>JAGIQG010000005.1:22558494-22930994 GCA_024679065.1 Sphyrna mokarran
ATTGTTCTATGTTCTATGTTCAATTGTAAAGCAATTTGTGACCTTAGCAAAAAATAGAAATGCAAAATAAATTATGTTTAAAAAAAACTCTGAAAGAAAGCATTGCCATTCAAGTTCTTTAACGCTTCAAAACAATCATAATATGGAGAGATTGTGTCTCAGGGCTCTATAGAATTCCCATGAACGACAGAGTCTCATTCTCATGCTAAATACAGACTGGGGGCACTATTTCTGTGCTAGCACGGTCCACAATCAAGTTGCAACTTACAATCATGGTGAAATGTGAAACATTGAGGAGAGTTCAGAGAAACTTAAGTTGTTCTCACTGGAACAAGGGAGGTTGAGGGGTGACCCGATAGAGATCTACAAGATTTCAAGGACATGGACAGAGTGGATAGTGAGAAGCTTTTTCCCAGAGTGGAACAGTCAATTATTAGAGGGCATAGTTTAAGGGGCAAGGTTTAAAAGAAATGTACAAGGTAAATTTTTTTTTAGCAAGAGTTAAAACAGATGTACGAGGCAAATTTGTTTTTATACGGAGGGTAGTGGGTGCATGGAATTCGCTGCCGAGGGAGGTGATGGAAGCAGATATGATCGTAACTCTTAAGGAACGTCTGAATAAATATTTGAATAGGATGGGAATAGAGGGATATGGTCCCCAGAAGGATAGAAGGTTTTAGTTGAGTTGGACAACATGGTCAGTGCAGGCTTGGTAGTCCAAAGGGCCTGTTCCTGTGCTGTAATTTTCTTTGTTCTTTGGCAATTGGACCCATAGTAAACAGGTCATTCCATTAACATGGAGAGAAATAAAAAGTGCACAATTGATGGAAAATGGCCTGTTGACATGATGAAGGAGGTGCCACCAAAGTGACCTGCATTTGCACTTTGAAGGTGTTCCAATCTCAAGCAGTTTACTACTAGTTTGAGTTGAAAAAAATACATTTTTTCTCCATCACGTGCTGACACTATCGGGCCATAACTTGCATCCGAGGAGACCTGCAATTGGTCAGACTTTTACTGTTCAAGAAAAGGTTTTAAAAAAAAGTGTGGCAAGCTAATGAAAGTATAGGGTGATAACATTGCAGTGATGGAGACAGGGCACCTGGCAGCCAAGTGAACATCGCAAGTAACTGTATCTCTTTAAAATCAGATGGAAGGATTGTGACATAAAGTACAAGAACAGAGGACTGAGTGAATGAATTCAACATCAAATCAGGAATGGAGAGAGAAATAAACAGAAGGAAAGAATGAATGGACTAAGAAAGAGAAAATACAAAGTCTTCACTTAAAATTTTACATTTAAGAACATCCAACCATTAAAACCCAAAGGAATGAGATTTCATACTTGTAATAGTTCATTTTTAGTGCCAAAGAGATTAGTGGGCAGTATTTAACACTGAGACATCAGTACATTAATTTCCAACAGTTAGTCAAGTGTTAATTGAATTTAAGCAAGCTTTAGTTGGGTCCACAACAGGTTCCTCGTGTCATTTCAGATCAGTTCTAATTTTCTGTTGTGATCTCGACTTATGTCTAGTACGCAAGTACTGCAACTTTGCACAATTTAACAAGTTTCAAACAGTGAGCCAGACAATGAGATGCCATTTTTGTGAAGCCAAAAGTTCACCTCAGAAAGCAATGTTTGGAGTTTAGTGTTTCATGATGTATCTGTCCCTTGCCTGAAGTTGCTGTAACATTTGTGCATCATATGACATTGAGCTGTATTTTGACAAGAAATTATGGCCAGTTAATTAGCCCACAGTTCCCATTAAAAACCTTCAGCCAACTCACCCTCTTTGTGCATCATGTCAATTACAGTGACGCCTGGGTGCACATTGCCTGCATCATCTCGAATAGGCACAATAAAACAGTGAGGCCCTAGTATATAAAAAAAACAGGATATTAAGTTAATCTATAGGTAGGAGGAAAAGAGAGGCAAACATGCAAGATTACTTCTCCAATTACAGCTTAATTTGTCCTTCAGGAATGTACCTTAGAACATCAGCCTTTCTATATATGTAATAACTACACCTCCCCAAACCACATACCTGCCACTGAACCCCCCGCCCCCCACCTTAACCCTCATTTTTAGATTCAGTAATGAAAAGAGAAAATAATTCCCAGCTGGATTAAGCATTACACAAACCTCTGGCCTAAACAAACCAGTAACAGAACAATTTTTTTTCCGGACAATTACTTTGAATAATATCAACTAATTGAGTAGCTGTTTTTTTCTCCTTCTCATGGGGTATTTAATCGTTTATAGGGCTGGCGAAATTTAACAGTGCTTTTCTCGTTGTGAGATACAATCCAGGTTCAATAAAGGAGCAGAGTAGAAGAAAGCGGCAACAGCATGATCCTACAGACCCAGTGAGGAACTACGCTTACAAGCCAAAGGCAAGGCAACAACATTGCTGGCCCGGTTCTCCGGAGCACAGGACTGAAAGCTCTCACCACATGTTGCTGCTGAGTAACTCCTTACTCAAAAATAAAATTAAAATACTCTTCCCATCCTTTGCAACAGCATGGTGGCACAGTGATTAGCAGTGTTGCCTCAAAGCGCCTCAAAGCTGGATTTTATTCCCAGCTTGGACCATTGTCGGTGTAGAGTTTACATGTTCTCCCCGTGTCTGTATGGTTTCCTCTGCATGCTCTGGTTTCCTGCCACAGTCCAAAGATGTGAGGGTTAGGTGCATTGGCCAAGCTAAATGCTCTTTAGTATTAGGGTAGAGGGATTAGCAGGGTAAATATGTGAGGTTGGTGCATAAAGGGCCAAATGGCCATTTTCTGCACCGTAAAGATTCTTATGATTAAAAAAAGGTGAAAATAATTGTGGACAGAAGGAGGCAATACTGTCCATTGAAGCTCATCTTTCCCAAAGTACTTTAAGTGAAGCCTCAACACTTTGGGACCGACAAATTAGCTTGTATAAACTTACAATGCTACAATGCATGGAATGAGGAGAGCTTACTTAGCCCAGTCAACCTATTCTCTTCCAACCAGCCCAAAAACAGCTTGCACCATCACAAGACTCCACACAACTTAATTAATCTTCTGAGGGAGATGGAAAAAATATAAGTAAAACATCCAGCAGAAAACTCTGATCACCTAAAATTATCTAGCAAAGGTATAGAACATCATTCCAACAAGATAATATAGTGCCTCAATCCTGACTCTTCACATTATACAGAGGAACTTCCAATGCCCTAGCATTGGACACCAAGAATCGTTGTGACCTACTCTCACACAATCTTCTAAAAAAATGTTGCAAGTACATAACAGATCCATCAATATTTGAAAAATGAAGGAAAAGTTTCTCAAAAGTGTCTGTATAGCACACAAAAAACAATACTTTTCACTGTGTGTTAATACATGTGACAATAATAAATCAAATCAAATCAAAAGATGAATGTTCTGGATTCTTAAGGATCTTGGAAGGTGAGGATTTTGAGGAAAAAAGTGGTGCGATCACCAAAGCATTTGTGAGGGACACCAGTCTGAGCAAGAGAGATCAACTATTGACATAATTTTCTGACAAGTTGTATTCTGACAAAGGATGTCTATCTCCTGTAATGTTACTCTGGATTTACAAATAGTCGTGTTTCTTTTTAAGGACCAGGACAATGACCTCTTCTTATAAAACTTAACTACTTCTGCGATGCCTGAAAAAATATCTTTTTGTAAATTATAGAATTTACAGTACAGAAGGAGGTCATTTAGCCCATTGAGTCTGCACTGACTATAATCCCACCCAGGGCCAATTCCTGTAACCCCACACATTTGCCCTGCTAATCCTCCTGACACTAGGGTCAATTTAGCATGGCCTATCAACCTAACTTGCACTTCTTTCAACAGAGTGTGACACTGTTGAAAACCAACAGGCATCTCACAACAGAGCTGGTTTTTTATTTATTCACATAACTGAGGAAAAAGAAAACAAATCAAACTGGATAATCCTGGGGACATGTCATCAAGTCACAGCAGGATGCCTCACCTCTTACCTTTCTCAACACTGCATATTGTCCCTACATGCAGTCTAAGGATTTTCTGCACCATTTTGTTCACACCAAATAGTTTTGGAAATGAAAAACTTTCAGGCATTTTTTTTCTAAGTGGAGCTGGTTAATGTAAGCTTTACTTGTGACTAATAAATAAATAAGTAAACTAAACTAAACAGTTACTGAGTCATTTTCAATACCCCAAGAGGGTCAGTGCAACTTCTCATTTCCAATACATCATTTCCTTGCACAGTAGTCTACACTTTCATTCCTACAGTTCAGACTTTGACCATTTCTTAAGTAGCAAAGCGCGCAGCCTGAAGGACAGATTCCCAGGTCTGTTTCGCTGCACCACAATCAATCCTTTGGCTCATTGGAACAGGAGTTACCCACACAGTCCCTTGTGTCAGTTCTGCCATTCAATGTGACCATGTCTGATCTACCAGCTAACTCTTACCGCCAAAAATTTCCATCCTCATTCACGGGCTGGGATTCTCCGGTAGTACAAAAAAGTGAATGGAGTTTTGGCTGAAATGCCAAATTCTCACTTGCAGTGAAAGGGAGGGGGGAACCACGGACAAGATGGGAAAATCCCGTCCTAGATGTCCATCAATAATTTTGGTCAACAAAAATTCATCAATCCTAATTTTAAATCTGACAATCGATCAATTGACATTTGGAATGTCATCTTTCTATCTCCTTTTGTTTGAAGGAATGTTCTCTAATTTTACTGGCTTTAATTTTTAGACTCTGCCCCCTCACCACACACTCCCCTGCCAGCAACTCTCCATCTACCTATCTGTTAATATCTTGAAAGCTTAAAATCAAATAAACTCTGCACCTTCTAAATCCCATTTAATAAATCTTAGTTTGTTTAATCTCTCCTTGTAATTTAATTCACGGAATCCAGATATCATAATAGTAAATCTACACTCCCTCAAAAGGTCAATATATCCTTCTTATAGAATCCTACAGTGTAGACGGAAGCCTTTCGGCCCACTGAGTCTGCACTGACCACAATCCCATTCAGGCATATCCTCATAACCCCATGCATTTATCCTAGCTAGTCCTCCTTACCCCCCGAGGAGTGATATAGCATGGCCAATACATCTAACCACACATCTTTGGACTGTGGGACGAAATCAGAGCACCTGGAGAAAACCCACACAGAGACGGGGAGAATGTGCAAATTTCACTCAGTGACCAAAGCCAGAAATCAAACCTGGGTCCCTAGCACTGTGAGACAGCACCACTAACCACTGTGCCACCGTGCTGCCCCAATCTAACATGTGGTACCTAAACTGGTACAATACTCCAAGCGTGGTCTAACCAGGGCTTTATAAATTATATCATATTACACACATAATTTGGATCAGACTAGAACAGAAATGTACAGCAAACTATTGTTGTACAATAGTACAACAATACTATTGTATTGTTAGGAGAAATGCTGCTTGAATCAGACGATTGAGATAGTAAAATCCAAAGGGACGGATGGGTTTTCAAACAGACAGATCAACAGTATCAACACTGCTATAGGGTGTCCCCATCGGTATAAAGACATAGTGGGATCCATGCCCTGTGCATTACTGACTCAGAACTGAAAAACAGCAAATTGTGTCCCAAGGAGCATAATGAAAAAGACCATACCATGTTGTATCAACAAAGGGGAAAATACAGCCAAATCCTTGATAAACTGCTCAATCAGGTTGACAATAACGTCGGAGGTCAAGATTGCATTTGTTAACGTCCACATTCTGCCAGTAGGTTACATTGGAGAAGGAGAAGCTAAGAGAGAATGGAGATCTGGAGAGTGCATGAAGGAGGAACACTCAACAACCTGTTGGTGAATGGGATAACATTAGCTTTGCTGCCCCTAGATCAAGGAACTCTGCAGTGCAGGGAGAGGACTGGGCTTTGATTTGATTATTGTTACATGTATTGGGATACAGTGATAAGTATTGTTCTTGCGCACTATTCCAATAAAGTTTACTGTTCATAGAATACATAAGAGAGAAGAAAAGGATGGGATGCAGAATGTAATGTTACTGTCATAACCAGGGTGTACATAAATGTCAACTTAATATAACGTAAATCTACTCAAAAGTCTGATGGCAGCAGGGAAGAAGTTGTTCCCGAGTCTGTTGGTACATGACCTCAGGCTTTTGTATCTTTGTCCCATGGAAAAAGGTGAAGAGAGAATGTCCAGGGTGGATGGGGTACTCGATTTATGCTGGCTGCATTTCTAAGACAGTGGGAAATGTAGATACAGTCAATGGATGGGAGGCTGGTTTGCATGATGGACTGGACTATGTTCACAACCCTCTGTAAATTCTTGCGGGTTTAGCTGAAATGTCCCAGGTTCAGGATAAAAAACAAGTTTCAAATATGAATAATAGGCTTTGGGCTCATTACTTGAAGGCGATCATAATCACGGTAACAATACTGAGCATGAAGTCAATGGCTTCCAGAGAGAAAGGGATAGCAGAAAGCTGGTGGCCAAAAATAAAATAACATTGTGCAGGAATCTAGAACTAGGGGCATAGTTTAAAATAAGGGGCCTCCCATTGAAGACTGAGATTAGGAGAATCTTTTTCTTTTAGAGGATGGTTAATCTTTGGAATTCTTTTCCCCAGAGAGCAGTGGAAGCTGGGTCATTGAATAGATTCAAAGCTGGGGAGGGGGAGCTGTGGGGTGGGAGTGGGGGAAGGGGGGGGGAGGTGGTGGTGGGGTCAAGAAATTATAGGGAAGAGTCAGGAAAGTGGAGTTAAGGCCACAGTCAGATGAATCGCAATCTCACTGAATGACAGAGTGACTGAATGTTCTTCAAACAGAAATGTGCAATATTTCTACTCAATTAGTCATTGCAACCATTTGTCAATAGAGGACGCTGCAAGCAAGCACATCAGCAAAACTCACAAGCAAACTTCATCCACCAAGAATGGATGTGTACGCAGAAGAAGTGACTCACATATTTGTATGTACTAAAATTGATGAAAAAGTATTAACGTTTTCCCTTGGCAATCATTTGGTGCATTAATAGGTGATGCTAACAATTTCGAAACATTCTGTTGCAGACTGGGAACTGAACACAGGAGCAGGAATATGCCATTCAGCCTACTGAGACTGCTCCACCATTCAAACAGCTCGTGGCCTATCCTCCGAGTCTCCGTCATTTCTCTCCTACCATCACCATATCTCTGCACGTCATTTGTGTCCAGGAACCTATTGTTGCTTAGGCCAGAGCTGTGCTATTCTGAAATTCACATTATAGGAGGAATATGATAGCACTGGAAAGGGTGCAGAAAAGATTGATCAAGATGTTGACTGGTCTGGAGAAATTTAGTTACAAAGAGAGATTGGATAAACTGGGGTTATTTTCCCTGGAAACCAGAACTAGAGCGCACAGCCTCAAAGGGGGGCATTCAGAACAGAGTTGAGGAGGAACTTCTTCACTCACAGGGTGATGAATCTCTGGAATTCTTTGCCCATTGAAGTGGTGCAGCCTACCTCAGTGAATATATTTAAGTCACGGGTAGATAGATTTCTGATAGATAAGGAAATTAAGGGTTATGGGGAGCAGGCAGGAAAGTGGAACTGATCCACTGCAGATCAGCCATGATCTTATTGAATGGCGGGGCAGACTCGATGGGTTGGATGGCCTACTCCTGCTCCTATTTCTTATGTTCTTAGAACAGAGGAGATACAGGGAGGAAACATGATTGAGATCTATAAAATTATGAGGGGCATAGATATAATAACTAGTCATGAAACTAGTTTATCTTCAGTTTGAACTGTGTAAGAAATAGGACCTGTTTTTACTAAAACTAAGAATGGTATCCATTTCTTACACTTGGCGTGATTACACACACAACCACCTTGTTGAAATATCGTTGTTCTGTTCTCACGCCATGTCTAACAACTCGAGATTATTGTTGATGCACTACTAGCTCTGTCTGTAGATAATAACAAACCAAACATACTGTGGAGATGCTGGCATTGGACTGGGGTGGACACAGTAAGAAGTCTCACAACACCAGGTTAAAAGTCCAGCAGGTTTATTTGGTAGCACGAGCTTTCAGAGCACTGCTCCTTCATCAGGTGAGTGACAACCTATCTCCTCATAAGGCTACCATTAATGCCACAAACTGCCAGCTCAAAGTGGAGAGGACTCCAAGAAGATCATACATAACGACACAGAAATCAAACGTAATTCTCAACCTTTTCTTTAAGAGTAATAATGCAGGATAGTCGCAAACAGATGCCCAAAAAAAGTTATTTACACAACTTAATATCAAACCTTGCTCTTCTGAATCTTCTAAAGAATGATTCAAGGATTGTAGGAATCTTTCAGCTAATCCATGGGTTGGTGAATGATAAAATGCAGATTTTATATGCTGCATAGCATTTTGCTCTGACATAGGCTCAAACTCTTGTGAAGTAAACTGAGAATGATTTTCGCTAACAATCTGTTCTGGTTTGCCAAATCTTTCAAAAATTTCATCAAGTATTCCAATGCTTTGTTCAGTTGTAGTAGATTTCATGATAACAACTTCTGGCCACTTTGAGTGTACATCAATTATGACTAAAAATGTGTAACCTTCAAACAGACCAGCAAAACCTACACGCAATCATTATCTTGGCATTTTAGGCCACTCCCAAGGGTACAAAGGAGACAAGTGATGTATTTTTTATTCACGCACAGGTTTGATACTATCCTCCTTTTTCTTCAATCTGAACATCCAGATCAGGTCACCAAAAAATAGCTATGTGCTGACTCCATCATCCAAACAACATCAGGATGTCCTTCATGTAGTTGTTGAAGAACAACTCCACACAGACTAGGAGGAATGATCGCTCGCATCCCCCACAATCGACATTCACCTTGGACGATCAGCTCAAGCTTTCCTGCACAAATCAGGATGCAGACATGCGTTCCATCTATTATTCCTTTCAATACCAAATCCATCACCATCAGAATTATTTATGGTATGGCTCTGGATTTGAGAAGCTACAAAAGCAAATGATCTACTGGTGAAAATTAAGAATATTAACAAAACTAGTTGGTGGCACCTGTTCAATAGATAAAACTAAGTGTGATAACGCATAGTTAGAATCTAAGCATAGTTAGACTCTAGTCAGAGTAAGCAAAAATTATGAGTGTTCTTTTCCTGAAAGCATCATATGTGAAACAACTGGCTCTACTCCTTTGTGTGAAGCAGTGTAAGCATGTAACAGTGGTAGTTTTGAATTAAAACAAACCAATACTTCAGATTTCTGTAAAGCATGTTTGACATCTTCGTATTCTCTCTCACATTCTGTTATCCAGCCTGTAACTGTTTTGAACACATGCGATTGCTTCAATAATGTAATGAACTTAGGAACAGATTTGCGATTATAACTTATCAATCCTCAATTGCGCCACATTTGTCTGATGTGGCGCTTCTAAAATAATGTTCATCTTTTTAGGTGTTTTATGTAGGCTTTTACTACCAATAACATGAACCAAACGCTGGTCTGATATCTGGAAATAGTCACACTTTTCTTCCCTCAATATGCGCACACCATGTGCTTGCAGACATTCCAGTGTTACTCCTAAATTAGTAAAATGCTCGTATTCACTGCACCTGTAATGAAAATATCGTCCATGTAACATTGGTCTCTCTGCTGTACAGTTAAAATCTGATCTATCAATCTTTGAAATAGGGCTGATATTAGGGTGTAGATATTATTCCAAAGGCAGTCTTTATGAGTAATGATGGTAAGCAATGATGGCACTTCTGTGACTAACTGCATCTTTAAGTATGCTTATGAAAGATAAATCTTGCTGAATTTCTGCCACTTGATAACTCAGCAAACAAACCTTAATTGAAGGAAGCAGATATTGATCAGCACACTGGATTGATGGTTGTTCAAAATGACTGTAAAACAAATTGAACAACCAGGTTTCATGGTAGGTCTTAGGCATTCAAGTCAAGCGACACTGATCTGTACAAGAAACAGTAAGAAGTCTAACAACACCAGGTTAAAGTCCAACAGGTTTATTTGGTAGCACAAGCCACTAGCTTTCGGAACGCAGCCCTTCATCAGGTAAGTGGCAGTTCTGTTCACAAACACTGCGTGTAAAGACACAAACTCAATTTACACAATAATGGTTGGAATGCGAATCTTTACAGGTAACCTAGTCTTAAATTTCAGACAATGTGAGTGGAGAGAGTTAAGCACAGGTTAAAAAGATGTGTATTGTCTCCAGCCAGGGCAGTTAGTGAGAATTTGCAAGCCCAGGCAAGTTGTGGGGGTTACAGGTAGTGTGACATGAACTCAAAATCCCAGTTAAGGCTGCCTCAGTGTGCTGAACTTGGCTATCAGTCACTGCTCAGTGATTCTGTGCTGTCATGTGTTGTGAAGGTTGCCTTGGAGAACGCTTACCTGAACATCAGAGGCCAAATACCTGTAACTGCTGAAGTGTTCCCCAACAGGAAGAGAACACTCTTGCCTGGTGATTATCGAGCGGTGTTCATTTATCCGTTGTCGTAGCATCTGCATGGTCTTCCCAATGTACCATGCCTTGGAATATCCGTTCCTGCAGCTTATCAGGTAGACAACATTGGCCGAGTTGCAAGAGTATGTATCTTGTACGTGGTGGATGGTGCTCTCACGTGAGATGATCCGTGTCAATGATCCGACATGTCTTGCAAAGGTTGCTGCGGCAGGGTTGTGTGGTGTTGAGGTCACTGTTCTCCTGAAGGCTGGGTAGTCTGTTGCAGACAATGGTCTGTTTGAGGTTGTGTGGTTGTTTGAAGGCAAGAAGTGGGGGTGTGGGCAAGGCCTTGGTGAGACGATCGTCTTCATCAATGACATGTTGAAGGCTCCGGAGAAGATGTCGTAGCTTCTCCGCTCCAGGGAAGTACTGGATGACGAAGGGTACTCTGTCCACCGTGTCCTGTGCTTTTCTTGAGGAGGTCGATGCAGTTTTTCACTGTGGCGCATCAGAACTGTCAATTGATAAGTAGAGCGATATATCCTGTTCTTATGAGGGTATCTTGCAGTGTCTGGAGGTGTCCTTCTCTTCTGAGGAGGTCGGTGTGGTTTTTTGCTATGACGCATCAGAACTGTCAATCGATGAGTCGAGTGCCATATCCTGTTCTTACGAGGGCATCTTTTAGCACCCGGAGGCGTCTGTTGGGAGTCTCCATATTATTTTGTAAATTGAGTTTTTGTCTTTAAATGCTCTGTTTGTGAACAGAACACCACTTACCTGATGAAGGAACAGCACTCTGAAAGCTAGTGGCATATGCTACCAAATAAACCTGTTGGACTTTAACCTGGTGTTGTTAGACTTCTTATTGTGTTTACCCAAGTCCAACGCTGGCATAGAACACAGAACATAGAACACTACAGCACAAACAGGCCCTTCGGCCCATGAGTTGCGCCGATCACATCTATACCTACCAATCCACAGACCTATCTATAACCCCCTATCTCATTAGTTCCCATATACTCATCCAGAAGTCTTTTAAAAGACCCCAGCGAGTTCGCCTCTACCACCTCTGACAGCAGCCGATTCCATTCACTCACCACCCTCTGAGTGAAAAACTTACCCCTAACATCCCCTCTGTATTTGCTTCCCTGTACCTTAAATCTGTGTCCTCTCGTAGTGACCATTTCAGCTCGGGGAAATAGCCTCTCAGAGTCCATCCTATCTATTCCTCTCAACATTTTATAAACCTCTATCAGGTCGCCTCTCAACCTACGTCTCTTCAGGGAGAAGAGTCCCCAGCTCCCTCAACCTATCTTCATAAGGTATGCCTCCCAATCCAGGCAGCATCCTTGTAAATCTCCTCTGCACTCTTTCAATAGCTTCTACATCCTTCCTATAGTAAAGTGACCAGAACTGCACGCAGTTACATCTTCACATCATCATCTATACAAGAAAGCCAGATACAATCTAAGTAAATCCGGCAAAGATATCAAAAGACTTCACCAGATCAAGCTAGAGTCCCAGGCTAACTATACCGATCCCCACCAATTATAGCAAGTCTGCAAGGCATAAGAGGCTACAAGATGAAGACATGTAAAATCACTGGAACCAATGCAACCCTCCTTGATGAACTCAATGCATTCTATGCCAATTCTGAGCAAGAGATCAGCAAGACCATGCCCTCCACCTTGGAAGCTCTGGATGAATCTGTATCTGGGGTCACCATTGCAGATATCAAAGAACAAAGAACAAAACAGCACAGGAAACAGGCCCTTCGGCCCAACGAGCCTGCGCCGCCACCTTGATGTCCCCACCTCTACCCGCGATCCCTGTCCATGTTTATAGATCTATGGATTAAAAACCAAATTTGAGACAATTTAGGGAGAATTTGTTTTGCCAATTAGCCTAAGAGCACATCTTTAGGATGTGGGAGGAAACCGGAGCGCCCGGAGAAAACCCATGCAAGCATGGGGAGAATGCGCAAACTCCCACGGACACAGGCCCAAATCCATGTATCTGCACAGCACAGAGATAGTCACTGCGCTGTTGTGTTGCCCATATCAGAGCAGCTTTCTCGAAGGTAGACCTATGGAAAGCAACTGGCCTAGTGTGCACTTAGATCCTGCGCGGATCAGCTGGTGGAGATGTTCACAGATATCTTCAACCTCTCTTTACAACAGTCTGAGGTCCCTATCGGCTTTAAGAAGATGACCATTATCCTAGTACCTAAGAAAAACCAAGCAATGTGCCTAAATGACTATCGGCCGGTGGCTCTGACATCCATCATTATGAAGTGCTTCAAAAGGTTAGTCATGGCACAAATCAATTCCAGCCACCCAGACTACCTTCATCCACTATAGTTTGCCTATCACCGAAACAGGTCCACAGCAGATACCATTTCCCTGGCCCTGCATTCAACCCTGGAACACCTAGATAACAAGGATACCTATGTCAGACTCCTATTTATTGACTACAGCTCAGTCTTCAACACTATTATTCCTAAGAAACTCATCTCCAAACTCTGTGGCCTGGGCCTGAGCACCTTCCTTTGTGACTGGATCCTGAACTTCCTAACTCACAGACCACAATCAATAAGGATAGGCAATAGCACCACCTCCTTGATCATCCTCAACACTGCTGTCCAACAATGCTGTGTTCTCAACCCCCTACTATACTCCTCATACACCTATGACTATGTGGTCAAATTCCCCTCCAATTTGATTTTCAAGTTTGCTGATGATACCACCGCAGTAGATTGGATGTCAGACAATGACTAGACAGAATACAGGAATGAGATAGAGAATCTGGTGAACAGGCATGGCAACAATAATCTCTTCCTCAATGTCAACAAAATGAAGGAGATTGTCATTGATTTCAGGAAGGGTAAAGGAGAACGTGCCCCTATCTACATTAACGGGAACGAAGTAGAAAGCATCAAGAGTTTCAAGTTTTCAGGTGTCCAGGTCACCAACAACCTGTCCTAGTCCCCCCAATTCCGACACCTTTACTTTCGTAACGGGACAGCGTAACGGGAAAAACGGATGAACTTAGGGCCTTAATGTTTGCGAGGAACTTGGATGTGGTTGCAGTGACAGAGACGTAGTTAAAGGAAGGGGAGCAGTGGCAACTGAACATTCCTGGGTATAAGTGTTTCAGGTGTGACAGAGGAAGGTCCAGAAGAGGTGGGGGAGTGGCGTTGTTAGTTAAGGAGAGCATCATGGCGGTGCAGAGGGAGGACAATACAGAAGAGTTAGGAGTGGAGTCGCTGTGGGTGGAGTTGAGGAATAGAAAGGGGGCAATTACTATGCTAGGGGTGTATTATAGGCCACCCAACAGCCCACGGGCAGTTGAAGAAGGCATATGTAGAGACATTTTGGATAGGTGCAGAAAGAACAGAGTCGTTATAGTGGGAGATTTTAATCTCCCTAGGGTGGATTGGAAAGTACTTAGAGCTGGGGGTTTGGATGGGCAGGAATTTGTAAAATGTGTACTGGAAGGATCGTTGGAACAGTATGTGGCTAGCCCGACTAGAGAAGGGGCTATATTGGATTTAGTTCTGAGTAATGAGCCAGGGCAGGTGGTTGATGTTGTAGTGGGGGAACATGTGGCTAACAGTGACCACAATTCTGTCTACTTTAGGATACAGACGGAAAAGGATGCTTGTTGCCCTAGGGGCAGGGTGCTGAATTGGGGGAAGGCTAACTACGGTCGAATTAGGCAGGAACTTAGGGAAATTGATTGGGAACGGTTGTTTGAGGGTAAGTCCACGCTAGGCATGTGGGACTCTTTCAAGGGAATACTGAAAATGTTGCAAGATAAGTACGTGCCGGCCAAGAGGAAAGATGGGAAAGGTAGGATTAGAGAGCCGTGGATTACTAGGGATATTGAGGACTTGGTTAGGAAGAAAAGAGAAGCGTATGATAGGTCGAAGCAGCTGGGAACCGAGACAGCATTGAAGGAATATAGAGAGAGTAGGAGGGAGCTCAAACAGGGAGTTAGAAGGGCAAAAAGGGGGCATGAAATGATTTTGGTGGATAGGATTAAGGAAAACTCAAAGGCTTTTTACTCCTATGTTAGGAATAAAAGGGTGGTTAGAGGAAAAATCGGACCTCTTAGGGACAGAGGAGGGGAACTGTGCTTAGAGCCCGAGGGAATGGCGGAGATCCTGAATGAATACTTTGCGTCGGTATTCACGAAGGAGAGGGGCTTGTTGACAGCTCCTGTCTCTGAGGGAGCTGTGAACCAGTTGAGGGAAATATCCATACCGAGGGAGGAAGTGTTAGAGCTTCTAGGTAGCATTAAAACTGATAAATCTCCAGGGCCTGATGGCATTTATCCCAGACTGCTTAGAGAGGTGCGAGGTGAAATTGCTGGGCCTCTGACACAAATCTTTGTCTCTTCCTTGGACACAGGTGAGGTCCCAGAGGACTGGAGAATAGCTAATGTTGTACCGTTGTTTAAAAAGGGTGGTAGGGATAACCCTGGAAATTATAGGCCAGTGAGTTTGACGTCAGTGGTAGGGAAGCTGTTGGAGGGGATTCATAGAGATAGGATGTATAGGCACTTAGAGCGTTGCGATCTGATTAGGGATACGCAGCATGGATTTGTTAACGGGAGGTCGTGCCTTACAAATCTGGTAGAATTTTTTGAGGAGGTGACGAAAACGGTGGACGAAGGACAAGCCGTTGATGTTGTCTATATGGATTTTAGTAAGGCGTTTGACAAAGTCCCTCATGGGAGGTTAGTCGAGAAGATCAAGGCAAATGGGATACAAGGACAGGTAGCTAGATGGATAAGCAACTGGCTTGGTAATAGGAGACAGAGAGTAATAGTGGAAAGGTGTTTCTCTAGCTAGAGGTCGGTCACTAGTGGTGTGCCGCAGGGCTCGGTACTGGGACCTCTTCTATTTGTAATATACATAAATGACTTGGAAGAGGGAGTAAGTGGAGTGATCAGCAAGTTTGCAGACAATACAAAGATGGCTAGACTTGCGGATAGTGAGGAGCATTGTCAGGCGATGCAGCAGGACATAGATAGGCTGGTAGCTTGGGCAGACAGATGGCAGATGGAATTCAATCCTGATAAATGTGAGGTGATGCATTTCAGGAGAAAGAATGTAGGGGGGAGGTATATGATAAAGGGTAGACCTATTAAGAGTATAGAAATGCAGAGGGACCTGGGGGTGCAGGTGAACAAGTCTCTGAAGGTGGCAGAGCAAGTGGAGAAGTTTGTGAAGAAAGCATATAGTATGCTAGCATTTATAGGAAGGGGTATAGAGTACAAGAGCTGGCCTTTAATGTTGCAGTTGTATAAAATGCTGGTTAGACCTCATTTGGAATACTCTGTCCAGTTCTGGTCGCCTTACTACCGGAAGGACGTGGAGACTCTGGAAAGAGTGCAGAGGAGGTTTACCAGGATGCTGCCTGGTATGGAAGGTCTGAGTTACGAGGAGAGATTAGGTAAATTGGGACTGTTTTCCTTAGACGTAGACTTAGAGGAGATCTGATAGAGGTCTACAAGATTTTGAAAGGGATAGATAGAGTAAACAGGGCTAAGCTTTCTCCTGGGATGGACTCAAATAGCACGAGGGGTCACAGGCTTAGGGTGAGGGGGTAAGGTATAATTTGGATGCTAGAGGGAGTTTTTTCACACAGAGGGTGGTGAGGGTATGAAATGCACTACCAAGTAAAGTGGTGGAGGCAGGTACTCTGGAGTTATTTAAGAAATACTTAGATGGGCACATGAACAGAATGGGAATGGAGGGGTATAGAAAACTGATTTAAAATAGGGATCGTGAGCCTTGGGAGTCCCTGGGAAGTGTGTAAATAGATGATGATATTGATGTACTTGTTTTTATCCTACGGGTGCTTTGGTCCACCTTGTTGTCTAACGAGGGGCATACACGCGATGGGTTGTGAAAGGACTGCTCTTGAACCTTTTTCGAGAGTATCCTACTGCTTCACATCGTTAGTGTATGCTTGACCTGGACCATCTGATGGGCAACACGACAGCGCAGTGACTATAACTGTGCTGTGCAGATACATGGATTTGGGCCTGTGTCTGTGGGAGTTTGCGCATTCTCCCGTGCTTGCGTGGGTTTTCTCCGGGTGCTCCGGTTTCCTCCCACATCCCAAAGATGTGCTCTTAGGCTAATTGGCAAAACAAATTCTCCCTAAATTGTCTCAAATTTGGTTTTTAATCCATAGATCTATAAACATGGACAGGGATTGCGTGTAGAAGTGAGAACATCGAGGTGGTGGCGCGGGCTCGTTGGGCCGAAGGGCCTGTTTCCCATGATGTTTTGTTCTTCGTTCTTTGTTCTCAGAAGACTAAGGAAATTTGGCATGTCTGCTACGACTCTCACCAATTTTTACAGATACACCATAGAAAACATTCTTGGTATGGCTCTTGTTCTAGCCAAGACTGCAAAAAACTACAAAAGGTCGTGAATGTAGCCCAATCCATCATGCAAGTCAACCTCCTATCCATTGACTCTGTCTACACTTCCTGCCGCCTAGGGAAAGACATCAGCAAATTAAGCACTCTAGGTATTCTCTCTTCCACCTTCTGCCATCAGGAAAAAGATACAAAAATCTGAGATCACGTACTAACCAACTCAAGAACAGCTTCTTTCCTACAGCTGTCAGACTTTTAAATGAACTTATCTTGCATTAAGTTGATCGTTTTCTACACTCTAGCTATGACTGTAACACTACATTTTGCATTCTGTCATTTCCTTCTCTACAAACGGTATGTTTTGTCTATATAGCACGCAAGAAACCATACTTTTTACTGTATATTAATACATGTGACAATAATAAATCAAATCAAATCAAAGTATGATGGAAATAGCCCAGTCACTCATTACAACTGCTCTGATACACCAGCGTTAACAAGTCATACTAATTCTTCTTGGGGATGAATTTCATATAGCACCAATCTTGCTTTGAGGCTTTCTGGTTGACTATTTGGCTTTATCTTGAGTCTCACTTCATCTAAGCCCAGAGTCTCTTTGAAAACACTCTTGTATTTATCTAGAAGGTGCCATAGGAATGTTTTTAGTATCAACCAATCAGTTGACTATATTCCAGTTAATGTTTACCTTTTCCAATCATGATCTCCCAAATAGGGCTGGGGAGTTACCACAGACCATATAGAGAGGCATAGTTTGTCTAGAATCACATCTAAGAGTAAACACTTTGTGTTTTGCCTTAACCAAGGCTCATAATTTACAATTATCTGATGAAGCAATATCAGCTACCAAAATGCAACTTACAAAGTCACCAGGAGCAATTTTAAGCAGAAGGTCAAAAAGGAAAATGCTCTTTCATTGCCCACCAACATGAGGGATATGATCATAACAGCAAAATAATGTAGCTGCTGAAAATCTGAAATGAAAAACTGAAAATCTCAAGAAGTTTGGCAGCATTGATGGAGAGTTAACATTTCAGGTCAGTGTGACCCTACTTTACAGGAATATTAGTGCTCATTGCAATCATATTTTATTGATCTGGGCCCACCTCTGTGAAGATAACTGGGGCTCAGGGATGCTCACAAGCACATCATAAGTTTTATTTTTAAACAATGCAGCCACATACTAAATATAGTCAGACACCAAACCCCTTTGCTTCCACTAAATTCAGCCCACACTTTACTCCATATGGCCACTGATGTTTCCAGTGTAGGAGGAGGCCATTTGACTCCTTCTGGCCATGCTCGCTTTTTACCAGAGAAACAAACTACATTCCACTCCCTCCTTATCTCACTATGACCTTATTTCAACTCCAATTCAACACTTGCTTAAATGGTGTAATCAACATTTGCATTTGCCTATTAGCCATTATGCAAACAGTGGTTCTCAACCCCTATCAATGATATCAAAAGGGCCCCAGGACCATCTCCTGTTTCTATCCTACCAATTTTTGCAAAAAAAAACTCACCAAAATGAATGGCAACTTTTGGAAAATAGAAATGCTTCATTGTTATTTTGCTACTAAATGCAACAAATTTGTGCACATTTATGTTTTTTCTCCAAGATACAAGTCAGTAATTCATGTTGGAAACGAATGACTATTTTAATCCTGTAAATATTACAAGTGGGCATGTATGTTTAAACATTCTAATGTGCCATAAAATCATTCGTCTTTTTCTGTTGAAACTAAAATTTTGCGCATTATTTTGCAAATTATCCATTTATCAGAAAGGAACTTTCAAAACTTAATTGGGGAGTGTCCATTGGCAGGCAACAGACGTCTGGTAAGTGGGGGGCTTTCTTTTTTTTAAGCAACACAGCATGGGAAACAGGCCCTTCGGCCCAACAAGCCCGTGCTGCCGTCATACTATATAGTAGCAAATCCATTATCCTATTTTAATATTCCTATATAATAATATATATATTATTCCTAATATGGAAAATTCTCACCATAGGGACAATTTGTTTCCCAATCAGCCTAAGAGCGAATTTTTGGGTTGTGGGAGGAAACCGGAGTGCCCGGAGAAAACCCACGCAACCACGGGGAGAACGCGCAAACTCCCGCAGACACCGGCCCAATTCCAAGTGTCTGCACAGCCACATCGATAGTCTCTGAGCTGTCATGGTGCCCTTCAGATGGTCCACATAAAGCACTCATTTACGACATGAGGTACCAGGCAACCCATGAATCAACATCCAAGAGCTGTACCCGCACCACCTGCCGAATGCATGCTCAATGTTGGTCAAGTATGGACCGAATTAGCTGTGGAAAAAAGCCGTAGTTAAACAGTCCTACTATATCCCTCTATCTGCATACCGCTCATGTGGCTGTCCAAGAGACCCTTAAACAGCTCCAGCATGCCTGCTCCCACCACCTTACTCGGCAGTGCATTCCACACCCCCACTACCCTTTGTGTGAAAAACTGCCCTCTAATATTCGTCCTATACATTTTAAAAGTATGTTAACCAGAGTTCAGGGAAAGCACATTCTTCTTAGACTAAAGGGCAAAGCTGGTAGAAGTCGGGAACCCTGGATGACCTGGGATATTGAGGATCTGGTCAAGAAGAAGAAGGAGGCACATGACATGCATAGGCAGCTGGGATCAAATGAATCCTTCAAGGATATAGGGAGTGTAGGAATAGAGTTAAGAGAAAAATCAAGAAGGCAAAAAGGGGACACAAGATTGCTTTGGCAGATGAGGCAAAGGAGAACCCAAATTGATTCTACAAATACATTTAGAGGCAAAAGAGTAACTATGAAGAGAGTAGGACTTCGTAAGGATCAACAAAGTCATCTATGTGCAGGTGGGTGAGATCATAAATGAATATTTCTCATCAGTATCTACTGTTGAGAAAGGCATGGACATTAGGGAACATGGGGAAATAAATAGTGATGTCTTGAGGAGTGTACACATAACAGAAGAGATGGTTCTGGAAGTCTTAAAGTGCATCATGGTAGGTAAATCCCTGGGACCTGATGATGTGTATCCCAGGGCATGTGGGACATGAGAGAGGAAATTGCAGATCCCCTGGCAGAGATATCTGAATCATGAACAGCTCATAGGTGAGATGCCTGAAGACTGGAGGGTGGCGAATGTTGTGCCTTTGTTTCAAAAGGGCTGCAGAGAAAGGGCTTCAGACAGGTGAGCCCAAGTCTAGTAGGTAAGTTATTCAAAAATATTCTGAGAGATAGGACCCGCAGGCGTTTAGAGAGACAAGGACTGATTAGGGACAGTCAGAATGGCTTTGTGAGTGGAAAATCATGTCTCACAAATTAGATTGAGTTTTTTTGCAGGACTAACCAAGAAAGTAAATGAGGGCTGTGCAGCTGATATTGTCTACATGGACTTAAGCAAGGCCTCTGACAAGGTATCACATGGCAGATTGTTGCATAAGATTAAATCTTGTGGGATCCAGGATAAGGTAGCCAAATGGATACAAAATAGGCTTGATACAGAAGCCAGAAGGTGGTTATAGAGGATTGTTTTCCAAACTGTAGGCCAGTGACCAGTGTATGCCTCAAGGATTGTCAACTTACTTTAATGATTTGGATGAGAATATAGGATAAAAATACACAATTCTCTAACCAATGCTCAGGATTCCCTTCACACACATTGTTAGCCACTTTAACACTTGAATAGCAGGTTAGATGTAAGGATTCGCATTCTAATGAGCAATCTGTGACTGTCTGTGTTGGTATGAGTGCTATTGCAGACCAGAACACTGCATTTGCCTGACGAAGGCCATAGTGTCGAAAGCTCGCGAATTTACTATCAAATAAATTGGTTGGATTTAAAATTGGTGTTGTGAAACTTTACTGAATTTACCCCAGTCCAATGCCGGCATCTCTACATCATGAGAATATAGGACGCATGGCTAGTAAGTTTGTAGGTGGCACCAAGTTTGGTGGCACAATGGACAGTGAAGAAGGTTATCTAGGATTGCAATGGGATTTTGATCAATTGGGCCAATTGACTGATGAATGCCAGATGGATTTAATTTAGATAAATGCGAGGTGATGCATTTTGGTACATTGAACCAAGGCAGGACTTACTCAGTTAATAGTAGGGTGTTGGGGGGGAGAGTTACAAAACAGAGAGATTGAAGGGTACAGGTTCACAACTCCTTGAAACCAAAGTCACAGGTGGACAAAATGATGAAGGCGGCATTCGGCATGCTTGGTTTCATAGGTCATAACATTAAATACAGGAGTTGAAGTTGTACAATACATTGGTAAGGCCACATTGGAATACTGTGTATAGTTTTGGTCACCCTATTATAAAAAGGATATTATTAAACTAAAAAGAGTGCAGAAAAGATTTACTAGGATGCTACTGGGACTTGATGGATTGAGTTATAAGGAGAGGCTGGATGGACTGAGACTTTTTTCTCTGGAGTACAGGAAACTTAGGGGTGATCTTATAGAAGTCTGTAAAATAATAAGAGGCATATATCAGCTAGATAGTCAATATCTTTTCCCAAAGATAAAGGAGTCTAAAACTAGAGGACATAGGTTTAAGGTGAGAGGGGAGAGATACAAAAGTGTCCAGAAGGGCAATTTTTTCACACAGAGGGTCGTGAGTGTCTGGAACAAGCTGCCAGAGATAATGGTAGAGGCGGGTACAATTTTGTCTTTTAAAAAGCATTTTGACATTTATATGGATACGATGGCTAAAGAGAGATGTGGGCCAAACACGGGCAATTGGAACTAGCTTAGTGGTTAATTAAAAGGAGTGGTATGGACAAGTTGGACTGAAGGGCCTGTTTCCATACTGTAAACCTCTATGACTCAATTTATATCAGAAAAATCAATACTAATGTCTTGCTTATTAAAATTCATTATTCTTTGTTTTAATTTGTTTATTAGTATCACAAGTCAATTTATATTAACACTGCAATTAAGTTACTGTGAAAATCCCACATTCCGGCATCTGTTCGAATACACTGAAGGAGAATTTAGCATGGCCAACTCACCTAACCAGCACATCTTTCGGAGGAAACCGGGGCACCTGGAGGAGATCCATGCAAACATGTGGAGAACATGCAGATGCCACAACAGATAGTGACCCAAGCTGGAAATCGAACTTGGGTCCCTGGTGGTGGGAGGCAACAGTGCTAACCATCATGCCACCATTATTATCTGCGCTTGTGACTCATGTCACGTATGGAGGAGTCTATCTAATTGTCTGCATCAGGAGGCTGTATGAGAGGTCAGGCTGGAATCCTCACCCCATGAAGTAGCAAGATGGCACAGTGCTTAGTGCTGAAGTGTGGCCACTAGGGGATTTTCACAGTAACTTCTTGCATTATTAGTGTAACCCTACTTGTGATATTAATGAGAAAAACTTTTTAAAAATCTTAAAAATCAGATGGAAAAGTACTGAGATGTGGTCAGCAGAGAAATCTAAAGAGACCTGAAGATAAGGGACCTGGATGAGATCTGTAGAGCTTCAGTCAAAAAAAAAGCATGTGGCTTAAATCACACCATATCCTGTGACCACAGCAAGTGTGATATTTCAATGGTAAAAAATGGGATGCAATAAAGGTTCAAGTACACCACAAGAGTCTGAATTGCCTCCGGAGGTATAAAGTTTGCAGTCCCTATTGGGTCTTCTTCTGGTTCAGCACTTAAATGTATTGCAAATATGCACACTTCGGTACAGTGATCAACTGATAAACTTTGGTCAGATATATCACTTATTCAAAAGCTCTTAAGTCTGTTAATTAATAGAAAGATAAGAATTAGATAGTAAAGCAACGATTTACATTCCTTAACGTGCAACAGGCAGTGTTCACAGCTGAAATGAAATTAACTCCATTTGGTGAACATGAAAATACTATACACAATAGATTTGCCCCAACATATTGCAACGTATCAATATATACAGGATGCTCTTTTATTCTTTATTCTTTCATGAGGTGTGAGCATTACTGGCAAGTCTAGCATTCGTTACCTTTGAACTGAACGTTTTGCTAGGCCATTACAGAGGGCATTTGTTACCTTTGAACTGAACGTTTTGCTAGGCCATTACAGAGGGCAGTTAAGAGCCAACCACATCACTGTGGATCTGGAGTCACATGCAGGCCAGACCAGGTATAGACAGCAGATTTCCTTCTTTAAAAAGGCAATCGTGAACCAGATGGGTTTTTACAATAATCACTAACAGTTGTCACCATTACTGAGACTAGCTTTATGTTGCAGATTTATTAATTGAACTTAAACGCACCAGCTGCCTCGGTGGAATTCAAATCCAAACCTGAGCCTCTGGATTACTGGTCCAGTGACATTACCACCATGCCACTTTCTCCCCATGACCTCCCCAGATGTGACACAGAAACATTAGAATTTAAAATATACAAACCTAGCAACTGTCCATTGACAATTAGCTGAGCAAATACAGCAGCATAGTTTCCTTTCATTGCATTTCCAATATACATCTTCTCAGCATCTTCACATGGAGTGTGAATGATAAATTCCTATTAGATAATAAAAAGTTGAATTTAATTTTACTGCAAATTTTCTTCTCTTTTCCCAATATCTTGAGTGCCTAGCTGAGAGTGTATTTGCTGGCTTTTCTGCTACCTTGCAATTAAGCATTATTTGAGGGAGGCTAATTTATCACATCCCCAAATGCACACAAAGACAAACTTACCACTGGAACCGCTGGTCAGTAATCAGGAGCAGCAATATTGATTAATGCAAACGCAAACCCAAGTTATGGTACCAACTCCCATTCCGGGCTGAGATCTTCATTGATTTTGTTTAGAAGCTTATTCGTTAGTGTCACAAGTAGGCTTACATTAACACTGCAATGAAGTTACCACACTCCGGCGCCTGTTTGAGTACACTGAGGGAGAATTTAACACACCCCATGCACCTAACCAGCACATCTTTTGAACTGCGGGGTTGGGGGAGAGGGAAACCAGAGCTCTTGGAGGAAACCCATGCAGACACGGGAAGAATGCGCAGACTCCACACAGGTAGTGACCCAAGCCAGGAATTGAACCTGGGTTCCTGGCACGGTGAGGCAGCAGTGCTAACCACTGTGCCACCATGCTGGATAAAAGCAAATTACTGTGGATGCTGGAATCTGAAACCATAAGAGAAAATGCTGGAAAGTCTCAGCAGGTCTGGCAGCAACTGTAAGGAGAGAAAAGTGCTGACAAAAAGTGCCACTATATTGCCATTTTGGTACAATAAGCAAGTGGCTGTGGTTGTTGCTCTATTGAGATAATAAGGAGTTCACTTAATTATTTTCTAATAAACTATTTGCTGCAAGCTTGTTAAGTTGCTAAAATAATTGCTGGTCACCAGACAAAGACTGTAATTGTATCATCATAGGTGCCTACAGCTGCCAGTAAAATCAACAACTATTTGACAACCCCTCCATGCCAAGCTCAATCCAGGAGAGAAATTGTTCATTGCTTATCAATTTGGATATTTACATGAGGAAGAGTCATAGATAGGGTTGCTTGGTAGAACTTGAGTATTGCTGAACAAGAACAAGTGCTACCCAATCGCAGAATCATATCGAGTGTCAGACATTATGTTCTGAGCTTTGCAAGCACAAGTTGTTTGAGTACAGTCAGTACTCTGCCTGTTATGAACAGCCAAAGGATATGCTGGCTGATATGGTTCAACGCCTGACAAATTTCACAACCTAACCGCCAAGCATTGCACCAGTATTGAAGTTTGTATGACATTCGTTCATAGTCCAATCCAGACAAAAGAAACATTGTGCCTTTTTTGAATAACAAAAGCATGGGGAACAACAACGTCCTGGGGCGTTCACCAAAGCAATGTCTCAACCAGAGTTAACTTGCTGACTGTGTATTCACGGGTTGGACAGTAGGTCATATTTGAATTCCTCCAATTGCTCATGCAACCCTTCGTTAGCGAGATTTTTAAGGATCTTACCCATTGGTCAAACATAATTTGTTTCAGCCATTCAAAATCTATGTAGGTTTGAGTTGGCCTCTTAAACGTGTTCAGGAATTTCTGGCAGTATACCTCTGGGACTAATTTATAGGCACTTGGAATGGTAGCTCTGGTCTGTTCCTAAATTAGGAACCCAAAGGAGCATGGAACCCTTTTAGGTCCTACCAGTCAGCTGCCCTCGAGTTAAAAATGTCCAGATTTCCTAGGACCGTTCCTGCTATCTTCTCCAAGGGGTGGAGTATGGCTCCAGCCCAATCTCTTCAAATGTGGCAAGGGATTCCGCATACTTGAGAGCCTCAGAGATTGGATCTGGATTAGGAAGAAAGGAGGGCTACTGAGTTTTCCAGCCCTCACTCTCCCTGTGAGCAGCAAACCCCATTTTCAGAACCGGAAATCCCTTTCTGGAGCCTCCCTGTCTTTTTCCATTTCTCTCTCTTGAAATTCTATTCGCAGTTCAAAGATCTCCAATGGCGAGTGGAGGAGATTCAGAGACATGGTTGGGCTCTTGCTCTGTCTACTCCGCTGGTAATGTTGGTTCCAGATGTTTTACCACTGCCAGGATTAATTCTTTTGCTTTTGCCAGACAATTTGAACTGTATTTCCCTCGCCAGGGCTTTCAATTGATCTGTGCTGAGGGCTTCCAAACTTTCCTTGCTTAAATTGGACAGCACGGTGGCACAATGGTTAGCACCGGTGCCTCACAGTGCCAAGGGCCTGGGTCCGATTCTCAGATTGGGTCACTTTCTGTGTGGAGTTTGCACATTCTCCCCGTGTCTGCTGTGTGCTCCAGTTTCCGCTCACACTCCAAAGATGTGCAGGTTAGGTTGATTGGCCATGCCAAATTGCCTCTTAGCATTAGGGAGACCAACAGGGTAAATATGTGGAGTTAAGGGGCTAGGGCCTGGATGGCAGATTCAATGGGCTGAATAGCCTACTATAGCACTGTAGGGATTCTATGATTCAAACAGCAACTCTATTCTTATGCAGTATAAAATGTTGTTCATTTTTAAATGTTGCATTCTTGCATCTGTCCAGATGAGTACAAGATGAAAAACTTGTAGAGTCATAGAGGTTTACAGCATGCTGCCCTTTCTTTTTTAAAACCCCTACGCTAATCCCAATTGCCCATATTTGGCCCTTATCCCTCTGTACCCATTGCACCTATGTAACTAAGTAAATGCTTTTTAAAAGACAAAATTGTACCCGTCTCTACTACTACCTCTGGCAGCTTGTTCCAGACACTCACCACCCTCTGTATGAAAATATTGTCCCTCTGGATACTTCTGTATCTCTCCCCTTTCACCTTAAGCCTATGCCTTCTATTTTTAGATTCCGCCAACTTTGGGAAAAAATATTGACTATCTGGCTGATCTATGCCCCTCATTATTTCATGGACTCCATAAGATTACTCCTCATCCTTCTATGCTCCAGAGAAAAAAATCCCAATCTATTAGCCTCTCCTTATAACTCAAGCCATCAAATCCCGGTAGCATTTGAGTAAACTTTTTCTGCACTTTTTCTAGACTAATAATATCCTTTCTATAATATTTACCAAACTATACACAGTACTCCAAGTACGGCCTTACCGATGTCTTGTATAACTTCAACAAGACGTCCCAACTCCTACATTCAATGTTCTGAACATCATGCTTCATTAGCATATCTTTTTTTCTCAGCAATAATCATAGATATAATGCACACACTTTTTATTTGTTATTATTCATTTATGAAACATGGATGTCACTGGCTGGGTCAGCAATGATTGCCGACCTCCAATTATCCTTGAGAAGTTGGCGATATGCTGCCTTCTTGAATTGCTGCAACCACATGATGTAGAGACACGCACAGTGCTAAGTT
Source organism: Sphyrna mokarran (assembly GCA_024679065.1). Lineage (NCBI taxonomy): Eukaryota > Metazoa > Chordata > Chondrichthyes > Carcharhiniformes > Carcharhinidae > Sphyrna > Sphyrna mokarran. The sequence goes on from JAGIQG010000005.1 coordinate 22,585,242, forward strand.
ATTTGTTGGGCCATCTGAGGGGGCATATAAGAGTTGTTAGTGGGGCTGAAAGCACAGGTAGACCAGATTGGGTAAGATTGTCAGATTTCATTTTCTAAAGGACATTAATGAACCAAATAGATTTTTTTACTGCAATTGTTTCATGGAAGTCATTAGACTTTTAATTTTACATAATTATTGAATTCAAACCATCTGAACCTGTGACTCCAGAACATTACCTTGGGTCTCTGGATTGCTCTTCTAATGGCAATACCACTTTACCATTGCCAAACACTATTTGCTTTCTAGAATGAGAGTCCCAGAAACCAATTTACATTAATTTCCTATCTGAATGATCCCAGCATGATTCAATCGATTACCTGTGTTGTTGGATCATACGTTGCTTGGGTCTGGATGCCTCTTACGTTACTACCATGTCCACGTTCCGTCATTGCAAACATTCCAGTAAATTTTAAATCCTACAATTTGATTGGTAAGAAACAAAGGCACGTCATGAATACACAATGATTGATTTCTCGGCTACTTTTTTTTTGTTTTGCTTCAAATATCACCTACAATAAACTGCTGAGAAAAAAACTATTTCCTCTTGAGTTGACCCAACATTTATTATAGCTTTGATATCTCGTCTCTACTGGTAACAAGTAGTCAATTGTAAAATTCTCCTCCACATGTTTTAATCCCTTCACAGCATTGTCCTTCCTTACTAAGTTACACTTCCAAACTGTGGTCTTTTAGTGCCCTACCTTCTAGCTCTCAGTTGGCTGCCATATTTTAAGTTAGCTGGGACATATGTTCTACCCAGTGGCACAGAGGCAACAGTCATGCCCTCTCAGCCAAGCTAGCACTATGTTAGCCAGGATGCACTTTTAATACCCGGCTCCTTCAAGCAATTCTTTGCATATGAGAACTGAAACAAAAGTGATTGTTCTGTGTAAATTAGTGAACAAATTTTTCAAACAAGATGATCCTCAAAGCATAAAATTGTAAGAAGTCAACAATTGCTGTGGAATCTGACATACAATTCCTTAAGGCACAGTGGTTAGCACTGCTGCCTCATAGCACTAGGGATCTGGGTTCAACTCTCGGTTTGGGTCACTGTCTGCGTGGAGTTAGTTCTCACCGTGTTTATGCGGCTTTCCTGTGGGTGCTCCGGTTTTCTCCCATTGTCCAAAGATGTGCGGATTAGATGGATTGGCCACGCTAAATTGCCCCAAGATGTGTAGGTGAGATGAATTAGCTGTGGTAAATGGGTGGGATTATAGAGATAGGACAGGGGAAAGAGGGCCTGAGTAACGTACCCTGTCAGATAGTGGGTGCAGACATGATGGGTCAAATAGCCTCTTCCATACTGAAGTGATTCTGTGAACTCTCCCTTACAGAAGAGTACAGAAGGAAAGTGGCAGTTTTTCAAGGAATGTTTGTCTGGGGCACTGCAAGACAGCATTCCGAGGAGTCAAGGAGGTTCTGGTAGGACGCGGGAACCGTGGTGCACGAAGGTAGTGGTGAACCTAGTTAGGAAGAAAAAAAGGTATATAAAAGGTTCAGAGAGCTAAGGGATGTTAGGGATCTAGAGGAGTATAAAGGTGTGTAGAAGGGAACTTAAAAAGGAAATTAGGAGAGCCAGAAGGGGTCATGAGAAGGCGTTGGCAGGTAAGATTAAGGAGAATCCCAAGGCCTTCTACAAATATGTGAAAAGTAAAAGAATGAGAAGAGAAGGGATAGGGCCTATAAAAGGTGAAGGAGGAAAAGTCTGTGTGAATCCGGAAGAAATGGCAGAGGTGCTTAACGAGTACTTTGCCTCAGTATTCACAGTGGAAAGTGAACTGGGAGATTGCACTGCAGGTTTGAGGCATACGGAAAAGATTGAATATGTGGATGTTAAGAAAGAGAATGTGTTAGACCTGTTAAATTCTATCAAGATAGACAAGTCGCCGGGACCGGATGGGATGTACCCCAGGTTATTGTGGGAGGTGAGGGAAGTGGTTGCAGAGCCCCTGGCAATGATCTTTGCGTCGTCCATGGAAACGGGAGAGGTTCCGGAGGATTGCGGATGTCGTTCCTATCTTTAAGAAAGGGAACAGGGACAGTCCAGGAAATTACCGACCGGTGAGTTTGACTTCAGTGGTTAGTAAGCTGATGCAGAGGCCTCTGAGGGATAAGAAATATGAACATTTGGAGAAGTTTGGACTGATTAGAAATAGTCAGCATGGTTTTGTCAACGGCAGGTCATGCCTTACGAGCCTAGTTGAGTTCTTCGAAAATGTGACTGAACACATTGACGAAGGAAGGGCGGTGGACGTAGTGTACGTGGACTTTAGTAAGGCGTTTGATAAGGTCGCCCATTCAAGGCTTCTGGAGAAGGTGAGAGGGCATGGGATCCAAGGGGCTTTGGCCTCGTGGATCCAGAACTGGTTTGCCGGCAGAAGGCAAAGAGCGGTTGTGGATGGGTCTTGTTCTGCATGGAGATCAGTAGCCAGTGGAGTGCCCCAGGGATCTGTTCTGGGACCCCTGCTGTTTGTCATTTTCATAAATGACCTGGATGAGGAAGTGGAGGGATGGGTTAGCAAGTTCGCCGACGATACAAAGGTTGGTGGTGTTGTGGATGGTCTGGAGGGATGCCAAAAGTTGCAGCGGGACATAGACAGGATGCAAGACTAGGCAGAGAAGTGGCAGATGGACTTCAACGCAGATAAATGTGTAGTGGTCCATTTTGGCAGGAATAATGGGATGAAGGAGTAAAATATAAGGGGTAGGAGTCTTAGCTGTGTTGTAGAGCAGAAGGATCTCAGGGTCCGGGTCCATAGGACTCTTAAATCGGCCTCACTGGTGGAGGAAGTGGTCAAGAAGGCATACGGTGTACTGGCCTTCATTAATCGAGGAATAGAGTTTAGGAGTCAGGAGGTAATGATGCAGCTCTATAAGACTCTTGTCAGACTCCAGTTGGAGTATTGTGCGCAGTTCTGGTTGCCTCATTATAGGAAGGATGTAGAGGCTATTGAGAGAGTTCAGAGGAGATTTACAAGGATGCTACCTGGATTAGGGGGCAGGCCTTATGAAGACAGGTTGAGGGTGCTGGGACTCTTCTCACTGGAGAGACGTAGGTTGAGAGGCGACCTAAAAGAGGTTTATAAAATGTTGAGAGGGATAGATAGGGTGGACTCCCAGAGACTATTTCCCCGAGCTGAAATGGTCACTACGAGAGGACACAGATTTAAGGTGCAGGGAAGCAAATACAAAGGAGATGTCGGGGTAGGTTTTTCACTGAGGGTGGTGAGTGAATGGAACCGACTGCCGTCGGAGGTTGTTGAGGCAAACTCACTGGGGTCTTTTAAGAGACTCTGGATGAGTATATGGAAAAGAATAGGATAGGGGGTTATAGATAGGTCTGTGGATTGGTAGATGTGATCGGCGCAACTCGTGGGCCGAAGGGCCTGTTTGTGCTGTATTGTTCTATGTTCTTTGTTACTATTTATGCAAAGAAACAGGTAGCTTAGAAAGGAAAGCAAACTTGTCATAAGGATGGAGGAAGTTAAACAGAAAAAGATTATTTAAAAAAAGGGCAGAAAGACTTGCAAGACTTCTGACTAATAAAGATTTTTGTGAGAGGCAGTGAGAATCACTGTGATAGTGTAGGAGCCACGGCAGTTAATTTGCACACAGCAAACTCGCAGAAACAGTAATGATAAATTGTTTAGTGACTTTCTGAAGGATTGAGGAATAAAAATAAAACAAAACAGAGTGAACAATGGTGTTAAATCAGAGACAACATTATGACACAGTGGTGTAAGAATTTAACTAAAGAAATGTTCATGACAGATTCTCCTCAGATCAAACTGAGAAACAGCAATAGCACCATTACACAAGTGGAAGTATATAATAGATTACCAGGTGATTAACACAAAATTAAGAATGAAGCTTGTATCCAAATTTAATGAGGCAGATATCATAAAAATCATAGAAACCCTACAGTACAGAAGGAGGTTATCTGGTCCATTGAGTCTGCAGCAACAACAGGCCCTAGTCCCATAATCCCACATATTTAGCCAGCTAATCCCTCTAACCTACGCATCCTGGAAAACTAAGGGACAATTTAGCATGGCCAATGCACCTAACCTGCACATCTTTGGACTGTGGAAGGAAACTGGAGGACCCAGAGGAAACCCACGCAGACACGAGGAGAAATGTGCAAACTCCCCCAGACAGTCATCCAAGCCAGGGATCAAACCCAGATCCCTGAAGTTGTGAGGCAGCAGTGTTAACCACTGTGCCACTATACCATCCACGGTGGCACAGTAGTTAGTGTAGAAGAATTAAGTTATTCAAAACTAGTCCAGGACTGGGAAAGTGAGTGCTGTATTTTTTTTATACATTCGTGGAACATGGTCTTCGCTGGCTGGCCAGCATTTATTGCCCATCCCTAGTTGCCCAAAGCAGTTGAGAGTCAACCACATTGCTGTGGTTCTGAAATCACATGTAGGCCGGACCAGATAAGAATAGAACATAGAACATAGAACATTACAGCACAGAACAGGCCCTTCGGCCTTCGATGTTGCGCCGACCAATTAGGAAAAAGCAATGACCCTCTAACCTAAACCATTCCTTTTTCATCCATAAACTTATCTACTAACCTCTTAAACGCCACCAAACTTGGCGCATCTACAACTGCTGCAGGCAGGGCATTCCACTCCCGAACCACCCTTTGGGTAAAGAACCTACCTCTGGTATCCGTCCTATAACTATCACCCCTTAATTTAAAGCTGTGTCCCCTCGTGCTAGCTTTCTCCATCATAGGAAAAAGGCTATCACTGTCCACCCTATCTAAACCTCTAATCATCTTATATGTTTCAATAAGGTCTCCTTTTAGCCGCCTTCTTTCTAACGAAAACAACCTCAAATCCCTCAGCCTCTCTTCATAAGACCTGCTTTCCATACCAGGCAACATCCTGGTAAACCTCCTCTGTACCCTCTCCAATGCCTCCACATCTTTCTTATAATGTGGGGACCAGAACTGCACACAATACTCCAAGTGCGGCAGCACTAGAGTTTTGTACAGTTGCAACATGACGTTGCGGCTCCGAAATTCAATCCCCCTACCAATAAAAGCTAAGACTCCGTATGCCTTCTTAACAAACTTATCGACTTGATTGCCAACTTTCAGGGATCTATGCACATATACACCAAGATCCCTCTGTTCTTCAACACTATTAAGAGTCCTACCATTAGCCCTATACTCTACACATTTGTTGTTGAATGGCAGCTTTCCTTCCCTGAAGGACAATGGTGAACCAGATGGGTTTTTCCGATAATCAATAATGGTTTCATAGTCATCAATAGATCCTTAATTCCAGGTATTTTTATCGATTCAAATTCCACCACCTGCCATGGCGGGATTCAAATCCGGGTCCCCAGAACATTAGCTGAGTTTCTGGATGAATAATCTAATGACATAACCATTAGGCCATTGCCTCACATTCAGAATCTTCCAGAACAGTTTTGCCAATCTTGAATGCGGAATAGGCCCAATAGACTAAACTGCCTACTCCTGCTCCTGTGTTTATCAAGGGAATGAAGCATGATTTGACTTGTTACTGGATAAAGGAGGATGGCTCAAAAGTAAAGCAACATTTAGGAAGCAGTCACCATGGTACAAATAGATTCAGTATGAGAAAGCAAGGAAAAAAACGAAAAGCTCAGAACAGTGGAACTGAACAGTAAAATAAGATACAAAATCACTACAACTCAGAAGGAGGCCATTCGGCTCATTGAGTCTGCATCAACAACAATCCCACTTAGGCCTTATTTCTTTACCCTGCTAATCCCTCTAACCTACACATCCCAGGACACTAAGGGGCAATTTGGCATGGTCAAAGCACCTAACCTGCACATTTTTGAACTGTGGAAGGGAACCGGAGCACCTCGAGGAAACCTGTGCAGACACAACGAGAATGTGCAAACTCAACACAGACATAACCCAAGCCGGGGATCGAACCCAGATCCTTGGAGCTATGAGGCAGCAGTACTTACCACTGTGCCACCTTGCCACCCAGAAAAACCAAGACTTTTTTTTTTAAAGTCTTGATTTTTAAGATTTATTTATTAGTGCCACAGTAGGCTTACATTCACACTGCAATGAAGTTACTGTGAAAATCCCCTAGTTGCCACATTCCAGCACCTGTTCGGGCACAGAGGGAGAATTTGAGAATGGCCAACGCATCTAACCAACACATCTTTCAGACAGTGGGAGGAAACCAGAACACCCAGGGGAAACTCACACAGACACAGGGAGAATGTGCAGACAAGCCAGGAATTGAACACATGTCCCTGGTGCTGTGAGGCAGCAGTGCTAACCATTGTGCCCCACACTAAATTATATTATTATAAGAAAAATAGGTCTTTGTTAGTCAGCACTCTAGATCCACTGTGGTATAACTTAAATCAGAAAAAAGATAGGAATCATAGAGTAATCATTTCACAAACACATGGCTTCACGCAAAAATTTTAAATACTAAATTACATCATTCTGATTCAAAATTAGTTGTATAAAATTAAGATACAGTGGCATAGTTTGTTTCGGTAAACACAGTGACACATACCTTGAGGGGTTTAAACCATTTTTCAATGTGTTCCTGGCTTCCAAGGTTGGCGATTGCCCCACCAAACAGCCAGCAGACTACACCCATCTGCAGGTTAAGAATAGGAGGAGAAGTAAAGTCAACACAATTAAACGACTTTTCCAAGCTAAAGGTTTTCTAATTAATTTGGTAATGCATGTGACTAGTTTTCACTGGTTTCAGTAGTTATAGAATAACAAATTCACACAATTGAAATCAATGTTATGGAAGGGAAAGAGGGTGATAGATCAGAAAAAGGATAATAGAGCAAAAGTGTTTGGATTTGCATTTATGTTCATTTAGTTTAACTGGCCAATTTCTCCTCCTGATGTCCACCTTCCTCACTTAGATTGATCAACTCTCTAACTGTATAACTTTCATTCATTCCGTTCATGTATTAATCAAGTGGCAATTTAGCATAGCCAATCCACGCAACTTGCACATCGTTGGAATGTAGGGGGAAACCAAAGAACCTGGAGGAGAACGTGCAAACTCCACACAGACAGTCGCCTAAGGTATGGTGGTACAATGGTGGAGCCACATGTGGGCCAGAGCAGGCCAGGATGACAAATTTCCTTCCCTAAAAGACATTAGTGAACAATTGACAATGGTTTCGTGGTCATCAGTAGATTTTGAACTCCAGACATCTTTTATTTAATTCAAATCTCACCATCTGCCATGGTGGGATTTGAACCCAGGTTCCCCAAGCATTAGCCTGGGTTTCTGAATTACTAGTCCAGCAAAGACTATGCCACTACAGCCCCTTGATTTTCTGGTTGGATATAGTTTCTAATTGCATGAATGGGTAAATGACAAAGTCACAAAATGAATTATAACATTGAGTCTCAAAGGCATAATAATAGATAAATATGGCAGAAACAGTAAGAATTCAGTTTGTACATTAGTATTTTAACTAATCAGATGTCTATTCAATAAAGATTCTAGCACTGCAGTGTTGACTTCCTGCAGGAAGTCCAGACTAAGTTTAAGTTATTTAGTAGTGTCACAATTAAGACTACATTAACACCGCAATGAAATTAGTGTAAAAATCCCCAGCGCTTGTTTGGATATACTGAGGGAGAATTCAGCATGGCCAATCCACCTAACAAGGAGGTCTTTTGGACTGTGGGAGGAAACTCATGGAGACACGGTGGGGCGGGGGAACGGATTGCAGACTCCACACAGATAGTAACTCAAGCCAGGAATCGAACTTGGGTCTCTGACACAGTGGGGCAGCAGTGCTAACCACTATGCTGCTTATTGCAGAGCCATTATGGATAAGATTTTAACAATCAGAACCACTGCCTCACAGAATTAGTCTGTATTTCTTCGAAGAAGTATGGAAAATCAAAGTTGGCAATCTGGGGATCAGGGAGTGGTTTTCTGGTATAACATTTCATTTCCTCACCATTTTCCCCAGACCCACTCCAAACTCTTCCCCCCCCACCCCTCAATCTTCCCCACCACATAGAAGCACTGATTGCCCTACCAGACTACACTTCTACAGATATGGCATGTTCTTCAGTAGCCACCTGCAAACTTTTTGCACTAAGTATTGGCAAAATATGCAAATACTTCAATCTGTCTGTACTAGATGCCAATGCACAGGACAAGAGATCCTCAGACAGCAGAGCACCTGGGAGATTCCCCTTCCTAATTCAACAGCTTCAGGACCAATTCCAGAGTTCTTACTACCATTCCTACTGAGATAAAGTAGCCCAGCATAAATCAGAGACTGAATTAGGGGCCTACTGCAGACACTGATCTGTTAGCAGTGGGGCTGTGGACTAGGTCTTCTTGGCAATATGTCTCTAGTTGGATACTTTCCTTGGGTAGGTGGCAAATGTTTGTTTTTTTTTCAAAAGAAAAATTATGCATGATCTCTGAAGGTGACCTATAATTATACAGATCAACCTGTTTTCAGAAATAAGGATTACACAGTTTGCCTTTGGAAGTCAGCCAAACCACAATAATTACCAAATTTTGTGGGTTTGCATTACATTCTGGGAGAGGAATAGCGAGTATGAATTCAGAAATCAAAGTCAGAACAACCCCAGTATTCACATGAGTTTTCACAATTACATAGACTTTAGCAAGGTCTTTGACAATGGTACAAGGTATGTGGTAGGTTGTTGCATAAGGTCAAATCTCACGGGATCCAGGGTGAGGTAGCCAAATGGATACAAAATTGGCTGGATGACAGAAGCAAGAGAGTGGTTGTAGAGGGTTGTTTTTCAAACTGGAGACCTGTGACCTGCAGTGTGCCTCAGGGATTGGTGCTGAGTCCAGTTATTTGTCATTTATATTAATGATTTGGATGAGAATTTAGGAGGCATAGTTCATAAATTTGCAGATGACACCATAGTGGATAGTGAAGAAGGTTATCTAGGATTGCAGTGGGATCTTGATCAATCGGGCCAGTGAGCTGACGAATGGCAGATGGAGTTTAATTTAGAAAAACGCAAGGTGATGCATTTTGGTTGATCGAACGAGGACAGGACTTACTCAGTTAATGGTAGGACATTAGGAAGAGTCGCAGAACAAAGTGATCTAGGGATACAAGTTCATAGCTCCTTGAAAATGGAGTCACAGGTGGGCAGAATGGTGAAGTAGGCATTCGGCATACTTGGTTTCATTGATCAGAACATTGAATATAGGAGTTGGGACGTCTTGTTGAAGTTATGCAAGACATTGTAGGGCCACACTTGGAATACTGTGTACAGTTCTGGTCACTCTATTAATAAAAAGGGTATTATTAAGCTAGAAAAAATGCAGAAAAGATTTGCTAGGATGCTACTGAGACTTGATGGTTTGAGTTATAAGGAGAGGCTGAATAGACTGGGACGTTCTTCCTCTGGTGCATCGGAGGCTTAGGGGTGATCTTATTGAGGTCTATAAAATAATGAGGGGCATAGATGAGGTAGGTAATCAAAATCTTTTCCCAAAGGTGGGGGAGTCTAAAACTAGAAGACATAAGTTTAAGGTGAGAGGAGAGAGATACCAAAGGGTCCAGAGGACCAATTTTTCACACAGAGAGTGGTGAGTATCTGGAACAAGCTGCCAGAGGAAGCAGTAAAGGTGGATACAATTTTGTCTTTTAAACAGTGTTTAGACAATAACATGGGTAAGATGGATATAAAGGGATATGGGCAAAACGCAAGCAATTGGGAGTAGCTTAGGGTTAAAAAAGGGGCTGCATGGACAAGTTGGGCATAAGGTCCTGTTTCCATGGTGTAAACCTTTGTGATTCTATGTCATAAGTGAATCTCAAAACTGCAAACGGAGGAAGTGGTGGCTAGTTGCTGGCAGGTGACATGTCATCTTCCCCACCCCACCCCTCCACATGACATACCCAAAATGTGAAAGCTTCCTTGATATTACTGCCTCAAACAAGCTCCTCTTAAAACCAGCTTTCTCGAGCACCCACTCATTAGGCCACTCAGCTGTCTATGACATGTGTAATATCTGTCAGAATCCCTTAACTACAAATGCTCTCATTACTCTTCCTAATAGTCCAGCTCACTCAGCCACACAAGAGGTTTCAAAGACAATTGAGAAGCTGTCCCTCCAAACTCATTTAAGCGAGTTCACAACACCATGATCCTTGTTAAGTCTAGCCTGAATTTCTTTGGTAGGTTCTGGATGTTCCGTGATGGATAATCCATGCTAGCGGAAAGTCCTGCTCAAGCTGAACAGCATTCATCAAAATCTTGCAGGTCTCTGCATCACCTTCATCTTGTCAACATTGATCAGGAGACAGTGTTTCCAGTGAACTCGGTCAAGATGATTGACCAGCACTCGCAGCTCCTCCACTGTGTTAGCAAACAGGACAATGTCGTCTGCATATCAAATATTTGGAACTTACTGCTTACCAACTGGTATTCCACCTTTGTATCTACAAAATATTTATCCATCTCTGGCACCCACCAATTTTAAGTGGTAATTACTTCTACCTTTGGATGGCACAGTGGTTAGCACTGCTATCTATAGTGCCGGGAACCCAGGTTCAATTCCCGGCTTGGATCACTGTCTGTGTGGAGTCTGCATGTTCTCCAGGTTCTCCGGTTTCCTCCCACAATCAGAAAGACATGCTGGTTAGGTGCATTAGCTATCCTAATTGTCTCTCAGTGTACCTGAATGGGTGCCAGATTGTGGCAACTAGGGGATTTTCACAGTAACTCCATTGCAGTGTTAATGTAAGTCTACTTGTGAGACTAATAAATAAAACTAAATTTTAAAACTTTACATTGAAAGTAGGCTGAAGCCACACTTTCACTCCTGTTTGTTAGTCTCTGTCTGTAAGAAATGTATCTCAAAGACTAATGGGTGCATTTCAATGGTACACAGGTATATTGCACAAAAAACAACACAGCACAGGAAACAGGCCCTTTGGCCCTACAAGCCTGCACCACCCATTTTAACTCATTTCAGTGAGTGCCTCATTCCAATCCTTCTACTACCTACAACTTTTGTTTACACCTCTTGGACTCCACAATAAAGGTGTACAAATTTAGAGAACTATATGTGCGCCAGATTAAGGGAGGTCCAATTTAGGGACAATTTGTTAACACCAATCAGCCTAAAAGCACGTCTTTGGAGTGTACTCCAAGGAAGAATTGATTCATTTTTGGGGAAGATAAAAATCAGGATCTGGGAATGTTTAAAGGATTAATTAACATTGATGAATAAGGGTTTTAAATGTTGTAGGTTGTTTTATTCAGAATGAAGTGAATTGTCTCAACTACTGTGGTGGAACTTGTCACAGCAGTTAAAATGTAAGCAGAGTTTTCAAAGTGGGTTCTTCAACTGAAGACTCCTTGGTGAATGGAAGCTCTGCATAAAAATATATTTCTATTTTCAGCTCTTAAGGTACAGAGCCTCAAGGCTGCACAACTGGAATAACACTGAGTTAACATGGTATGGCAAAGGTATACGCTCTATTGAGTGCTCTTTACACACACTTTTAGATTTGATCCATGATATTCCCATCACATTACTTCCATTTGCCCATCTGTTCAGCTTAAACTTACAGTTATCAAGTGTCCTCCTCTCATAAGTATTATTTATCAGGAAAATAAGAGGTAGATATAACATTGAAGATGAGATTAGCAGTGAGACAGGTGCACTAAAAGTAAATGAAGAGTCAATTGTGTACACACCTCTGTCAAACTGTGTTAATTTAACATTATTACAATTATGTAGCTCTTCCTCAAAGTTTTCCCTGTCTGATTAATTCTTTGTAACTACAAAGCTGAAAAAAGAAAATCCTTTTATCAAGAGCTTACACCTCACTAAGAAGGTGGTCAAGCCAATCCACATCCTGCTCTGAAAATTCTGCTCAAATTTTGAGAGTTGCGACAAAATCCACCACAGCCAAGACAATCTAAAATAAAGTCAATTTGCCCAATCTCCAAAAAGAAAAAAAAAAATCAGGATTCGGATCTACACCTTTGACAAAAATGAATCAGTTCTTTCTTGGGCTACAGTCTGTCTGCATATCGGATTTTGTTGAAACCTCTCTATACATCTCAATAACTAATACCCTAACTGGATTGAAAACATTACTTCCACCCACCTTCAGTGGTGGAGGTAATAGGCAAATTGTATTGGAACGATTGGGACGAATCAGAGAATCACTGCAGTCCAGAGGCCATTCAGCCCATCGAGTCTGCACCAACTCTCCGACAGAGCATCTTAACCAGGTCCACTTCCTTGCCCAATCTCCACACATTTCCCATCGCACATTATACATCTTGAGACACTAAGGAGAAATTTGGCACAGCCAATCTATCTAATCTGCACATGTATGGGCTGTAGAAGGAAACTGGAGCACCAGAGGAAATACATGACGAGAACATGCAAACTCCGAACCAACAGTCACCCAAGACTAGAATTAAACTGGGGCCCTGGAGCTGTGAGGCAGCAGTGCTAACCACTGAGTCACCATGCTGTGCAATTAGTATTGAATAAACTAATCAAATTCAAAGAGGATTAAAAAGACTAGTTTGGATGGATTGCATCCATACATTTAAAAGAAATAGCAGAGCGTTATTACATATATTTAAGATATCATTAGAAAAAGATGTAGTGCCAGAGGGTTAGTAGATAGCTAATGAAATTCTTGCATTTAAGAATGGAGACAGAACATGCTCAGGGAATTGTAGATCAGTCAGCTTAATATTGGTGGTAAGAAAAATAATGAAATCTCTGCTAAAGGAGAAAACAGAAAAATATCTAGAAATGAAGATGCATATTATTGAATAATCTGCATGGATTTCAAAATGAAAATCTTGCTTGATCAACTTCATTTAATTTTTTGAGCCGATAATGTGAGAGAGCAGAGAATATTAATACTGTCAATTCAATTGGATTTGATATCTTCAATAAGTATCTCACAAGACATTAATGAATAAATGAAGGGAATATGGAATCAGGAGAGAAATGCGAGAATGGATTGCTAGCTGGCTTCAGGACATAAAGTGGGAGGAAAGAGTGGCAGAACGTAGGAAGTGCTGTTCCACAAGGTTCAGTACTGCAACCACAGCTGTTCACAATTTACATTACCGATTTGGACTTTGGAATCAAAAACACAATTTCTTACTTTTGCGGATGACATAAAAGTGGTGGGGTGTGGTCAACACTGAGGAGGACTGCACCCATCTCATTAGGAAATTAATAAATTTACACAATGGGCAAATAAGTTGCAAATGACAGGTAATTTTGTGTCATGCATTTTGATAGGAAAAATAGGGAGGTCATTCATTACTTGAAAAGATACAAGTCTAGGTGGGGTACTGGAACAAAGTTCCTCTGAGTACAATACTCAGGGCAGCATGGTAGCTAGCACTGCAGCCTCACAGCGCCATGGACCCAAGTTTGATTCCCAGCTTGGGGGACTGTCTTTGTAGAATTTGCACATTCTCTCTGTGTCTGTGTTGGTTTCCTCTGGGTGTTCCAGTTTCCTCCTATAGTCCAAAAATGCACAGTTGATTGGCCATGCTAAATTGCTCCTTAGTGTATGGGGGATTAGTAGAGTAAGTATGTAGGTATGTGAGAATAGGGTCAGGGTGGGATTGTTATCAGTGTAGACTCGATGGGCCGAATGGCACTGTAGTACGCTATCTTTCTATAATTCTATAATACACCAATCATTAGAAGTGACACCACAGCAAAGCTATAATCAAAAGCAAGCACGTGCTTTATTTGTAGAGGAATAGAATTAAAAGGTAAGGATGCAAAGCAAAAAGCTACATCCAATCGTGATTAAACCACAGCCATGCTGTTCTGCTCATCGTTATTATGTAAAAAAGAATATAGAAGTACTAGCAAAGGTGTGAAAAGGATATACAAGGGTGGTAGCAGAAATAGAAGGGCAATCACAGCAGTACAGGATTGATAGACTGGATCGCTTTTCTCTTGAAAACAAAAGACCAGAGATTGAGCTAAAATACAGGGTTTTTCTTAAATTATGGAAAATTTTGTTGGAGTGGATACAGAGAGAATATTTCCTCCTGTGGGAAAGAGTATAATATGGAGATGCCAGCGTTGGACTAGGATAAACACAGTAAGAAGTATCACAATACCAGGTTAAAGTCCAACAGGTTTATCTGGTAGCAAAAGCCACCAGCTTTCGGGCTTCTGACCCTTCGTCAGGTGAGGGGAGAGTTCTGATCACAAACAAGGGATGTAAAGACACACACTCGGTTTACAGAATATTGATTAGAATGTGACTTTTAGAAAACTTTAACCTGATGTTGTGAGACTTCTTACTGGGAAGAGCATAACCAGAGGCCATCAGTGTAAGATAGCCACCAAGAAATTCAATACGAAATTCAAAAGAATCTTTATCAGGAGAATGATGAGAATGTAAAACATCTTACCACAGAGTGGTTAAAGCAAACAGTATAGCTACACTTGAAGGGAACCTAGATAAGGAGAAGGACGAAGTGAAGAAGAGAGTAAAGAATCCTGATGACAGATGTTGATGAGGAAAGATTGGAGAAGGCTCAGATGGAGCATAACAGCAGAATGGATGGGTAAGAGCAAATGGCCCTCGCTGACTTCTGTGCTATATATCCAATCTAAGATACAATAAAAGGACAAAGAGTCAACTCTTTTAAAGAGGTAACCAATTAGTCCCCCACTATTGATCGTTTCCCATAGCCAGCTACATTTTTCACCTTCAAAGATCTATTCAGTTCTCTCCTGTATGTTACAATTAAATCTACTCTCACCTTCCTCTTAGACTGTCTGTTCCATATCCCAATAACTCACTGCGTAAAAAGAGTTGTCCCATGATGTTTCTGGATCTTTTGTCAATCAACTTAATTCTACCCTCCCCCTCCAGTGGAAACTTTTTATTTACTCTATCAAAGACCTTTATAATTTTAAACAGTTTTATGAAATTTCTCAAAAGTGATCAACCCCAGCCCTGTTTTCATTCTGATCGATCTCTTCTGCATGCTGTCCAAGGATCATAGAATCCCTACATTGCAGAAGGAGGCCCATTGAGTCTGCACTGCTACAATCACATCCAGGCCCTATTCCCATAACCCCATGTATTTACCCCAGCTAATTCCCTCAACACTAAGGGACATTTAGCATTGTCAATCCACCTAACCCACTCATCTTTGCTCTGTGGAAGGAAACCTGAGCACCCAGAGGAAATCCATGCAGATGCAGGGAGAATGTGCAGACCCCACACAGTGACACATGTCGAGAATCGAACCTGAGTACATGGCGCTGTGAGGCAGCAGAGCTAACCACTATGCCACCGTGCCACCCAAAGCTTTGCTATCCTTGCTTCTTTGTGAAGTCTTTACAGCTACACTTTAAAGTAAATAGCTCTTTATCTCAAGTTAATCTCGGAGTTGAAAGAAATTGATCTTTCGACAAGGCATGATATAAACCTCAGCCATGCCTCAACCTGTGCAGGTGCTACGGGAGGACATTTTTCTTTGCTTCCTCTCTGTTCCTCCTACTACCTTTCATCAATCCCATCCTTGAGCACCTATATATTTTCCCCCACTCTTAAGGCTCTATTATGCAATTGCAAATTGTAACTCAGCTTTATCCCATGCAGAATTTATGAAGTGTTTACTAAGATAGGATTTTCAACAGACCACTGGAAAACGTGTGGTGCACAATTATTTTATGCGTTTTAAACAGAGTATGCAGCATAGAAGCAAGTTATTTAACCTGGTAGATCGATGCCCCTGTTTATGTGTTATGTGAGTCTCCTCCCTTCTCTATCTATCTCCAGTTGGTATAAACTTCTGCTCTTTTCTCTCTTGTGTAGTTGTCTAATTAAAGACAATAACACTATTCTCCTCCAATTCAGCATTCTAACCAAGCTAGTTTATCAAAGCAATCTGAACAGCACAAGTCTTGTTTTACCTTTACTCCAGTCGTGAGGTCAGCTGTGGAAAGCACTTCTCCAACTGCCAAACTTTTATTGACACAATGTTTTCTCTTTTCTATCTAAAAGAACAGCCAACAAAAGAAGTCAAATTCATATTTTTAAAAAAAAAATCAAATAGCACAGGTCCAACAGAATAAATAAACATCTATCAACAAGTCGTTGGGTGAATATAGACTAGTTGCCCCACTCAATGCCCAGTTATCAAGGGGTACTAGCAGTGACCTAGAAGGCAATGACTCTGGGTCAGAAAGATGCAGAAACAGGGGAAAAGGCAAACAATAAGTAACCTTGAAACACAAACACCTGAACTGCATTCTTTAGAGTTACAGATAATTTTAACTATGGTCCGTTCAGTATGTTATGAAGAAATTTTACACTAATGTAGCCTTTTGTATTTCAAAACATTCCCCCATAGCTTCACAGCTAATTAATTACTTTCAAAGCACCATTACATAATGTCATGTTGGCTAATTTAAGAACAGCAAGGTCCCATCAGCAGCAAGGTAATGAACAACAATCTAATCTGTGTTTGCCGTTGTTAAGTGCGGGATAAGTGTTGGCTGAGACAGCAGGACAACGCTGCCCTTTTTTAAAAAAATGGCTCACTGAGCTGAAGTGTCAATCTAGAACATGTGCTGATGTCCTGGATTGGACAAGGAAATGATGTGGAGATGCTGGTGTTGGACTGGGGTAAACACAGTAAGAAGTCTTACAACACCAGGTTAAAGTCCAACAGGTTTATACAGTAGCAAACGCCACTACCTTTCGGGGCTTTTCCCCTTCATTCTCACCTGACAAAGGAGAAAAGCCCTGAAAGCTAGTGGCATTTGGTACCAAATAAACCTGTTGGACTTCACCCTAATGTTGTTAGACTTCTTACTGTGTTGGACAAGGAAATGCAGGATTGGGTCAGGAAATCCATCACCTTCTCTCTCAAGGTGAGTACAAAGTGAAAATTGGGACTGTTGAATTTATATCTTTTGACTATATTAACCATTGTTCATTTTAGATTTATTATGACTTCAGGACATTGGAACTGATATATTTATCATTGGAAGTGACATATTTATCATTCTTTCATCCCCTTCCTAAATTGTTCCATTTTATTTCAATCCCATTGATCGTATACTTTTGTCCTAGAATTGTCTGAATTGTGTGCTGCAACCTCAGGGAGAAAATTAATTTGCCATATTTCTGTCCAATTGCAATGGCATTCTAAATGGCAAATCTTTGTTATATGCTTTATGTAACCTTCTCCTTAAATTTATATTTGTAATAAATTAAGTTTCTAAATAAAATTCAGAATTCGATTTGCCTGCTTCTTGCAAACTGGTTTTCAGCATCTGTATATTTGCACCTAAGATCCGTTCATTTTGCTGAATGTATTTAAGTCAAGAGTGGATAGGTTTTTGATTGACAAGGGAATTAAGGCTTACGGGGAGAAAAGTGGTACTGAACCACTGCAGATCAGCCATGATCTTATTGAATGGCAGGGCAGGCTCAAGGGGCTGGATGGCCTATTCCTGCTCCTATTTCTTATATTCTTATGTTCTTATGAATTTTAGTATCCATGGCTTATTTTTACTTGCTGCTCTCCTCCCTAAAGTATGGATTGAAGTTTGAAAGTTTTTCAATGTTAGTCAACAGTGACTATATCAGTTGACTTGCGTAAAGTTGGTCATATAATTAAATATTACCAGATCATTTCTCTTTTCAGTGATGCAATACCATATACAAGATGTACGGTTACAACTCACCAAGGCTCCTTTGATTTTGACAACATCTTTCAAACTTGCAACTCTTACCACCTTGAAGAAGCAGGGTAACAGATGCATGGGGACACCACTACCTGCAAGTTCCTTTCCAAGTCATTCACCACTTGGAAATACATCGCCATTCCTTCACCGTCGCTGGATTAAAATCCAGGAACTCCCTCCCTAACAGTTTTGTGTGTGTATTTACACCACATGAACAGCAGCAGTTCAAGAAGGCTGGTTCCTGGCTTGGTTCACTGTCTGTGCGGAGTTTGCATGTTCTCTCTGTGTCTGTTAGGGTTTCCTCTGAGCACTCCGATTTCGTCCCAGAGTCCAAAGATGTGTGGGTTAGATGGATTTGCCAAGCTAAATTACCCTTAGTGTAAGGGGGATTAGCTAGGCTAAATGTATGGGGATAGGGCCTGGGTGGGATTATGGTCAATGGGCTAAATGGCCTCCCTCTGCACTGTAGGATTCTACGTTTTGAGGCAGCTCGCTTACCACCTTTGCGAGGGCAATTAGGGATCAGCAATAAAAGCTGACCTAGTCAGCAAAGCCCACATCCCATGAAGGAATTAAAAAGTATTGCACAAGTGTTTGCATAAGTGTCTGTATAATATCAACCAAGATCATGGATAGAATTTTATATCTCTGCTGCTTTCCCAACTACCCCCAATCAAGCTCAAAGGGGGAAGGCTGGAAGGATGTGGAAATGAGAGTCTTGCTGCACAAAGGCCAAATGAGATCCTTAAATAGCCAGTTAAAGGCCACATAAAGATCCAATCCCACCACTTAGGGATTTTTACTCAGAGGACAGTAAGGGTGTGGAATGCCCTTCCTGCAGCAGTTGTGGACTTGCCAACTTTAAGGGCATTCAAATGATCATTGGATAGGCATATGGATAATATTGGAATAGTTTAGGTTAGAGGGTCATTACATCGGTTCCACTGGTCAGCGCAATATCGAGAGCCGAAGGGCCTGTACTGTGCTGTAATGTTCTACCACCGTAGTTTTATGGCTGGTCATGTTGAGCAATAGCACAACAAACTCTACTGCGGGTTTATCTACAGCCTATTGGAAGGAGGGCGGGAGGTGGTATGCAGGCACTGTGCCTGACTTAGGGAAACGGGAGCTGCCATCTTCCTTTGTTGTCGATCTCACCCTTTCTCCGGGTCCCTTGCCAGCAATCCTACCTTCCCTGGTGTCCCCATCTCGTCCCACTTACTCTCTCTAGGGATCCGAACAGAGATCTCTTTAAAACGCCAAGCTTACAACAGGTTCCTCAATCACAGTACATTTACCTCCAGCAGCAAAGAACTTTGAAAAACAAAGTTTACATGACTTGCAGTACAGAAATTGAATACATGTACCGCACTACAATGGAGAATTCTTTAAAAAAAAAGCTTGCAGAGTTCCTCAACTCGTACATGGTTAAGAAGTTTAAAAATGAAGTTTAGTGTAGCACGGGGGTTGGGAAACCTGAAAATACAACAAAATGTTCCTCAAATGTTTCAAAAGGGCAAAATGATGCGGATAAGAAGTCAGATTTCACACACAATCACTTGGTCTAGTTGTGTGATGGCATCATCAAACTGGGGCGAGATGACACTATCACAGCGCTCATACTCTTTAAAACAAGGAATATTGCATTTTAAATGCAACCCAGGCATAAAAATTAAAGCCCTTTAAAATGAAACCACTGTAAAAAAGGGACATTTAAAACAGGACAATGGGAGGCCTACGCTGCCTCAGTAAATGTTGGATTGTTATGAATTTGTGTTGGGCCTCACAAATGTGTTCTGCGCAGGATTTCCAACCGTTTCTAGCCAATGGACATGAGCCCCACCTCAAATATTAAAATTTCCTTCGTGTGTACAAATTTCATTCTGTTTGACTACACTCATAGGATTGATTTTTCAAGCCAATACCTGTTCTTTCAACTGTTGCTGCACCGTTGGTAGCTTTATAACAAATTTGACTCGCTCGGAAGAAAGCTCTCTCATCTCATCCAGACTCAGGTCATACCTAAAAAGAACAGATTACCAGAAATAAAACTCTTTAGTCAATAAATATCATCCCCTTAATGATCAAGTGTTTAGATCATTTAACTCATCCAAATCTGAAAGTTGTTTTAAATTATTAAACTATTATTGAAATGTAGAGTGGAATCAAGAGCAGTAATGGCAAATATTTGGATACCAAGGGACATTAATTCCTTGCAGTGATCGCCAAAAGTACCAAAGAATCCATAGAATCCCTACAGTATAGAAGAAGGCCATTTGGCTATCATATCTGTACCAACCACAATCTATTTCCACATCAGCATTCATTTACCCTGCCAATTCCTCCATACATTAGGGTCAATTCAGCATGGGCAATCAACCTAAATTCGTACATCTTTGGACTGTGAGAAGAAACCGGAGCACATGGAGGAAATCCACGCAGACATGGGGAGAATGTGCAAACTCCAAACAGGCAGTGATTGAAGCTGGAATTGAACCTGGGTCCTTGGCTCTATAAGCCAACAGTGCTAACTATTGTCCACTGTGCTGCCCATTTATTTATGCCATTTTATTCCAGTAGACAACTTGCACCTCTAACATGGTACATTGTCCTAAGGTGCTTTACAAGAGTGTCAGACAAATGTTGACGCCAATCCACACAACAACATTAGGCAAGTACAAAAGGCTGGTGCAGGCTTTTAAGGCGTGATTTAATTGGAGAGAGAAGCAGAGAGGTTTGGAGATGGTGTTCCAGAGCTAATGGTCTATTCAGCCAGAGATACGGCCACTGAGTGAAAAAATACAGAGGATGCGCAATGGAATAGCAATGGGGTCGCAGAGGATCATGCAGTTCGAGGAGGTTACAGATAAAGGAAGGGGAAAGGCCATGGAGACATTTAAGTATAAGGATGAGAATTCTAACATCAAGTTGTTGCTAGGATGAGAACAATTGGAAGCCACGAGTTAGTATATGGACAGCAGAGTTTTGGATGAATTGAATAACCTGGCCAGCAGAGCATTAAGATAGTCATGTCTCTCAGTAACAAAGACATGGGTGAGAGTTTCAGCAGCAAATGAACTGAGGCAGGGCCGAGATGGGCAATGCTACAGGGCTGAGGAAGGCAATGTTGATGAAGGATACAATATAGCGTTGGAAGTTCACCTTAGGGTAAAATAGAACTTGGAGGTTGCAAACAGTCTGGTTCAGCATCAGACAGTAAATAGGGAGAGGGATGAATTCAGTGGCTTGGGAACAGTTTTAGTGGTGGGGATCAGTGTCCCCTCTCAGCTGCATGCCTGTGCAGCACACTTAATTACAGCTGCACATATCCTGATTGCTAAATGAGGTTCACTACAACATGAGGTCATGAGCAAAGAGCTGGTAGACTCCACCATGGCAAAAAATTAACACGTGAGAATCATGCCTGACATTATTCAAGCAGGATTAACAGCCATAATTCCCTTGTTTCCTGAAGCCTGATGATCATGATAACTGTCGGTTCAGTAATGTCCTTTAGGGAAGGAAATCCTTATCTAATCTGGCCTACATGTGACTCCAGAACCACAGCAATGTGTGGCTGACTCTCAACTGCCCTTGGGCAATGAGGGATAGGCAATAAGTGGCCGGTGATGCTCATGTCCTACAAATGAATAAAAAAAGCAACATCCAGAGCAGGTACCCCTGAAATTCCAAAACTTAAATCAAATTGTAATCCAATGTTTTGCTTGGAAAAAAACTCTGAGGTTGATCTTACCAGCTTGTCACACCAGTCGATCGGTGGTAAGACCAGGTGAGAGGTGGAAAATCAGATTTGCAATGATACCAGTCCCATTCTATTGGCATAATCAGCCTTGAGCCCAGGAATTATTTATAAGGTCATTTCAATATCATTAGTGAACCTGGACTCAATTGTCTGGGCTCATTTTCACCTCGCTGGTGGAGGTCCTCACCAGCCAGGATCATATATGATCCCTACCTGATGTGATGGCCTTGTCAATGGGATAGGAGGCCATTGAAGAGTTCCAGAAAGTCAGGGAAGTGCCAGCCTAGTGATAAATCTTGTACACAGTGAACTGAGACACTGAAGTACCTGCGCAATTGCACATAGAGCTGTCTGCAGCCAGCTTCCTGGTATGAAACTATGACAAGAATCACACTTGCCCCATTCTTTCTTCTACGTGCCTTACGATTGCATCTGAGAACACCCCCAAAAAACGGCCATGATTCTCTCCTGATTTCAGGCCTGTTCAGCAGTTAGAATTTTTTTGGTAAGATCACTTCTTCTAACTTAGGATACTTCTGTGATTTTTTTTTTTAAAAGGTGTTGTCTTGAATACTGTAATAGACAAGAATCCTTAACAATAGCGCCAACTGAGCCACAGGACCAGACAATACAAAAATAGGTGGAAAGGGAAGTTGTAAGAGGGATGCAAACAATTTATGATGAGATATTGACAGGTTAAGTAAGTGGACAAAAAGTTGGCAGATGGACAATAAGGCAAAATATGAAGTTGTTCAATTTAGAACGGAGAACAAAAAAAATATTATTTAAGTGAAGAACTGCAGAAAGCTTCTACACAGAGGAAGTTGGGGGTACTTGTGCACAAAACACAGAAAGCAAGCACATTGATGCAGCAGGTAATCAGGAAGGCGAATGGGTTACTGGTCCTTATTTCAACAGGGTTGGAGTATAAGAGTTGGAAAGTCTTGCTGGAACTATACAAGATACTGGTCAAGCCACATTTGGAGCACTGACAGCAGTTTTGTTTGCCTTATTTAAGGAAATATTATTTCACTGAAGGCAATTTAGAAAAGGTTCACTTGGATGATCACATGTATGGAGGGACAGTCTTATGAAGAAAGGTCAAACAGGTTGGGCCTCCATTTATTGGAATTTAGAAGAATAAAAGGTGATCTTATTGAAACATATAGGATCCTTAAGGGGTTTGACAAGGTAAATGCTGAGTGGTTGTTTCCTCTCATGGGAGAGTCTAGAATCAGAGGGCACAGTCTCAGAATAAAGGGGCACCAATTTAAGGCTTGAGATGAGGAGGAATTTCTTCTCTCATAAGGTTGTGAGTCTTTTGAACTCCTTGCGACAGAGAGCTGTGGGAGCAATCCTTGAGTATACTTAAGGGTGAGGTAGATAAATTTTTGGTCAGTAAGAGAATCGAGGTTACATGGAAAGGGCAGGAAAGTAGACATGAGAATGTTAGATCAGCAATGATCCTACTGAATGGCACAGCAGGCTCGAGGGACCAAATAGCTTACTCCTGTCCCTATTTCCTATGGTCTTATGAAGTGATCCAATGCACAAAGCTGCACACTGCATGATGATGCACATGACAATAATTGCAATAATAATGGATGTGCTCTCTGCAAAAGCGGTCAGCAATGACGTGAAGAAGGGATTTTAAAGCAGAAATTGAGAGTTAAATAGGGAAACAGGACCCAAAACAAAAACAACTTAAAAATGAAACAACTTAAAAGGAGAGGGGTGGGTTTAAAACAAGGACTTACTGAATGTGTACAGGTGACTAAAAGTTTCATTAAGACTGAAAAGAGAGGTAACAAGCTAAAGGAATTTATGGAGCAAATTCAGTAATTTGTGGTTTAACAGCTGAAGACCCAGCCATTAATATTAGGGCAATAGAAATTGGAAACATGCAAGAGGGCAGAATCAAAGAATTCAGGGATATCAGAGTGCTGTGGGAGGTTTACAGAGATAGGGAGGGTAAGGCCATGCAGGAATTTGAATAGAAGACTGAAAACTTTTCATCTGAGGTATCTAAACAGGCTATTTATCTCCCCAGGTTTGTTCTGTCATGATAGAGGGTCTGGATGGGATTGTTGTTGGTGCAATCCTGCTGGGCTGAATGGCCTCCCCCTGCTCTGGAGAGATTCTATGATTCAATCTATTTGCCCATATTACCACCCAGCCAGGCACAAATATCACTCCTACTGCACCAGCTTCATGACTGATATTCTAAAAAAAATCTGGATTTACATAGGATCTGATCAGGTCAGAGAAATATCTCAATAACCTTCAAACATGACAAATAGTTTTTATTTCATACAGATAAGGTGCAGTTGCTCTTAAGTTCCTAATATAAGTGTTTCTTGTCAAGTGAGAAATCTACTGTTGCAGAAAATGAAATCATTGCAAACCCACAAAAAGTCTGGAATGTATTAACATACTATGCAAACGTAACACAGTGGTTAAGCTGTCAACACTAAATGAGATATGGAGGCTTCACAGAGGGTACAGAAAAGATTTACCTGGATGTTGCCTGGTATGGAGGGCATAAGCCATGAGGAAAGGTTGGAGAAACTTAGTTTGTTCTCACTGGAATGATGAAGGTTGAGGGGCAAGTCTACAAGATTATGAGGGGACAGAAGATTATGTCTACAAGATTATGGACAGAATGGATAGTCAGAAGCTTTTTCCCAAGATGGAAAAAATCAATTACTACAGAGCGTAGGTTTAAGATGTGAGGGGCAAGATTTGGAGGAAATATATGAGGGTGGTGAGTGCCTGGAACTCACTGCCAGGGGGAGGTAGTGGAAGCAGATATGACAGTGAGTTTTAAGGGGCAAATACATAGAAATAGGATGGGATTAGAAGGATATGGTCACTGGAAGGATAAGGGGTTTAAGTTAAGTCAGACAGCAAGGTCAGTGCAGGCTTGGAAGGCCAACAGGCCTGTTCCTGTACTGTAATTTTCTTAGCTCTTGTTGTTCTTTGAGAGCAACAAGAAACTGTTCGAAAAAGCTATAAAAGCTCTGAAAAAGCAAGGTTGTAGATGCCACCAAGATTGGCGGCATAGTGGACAGTGAAGGAAGTTATCTCTGATTGCAACAGGATCTTGATGAATTGGGCTGGTAAATGGCAGATGGAGTTTAAATTAGACAAATGTGAGATAATACATTTTGGTAGACTGAACCAGGGCAGGACTGACTCAGTTAATGTTAAGGCATTGAAGAGAGTTACAGAACAAAGAGATCTAGGGATACACATTCATAGCTCCTTGAAAGTGCGGTCACAGGTTGAAGAGTGGTGAAGAAGGCATTTTGATTCTGGGTTTCATTGGTCAGAATACTGAATACAGGAGTGAGAGATCTTGTAGAAGTCGTACAAGATATTGGTAAGACCACACTTGGAATACTGTGTGCAGTTCTGGATCATCCTATTGTAGAAAGGATATTATTAAACTAGAAGGAGTGCAGAAAAGTTTTACTAGGATGCTTACTGGGACTTGATGGTTTGAGTTATAAGGAAAGGCAGGATAGACTGGATCTTTTTTTCTCTGGAGCAAAGGAGGCTGACAGGTAACCTTATAGAGTCTATAAAAAAATGAGGGGCATAGATAAGGTAGTCAATATCTTTTCCCAAAGGTAGGGGAGTCTAAAACTAGGGATCATAGGTTTAAGGGGAGAGATACAAAAGTGTCCAGAGGGGCAATTTTTTCACACAGAGGGTGGTAAGTGTCTGGAACAAGCTGTCAGAGATAGTAATGGAAGCAGGTACAATTTTGTCTTTTAAAAAACATTTAGGTAGTTACAATGGGTACGATGGGTATAAAGGGATATGGGCCAAATGCAGGCAATTGGAATAGGATTAGGGGTTTAAATAAAAGAGCAGCATGGCCAAGTTGGGCCAAAGGGCTTATTTCCATGCTGTAAACCTCTATGACTCAGTGAAAACTGTTCAACCTTGTGTGGCCATCTCACAAGGTGTGTCCACAGATAATTTTTCATTGTGACAACAATTGCACGAAAACAAGGCAGGTCTGATAGATCAGCACAAATATTGTATATGTATATACATACACACACACAATATATATACATATAAACATCACTGTGCAAAACCATGCAATAGCTTCTGAAAACATTTTGAACTTAACATCAAGACATATGGAGAGGTTCAGGAAAGCAGTATCTCAACAGCATAGTTTCAGGCACTAGCACTGCCAGAGGTAGTGAGTGGTTTAAGTTTATTTTATTAGTGTCACAAGTAGGCTTACATTAACATGGCAATGAAGTTATTGTGAAAATCCCATAGTTACCACATGTTGCCACCTTTCAGGTATACTATGGGAAAATTTAGCCTGGCCAATACATCTAACCAGCGCAACTTTTGGATTGTGGGAGGAAACTGAAGCACCCAGAAGAACCCCACACAGACACAGGGAGAAGGTGCAGACTCTGCACAGACAGTGACTCAAACCGGGAATCAAACCCTGGCACTGAGAGGTAGCAGTGCTAATCATTGTGTCTGGGGGCATCTGGAGAGCAAATGGAAAGTGCATCACTGCCCACCTGCAACTTCACAGAAATGTCTTTGGGCTCCCCAGGCACACTAACGTTGAGCAATTTGCCAAGTCCAGGCCTTCAACTTCAATTGAGGTGCTTTCATTGATTCGTTTGGGGCAATTTTTTTGTTAAAAAATGAAACTTGCTCGAATAGTAAAACATCCTTAATGACCTCAAGGAGCAGCGGCTGTGATTGAAGCCACAACATCAGCTGATTGCAGCAACCGTAAAATGCCCAGGGAAGGCAACGGGAAGGCTGGGCTAACATCAGCTGCCGGCTCTCAGAAACACACACACTTTTTTCAAAAAAAAAACTATTTTAAAAGAAACGGTAACCCGGAAAAAGGAAATATTCCGTCAGCTGACACGGCCCGTCCCCCCCTCTCTCTTTCTCTCTCTCTCTCTCTTTCCCTTCACAGTGCTTCTTTACCTGTGCTGTGTGAATAGCTCGCTCTGCGCTGTCTGCTGGCGGAGCTCGTTCTTCATCTGCCAGTACTGTCCGTCCAGGTACCTGGCCAGCGAGGTGTTCCTGATGCCCAGTCTCCCCTGCACTGAATCCACCCCCTCTTCCTCCATCGCCTCCTGCTGCTGCTGCTCCTTCCGCATTATCCCTCAGTTTACCACACTCTTGCCCACGTTGCCAGCTTGATTTCCCCCCGGGCCGGGCCACAATGTATCTTTTTTTCCCCTTGGATACTTTTGGGCGCACGGGCAGCAGCCTGGGCTCGCGCTGCTGGAGCCGCGTCAGCGCGCGACGTGTGGGCGGGGCGGGCCCCCTTGTCCCGGGTGGGCCAGTGCGCGGCAGCTACAGGTCAGGGCACTGGCAAACCCAACACATACACACACACACACACACAGAGGCAGGAGGATTTGCGTTAGTCAAATACATTGTTTTGCATAGCACTGCTGCAGTTCCCTTAATTTTCATTTAAAACGTGGACTACTGTTAAAGTGCAGAGAAAGTCACTCAGCCCCGTGGGGTGGGCACCCACACTCTGGGGATCTTCCAACCCCAGCGCGCCCCAAAACTGGAAAACCCCACCCCAGTTCAATGGACCTTTGCAATGGTTCGCCACCCCACGCCCGCTACGATTCCTGTGACGCGGGCGGGGGGGGGGGGGGGGGGGGGGGGGGGGGGGGGGGGGGTGGTTGGGGGGGAGGTGACGGGAAACTTTCACCCCCTGACAGAGGTGGGAATTTTCAAACCCGTTCACTCCGGCAGGATTTTTCCCATCCCGTTGCAGCGAATGTGGTAACAAGCCAAATCGACGTTCACTGCAGCGGGAGTGTGGCGTGAATGGGTGGTAAGATCGCACCCCCTTTTCCTTCCCCCACCCGTGTATCTTACTCAGACCCTCTCCCCCCTTGTCCTATCCCTGTAATTCCTGCATGTTTACCACGGCTGATCGCATCTAACCTTCACATCCTGGGACATCAAGGGGCAATTTAGCATGTTCAGTCCAACTAACCTGCATATCTTTGGAGTGTGGGAGGAAATGGAGGCAGACACATGGGGAATATGCAAACTCCACATAGACATCACCCAAGGCTGGAACTGAACCTGAGTCCTTGGGGCAGCAATGCTAACCACTGCACTGTCCATTTATTTCACATGAGAATAGGAAACAAATGAAACTATTATCAGTTATTAAAAAAAGACCCACCTGGGTTCACTGAATGAGCTACAGCAACGGTGGGCAACCTACAGCCGGCATCTGGGATCTGAGTGAGGCCCAGATGAAATTTTGTTGACTGTTGCTCGTGTGTAGGGTTATGACATCCTGCTGACTTCTGTCCATAACGCGGATGGACTGTCTTATAAGGAGGTCTTGTGGCACAGTGATAGCATCCCTGCCTCTGGAGCAGAAGCTCCAGCACTTGTTGACCAGGGAAGGAGTATTCATAAATGGGATTCAACTGGCTGATAATTAGCTCAAGAATTCTTCCGCCACTTCCCCGCTATTCCATAAAAGGAAGGGGTGTGTGTGCATGTGTGTGTGAGAAGATGCATGAAAAATAAAAATGGGAAGGAAATTTTCCATCCTTTGCTGGTCTGGCTTACATGTGAATCCAGTTCCGCAGCAATGTTGTTGACTCTTAACTGCTCTTTGCAATGGCCCCACCCATGGACAACAAGAGCTGAGCTTGCCAGTGATACTCACATCTCGTGAAAGAATGAAGAGGAAAATAATTGGAAATCTGAAATAAAACTCAAAAAGTGTTGGGAACACTCAAACTAAAAGGTTAAGGTTAATCAGAGCTCTGCCATCAAAAGTTATTGGAGACAAACACATGTCTTCTCTCGTAAGTTTGAAGTTGTTCATTTGATTCCATTAATTTCCATGCCTGGCTAGTATTTTTCAGGTCCCCAGTATGAATTATCTCTTCCACAGGTGCTAATTGATCTGCTGAACATTTCCAGATTTTGTTCAGTTCAGAATTCCAGTACGGAGTATTTTAATTTTTACTTTGCCTTTTATTGGACTATTTAAATATCCCTACAAAGAATGTGCTAAGCATGCATCTTTCCTTTCAATTTGGGCCAAGCAACAACAGTTGTTAGCACCTTTCATAAAGGGAAACTTCCCAGCATGTTCACCAGAAACACAATCAGTACAAAATGAGAAGGATGGCCAAAAATTTAATTGAAGAGATGTGATTTCAGTGTAAGTATTAAAGTAAGGGTAGGATTGCCAAATCTCCAGGATTGTCATGACATCTTCAAGAATTAAAGGTCGATTTCCAGATACCCTACTATAAGCAACAAAAGAGAAATACTATGGATACATTAAAAATAATAGGTAACATTTTCACTTTCTTTGAAAACTTCACTTATTAATTATGAAAGTTTTGGAACTAAATTTTTAAAAATTAGTTCAGTGATGCTTGATTTTTAATCAGGTAAATAAAAATCTGTCTGTTCTTCAGTCACTGTAGAAATAGATGCATTGTCAATGCATCATACAACAATGGCTGAGATGTGGGATGGGAAATTGGAGGCCAGAAGTCATGTGATGAAACCTCCTGGGCAAAATCCAACCAAGACTGTTAACGCTGAGAAGGAAAGAGACTTGAAGTGACAGAAAGTGTTAGGTGGGGATTTACAGATGAGGCAGCCTATAAAATTAGGGCACAATTGAC
This sequence comes from Sphyrna mokarran, assembly GCA_024679065.1. Lineage (NCBI taxonomy): Eukaryota > Metazoa > Chordata > Chondrichthyes > Carcharhiniformes > Carcharhinidae > Sphyrna > Sphyrna mokarran. The sequence continues at coordinate 22,614,488 of JAGIQG010000005.1, forward strand.
CATGAAGACTGTTGGGACAAAAGGAGTGGGGAATATACCAAAGATCAGGGGAATGCTAGAGGAAGCTACAGATCATGGGGGAAGAAGACTAATAAAGAATATTTAAACAAGTAGCTGAGAATTACATTTTTAAATTGAAGCTTTGGTGCACCCAGAGTCAGTGCAGGTCAGCAACAAAACAGTTTATGGGGCAAAGAAACACGTTTATAGAACAGTCCATGACTTTGGATTGAATTTGCAGCTGATGTGATCCCCATGTTCCATTGCTTTGCACTTTCTAGGTAGTAAAGGTCATGGGTTTGGAAGTTGCTGTTGAAGGAGACTTGGTAAGTCGCTGCAATGCATCTTACATGCGGTGCATACTACTGCAAAACTGTGTGCCAGTGGTGGAGGGAATGAATGTTTAAGGTGGTGGATGAGGTGCCAATCAAATGGGCTGCTCTGTTCTGGATGGTATCGCAATTCTGGAGTTTTGTTGGAGCCGTATTCGTTAAGGCAAAATGAAAGTATTCCATCATATTACTGACTTGTGTCTTGTAGATGGTGGACAGATATTTGGGAGTCAGGAAGTGAGTCATTCGCTGCAGTTTATGAGCCTGTTATTGTGGCCATATTATTTGGCCATAACAACAGGCTGGCCCAGTTAAGTTTGTAATCAATGGTAACCCCAAATTTATCATGGTAGAGGATCTGACAAGGTAATGCCATGGACTAGAATGGAGAGGCAGTTGAATTGTCTTCTTCGATATGATTATTGCCTGGCACTTATGTGGTGTTATTTATCAGTCTAAGCCTTATTGTTACCCAGGCCTTGCTGCATGCAAGCATGGAATAATTTCATTATATGAAGAATTGCAAATCGACCCTTGTGATGGATGGAAAATTACTGATGATTGGGCCTAGGACATTGCTCAGGGAAATTCATGGAACAATGTCTTGGGACTGAGATTATAAGTGTGCAACAACCATAACATTTGTGCTAGGTTTGATGCCAGCCACTAGAGAGGTTTCCCTCTGTTTCCTATTGACTTCAGTTTTACAAGGACTTTTTGATGCTACGCTATGTGGTTTTGATGTGAAGGATATTCATCCTCACCTCAACTCTGAAATTTAGCTTTTCTGCCTTTATTTGGACCAGAGCTATAAGTCCTAGAGCTAGGCGAGCCTTAGACACCCAAACTGAGCATTGGTGAACAAGTTCTTGGTGAGGTAATACTGCATGTCACACTGTGAATCACTTTGCTGATGATTGAGAGTTGACTGATGGAGCAGTATTTGGCCAAATTGGATTTGTCCTGTTTTTTTCTGAATTGGACATATCTGGACAATTACCAATTTTATCAGCCAGGTGCTAGTGCTGTAGCTTTACTGGAATACTCTTGTTGAGGTGCTGGTTCTAGTTCAGCACTGGAACTGAGATTCTGTTAAGTGTTATAACCTTTGCTATGTCCCTACTCTTGGCTATTTCTTAATGTCATGTAGAGTGAATCTCTATAACCCCACACCAATGCCATGGCCAATCCACCTAACCGACACATCTTTGGACACTAAGGGGCAATTTAACACGGCCAATCCATCTAAGCTACACATCTTTGGATACTAAAGGGCAAATTACCAAGATCAATCCACCTAACTTGCACATCTTTGGACTGTGACAGGAAACTGGAGCAACCGGATGAAGCCATGCAAACTGGAAGAATGTGCAAATTCCGCACAGTCACCCAAGGCCGGTTCCAGGCACTGTGAGCCAGCAATATTCTTGACACCATGCTGCTCATAGATATGTTAAATCCTAATTTGTCCGATTCATTTTCAGAACTTCTAATTATTCAGACTTAATTGCTGCAGTGAAATTATGACTTTTGGGAGGTGTATTCAACATAATCCTTCTTTCATTTCAAAAGCTCTAATTTACAGTTCATTTTATCATCCAACGTTTGCATTGCTTTGTGCCAAAATAAACAATGGCCTGCCAAAATTACTGTTATCTTTCACCTTGTTCAGTATTTGCCTGTCGTAATTAGTTCCTCACACCTCCAGATACCATAGGAATAAACTGAGCAGAGAAACTGTTTTCACTGACATGTCAGTCAGAAACCAGAGGACACAGATTTAGGATAATTTACGTAAGTATTGGCGATAGGAGAATTTATTTTGCAGAGTGTGTTGTTATGACCTATTATTCAGAACTGAGTTTGAATTCATGGCAGATGAAATTTGAATTTGGTAAAAAAAATCTAATGATTACTATGAAATGTTTCTTGTTAAAACCTATCTGATTCCTTAGTATTATTGAATGAAGGAGATCTGCAAACCTTACTTGGTCTGGCCTACATGTGACTCCAGAGACTCATGTACCAACTGACTCAAGAACAGTTTCTTCCCTGCTCCCATCAGACTTTTGAAATGGACCTACCTCATATTTAAGTTGATATTTCTGTACACCTTAGCTATGACTATAACACTACATCCTGCACTCTCTCCTTTCCTTCTCCCCTAATGTACTTTATGAACGGTATGCTTTATTGTATAGCATGCAAGAAAAAATACTTTTCATTGTATCCCGATAAATGTTGACAATAATAAATCAAATCAAATCAGATGTGATTGACTCTTAACTGCTCTTTGAGTCACTCAAAGGCATTTGGCTTGAGTAATATAAGTTCATATTCCATGAATGAATTAAAAAAAAACTTCTTTTAAAAGGGAATAGGATAAATATTTGAAAAGAGATCCAGGGAAAAGAATAGGGAGTGGGTCTAATTGGATAAGTGTTGCAAAAAATTTGACTCAGGGACAATGGACTGAATGGGTTCCTTCTGTACTGTATGATTCTCTGTTTTGCATTTTGGGCTAATGAGTAAGAGTAGATGGGAACCGATGGAGAGTTCCAGCTATTAGGGGAGACAGGGCAATTAAGATGAGTAAATGATTCAAAGGGTAAGAAATAGCTATGTAAATTATCCTATAGTAATTACACCTTACAGCTACAGCATCACCAATGCTGGGTGAGTGTAATTACAACAAGTTAAGTTTTTATATAGGCAGATTTCATTATGGCATGAATGCTTTGCCTGAACTCAGGTTTGTGATGTATTTATCTGTGATGCTTCATTCTGAGCTATTTCCTTGATAGTGTTTTTATCAGTGGTAGTTCGCTATATTGTTCCATTCTCAGGGACAAGTCCCAAAGTGATTGAGGCATTGAATCCACCTTCAGTAAAGAAGAACTTTGTTAATTTAACAGTGGGACGGGAGGGTGTAGAAATATTGGATTGACCAATAATAGATAGAAAGAAGTACTAACCAATTTGGTAGAATTCAGAATTAATCAACTCCCCTACCCCCCAAAAAAGAAGAATCAATCTAGTAACTACAGGCCATTCAGTCAATCTATTCAAGATTTTACCCAGAACAAAGTTAGTTCTCACTATGAGAAGCGAGAGTTAATAAAAGGCAGCCAAGACGGATATATTAAATGTAAATTGTGTCTGATTAAATTGACTGACTTTCTTTGATGAAGAAATAGAGAAGGTTGATGAAGATTCTACCGTTGGTGTTGTATTTAGGAACTTTCAGAAACTAAGTGAGGTAATGCACTTTGGCAGGAACAATAAATGTGTAGAGTATAGGGCTAATGGTAGGGCTCTTAATAGTGTTGAGGAACAGAAGGATCTTGGTGTATGTGTCAATAGATCCCTGAAAGTAGGCAGTCAAGTGGATAAAGTTGTTAAGAAGGCATATGGAGTCTTAGCTTTTATTGGTAGGGGGATTGAATTTAGGAGCCGCAGCATCATGTTGCAACTGTACAAAACTCTAGTGCGGCCGCACTTGGAGTATTGTGTGCAGTTCTGGTCCCCACATTATAAGAAAGATGTGGAGGCATTGGAGAGGGTACAGAGGAGGTTTACCAGGATGTTGCCTGGTATGGAGGGCAGGTCCTATGAAGAGAGGTTGAAGGATTTGAGGTTGTTTTCGTTAGAAAGGAGGCGGCTAAGAGGGGATCTTATTGAAGCATATAAGATGATTAGAGGTTTAGATAGGGTGGACAGTGATAGCCTTTTTCCTAGGATGGAGAAAGCTAGCACGAGGGGACACAGCTTTAAATTAAGGGGTATGAGTTATAGGACGGATATCAGAGGTAGGTTCTTTACTCAAAGAGTGATTAGGGAGTGGAATGCCCTGCCTGCAGCTGTTGTAGATGCGCCAAGTTTGGTGGCGTTTAAGAGGTTAGTTGATAAGTATATGGATGAGAAGGGAATGGTTTAGTTAGGAGGGGCATTGCTTTTTATTTTGGTCGGCACAACATCGAAGGCCGAAGGGCCTGTTCTGTGCTGTATTGTTCTATGTTCTATGTTCTATGTTCTATTTTATGAAGTATCCCCAGTAGACTTATTTGGAAAATAGAAGCATAAGTGCTAATTTATACATGTAATGACTTCAACAAGGCCCATGAGGTTGGCCTCCTGGGATATGAGCTCCCTAATTGGAGTCATAATTTACTTTAGGGTATAGAGTTAGTGTGTTGTACTATGCTGGTGTTAATTGTTGATTTGGGGTGGATTCCCCTAGAAAACTATAATCTATAACAAACCCTTTCTTAATGAAAATAATATCTATTGAATATTGGTAAATGGATGGCATTAGCTGTAGGTAATGTTGAATAGTGAAACTTTTGCATTTGTATTTTGTAATTTATATTTTGTAGTTGTTTTGTAATAATTGTCTATGATAAAGAAGAGATATCCCTAATTGAAGTGGTAATTGCCTGCCCAATCAGGGCATCTCGTCTGCATACAAATGTGCGAGTGCTAGGTTCACTGGAACTCTGGATTCTGACTCTGTACTTGAAGACTGCTATGGAGTTTGTAAATAAAGAGAATCTGGTTAAGGAACACTGACATCTGAGGAGTTATTTCAGCATATGTAATTGGCTATGGGATAAGTGTTTGAAGTTTTAAAGTTTATTTATTAGTATCACAAGTAGGTTTATATTAATATTGCAATGAAGTTACTGTGAAAATCCTCTAGTTGCCACACTCCGGTGCCTGTTCGGGTACACTGAAGGAGAATTTAGTGTAGCCGATACACCTAACTAGTGTGTCTTTCAGCCTGTGGGAGGAACTAGAGCACGTGGGAGGAACTAGAGCACATGGAAGAAATCTACATAGATATGGGAAGAATGTGCAAACTTTGCACAGTTATCCAAGTTGAGAATTGAACCTGGGTCCCTGGTGCGGTGAAGCAGCAGTGCTAACCACTGTGGCACTATGCTGCCCTGAGGCAAAGGGTAGTAGTCAATTTATGTTCTTTTAACTGTGATAAAGAATATGGTGGTGTCCTTGAGGGATCAGTACTAGGATTAGCATACACAGTGTGATCTATTCCTGCTCCTATTACTTCTGTTTTTGCATTGTGTGATCTTTGGACAAGCTTTTTGGTCATTTGACCTGATGGCTCTTTCTCTGTGGCTCAGTATAATACTTGGTTTTATAATATTCCTGCGAAACACTTGGTTGGGACATATTATGACATTGAACCCCTTTCTAAATACATATTGTTGTAATTTACACAAGGACTTTAAATCCTTTAATTGATTTCTCCAAATATGGAGGCAACTGCAATCTCCAAGCTAAACGATGCTTCTAAAATTTTTTGCCACATTTTGCAAGGCCTTCTAAAGCAGAATTCCAAATCGATTGCTTCATGTTTTCCATCAGTGCAAATATTTAAGCTAGTTTGGTAAAGAAAGCAAAGCAGCTTTAGAGAATATAGATTAGGATACAAGCAGAGGAAAGGCCTAGTGCTTTAGAAACAAGAAAAAAAAGTTTGGCAAAACTGTCCCCAAGATTAAACTCTCAAATTGTATTTGTTCAAAAGAGAGGCCTCAGATCAAACCTGCAATATAGCTTGCAAGTGAACTACAAGTTGAGAAATGTTGATGTGCAAAGGGATATGAAAGACTGTGTATATCAATCTTTCAAAACAAGCATTCAGGTGCTGCAAGCAGTAGGAAGGTAAAAATGATATGTTAACTTTCATTGCAAGGGGATTTGCATACAGGAGCAAAGGTGTCTTGCTGTAACTGTTAGTGAGATCATGCCTGGAGTACTGTGGGCAGTTTTGGTCTCCTTACCCAAGCAAACATATACCTGTCAGAGTGGGAGTGCAGTGAATGTTAACCAGACTGATTGCTGTGATGGAAGATTGTCATTTGAGGAGAGATTGGGTCAACCCAGCCCCTATTCACTGGAGTTTAGGAGAATGAGGGAGGATTGAAATGTATAAAATTCTGATGGGACTGGACAGACTGGATGTAGGGATGATTTTTCCCCTGAGTGGGGGAATGATATCTAGAACAAGGGGTCATGTCTCAGGGTATGGAGTAAGCTATTTATGTCTGAGATAAGGAGAAAATTTCTTTATCATCGTGGGTTTGGAAGCTGCTGTCTAAAAATCTTTAGTGAATTGCTGCAATGCATCTTGTAGATAGTGCACACTATTAATAATGAGGGTCAGTGTTAGAGGGAGTGGATCTTCAGTGCTTTTTTTTTTCTCTTTCCAAAAATATACTTTATTCATAAAAAATCTCAATTAAAATATTGCACGTCTACATGTCTATAAATTGCAAACAGTGCAGAATAAAACATTTTTACAGTTCTGTACAAATTACAGTTATTTCAGTACTTAAAACTATGTATGTGCCTCAAAAATCAAGCTGCTTCAGTGTTGTTGGAGCTGCACCCATCCAGACAAGTGGAAAGTATTCCATCACACTCTAACTTGTGCCTTGTACATTGAAGACAAGCTTTAGGGAGTCAGGAGGTGTGTCATGTGGCACAGTATTCCCAGCCTCGAGCGAGAATTGACTTAGTATATATTTAACTTTGACAAAGGGTCATCTGGGTTTGAAATGTTAGCTTTTTTTCTCTCCTTACAGATGCTGCCAAAACCCACTGAGATTATCCAGTATTTTTTCTTTTGGTTTCAGATTCTATTATCCATAATAATTTACTTCTTTATTTAGCTCATCTTTCTCAATACCCTATCTGTAACTGCAACAACCACGTTCTGCACCCTCTTCTTTCCTCCTCCCCTATGTACTCTAGAAAAGAATCTCTACAATGCAGAAGGAGGCCATTTGGCCCATCCAGTCCGTGCCAACAGTAATCCCACTGGTTCCTATTCCTGCTCAGTTACCTGGTTAATTTAGCATGTCCAATCCACCTAACCCATGCATCTTTGGATGAGAGAGGAAACTGGAGCACCTAAAGGAAACCCACATAGACACAGGGAGAATGTGTAAACTCCACACAGACAGTGACCCACGCCTGGAATTGAACTCCAGGTCCCTGGAGTTGTATGAACTCTATTGAAGAGTATGCTTTGTCTGTATAGCACGCAAGGAGCAATATTTTCCACTGAATACTAATACATGTGACAATAATAAATCCAATCTATCCACAGGATAATTACAAAGTCATTGCTTTGTTACATTTCAGCCTGAATAGGTTAACCCTTTGTGAGATCATTCCATGCTCATTCTTGGCCAGACTGGGGTTGGACTGGGGTCCAACCCCAGTAAGAAGTCTCACACAGTAAGAAGTCTTACTTCTTACACAGTAAGAAGTCTCACAACACCAGGTTAAAGTCCAACAAGTTTATTTGATAGTAAACCCACTGGTTCCTATTCCTGCTTAGTTACCTGGTTAATTTTAGGGGTTAATTTTACTTGGTTAGCTTTAGGGGTTTGCCCCTTCGTCGGGTGAGTGGAAAGTTCTGGTCACAAGCAGAGCATATAAAGGCACAGTTTACAAAATACCGTTTAGAATAATGAGTCTTACTGTCCTGTCTGGAGACAGTACCCATCTCTTTTACCTGTGCCTACTGCCATCTCCACTCACATAGTCTGCACCTTAACACTTGAATAGCTGTAAAGACTCACATTCTAATCAGTATTCTGTGGATGCCTTTATATGCTCTGTTTGTGAGCAGAACTCTCCACTCACCTGACGAAGGGGCAAACCCCGAAAGTTAGTGGGTTTGCTAGCAAATAAGCTTGTTTGACTTTAACTTGGTGCTGCGAGACTTCCTTAACCGTGTTTTCAAGTCAGAGCCTCACGTGACCAGCGCCTGGCCATGCACGCGCTGGGAGGCGAGGCGTGTGCGCGTGACGCGCACGCGGAACGTGGGGGCGCACGGCGAGAGGGGGCGGGGCCGGGGCCGGCTGACGTCGGGAGGGGTGGAGCCAGAGTGACCGAGGGAGGGATGGAAGTGCGCCGCTGATAGGCCGGCTGCGGCTGAGGTGAAAGGTGAGCGGCGCAGCCAATGGGCGCAGAGGGAGCGTGGTGACGGTTAGAGATTTGAAAAAGGGCTCGAGCGGTGGCGGCGGCGCCTTCGGGAGCGGCAGACAGCAGGGAGGGTTTGCTGGCCATGGCCGGCAACGAAGAGACGGCGGCGGCGATCAGCAGCAACATGGGCTTTGAGGAGTGTTGGCAGTAAGTGCGGCCAGCCGGACTTCAGGAGGAGTGGTGATGATTGCGGTTCCAGGGATGAACATAGAACATTACAGCGCAGAACATGTCCTTCGGCCTTCGATGTTGCGCCGACCAATTAAGAAAAAGCAATGACCCTCTAACCTAAACCATTCCCTTTTCGTCGATAAACCTATCCACTGACCTCTTAAACGCCCCCAAAGTTGGCGCATCTACAACTGCAGCAGGCAGGGCATTCCATACCCTTACCACCCTCTGGGTAAAGAACCTACCTCTGACATCCGTCCTATAACTACCACCCCTTAATTTAAAGCTATGTCCCCTCGTGCTAGCTTTCTCCATCCTAGGAAAAAGGCTATCACTGTCCACCCTATCTAAATCTAAACCTCTGGTCATCAAATGAGACATGACCATCTCTGGCAAAGGGAGTGATCCCGATTCCAAACACCAGCCCTATTCTCTCCCCACATGTTGTCAGGTTTGTTGAGTGCCTGCAGTATTCAACCTGTACACCCCACTCCCTTCTGGTTCTGGAGTTTCCTGTCCACCCCCAGCAATGGCAATCCCCCCCACTTATCCTGGCAGACCATCCCCTGCCCATTGGCCCCAATTGCAGGCTTTGCTTGGCACTGTCCAATGGTTGCTATAAGGATGCCATAGCCAATGAAGTACTGTAAAATCATGAACTGTAAAGTAGTGTAATAATTTCCACAGATGTGCAGTACCATGGTGTTTCCTAGGCATGGGCACTTTTGCTCCTTGGGCAGTGCAGGTGGCACAGTTGGCTCTGTGGGGGGGGGCTCCAGCCCCTTGCTGCACAAGCCCTTTGGGACTCCGTTGCCCATTCTTCACTCAGATAGGGTCTCTTGCCAGTTCCCTGCAAGTATGGAGCCACTCTAAACTCCACTGATGTGAAATACTCCTGGCAGGTGGGAGAATTCTGTGCTGGCCAGATAATCACATTTAAAATACATTTTAAAAAGATTTAAATGACTTGCCTGTCTTCCCAGCACAGTCCCGACTGCGTCTCTCCTCTGACTGAGGGAGACGTGCGTGCATCAGGAGCGCATACGCGAGTCCTGTGATATGGCCGACACATGATTCCCCCATCCCAATGTGCCAAAAAACATGCACTTTTGGATGGGAGAATCACTGTCCAGATTATAAAGTGCACTATCCAGAAGCCAAGAAATCATTGGCTGGCAGTCAGTGTGATTCTTGAGTTTTTTCAGCTGGACTTTGGCTATATATTGAGACAAAACATACTATTCATAGAAAAGGAAACAAGAGAGTGCAAAATTTAGAATTACAGTCATATCTAGCGTGTAGAGAAAGATCAATTTAACGCAAAGTGAGTCCATTCAAAAGTCAGACTTTTGTATCTTTTCCCTGAAGCAAGAAGGTGAAAGACAGAATGTCTGGTGTGTGGGGTCCTTAATTATGCTGGCCGCTTTGGCAGCGGGAAGTGTAAATGGAGTCAACGGATGGGAAACTGATTTGTATGATGGATTGGGCTACGTTCATGATATTTTATAGTTCTTTGCAGTTTTTGCCCAAGTAGGAGCCATACCAAGGTGTGATACAACCAGAAAGAATGTTTTCTATGGTGCATCTGTAAAAGTTGGAAAATGACGTCCAAATTTCCTTAGTCTTCTGAGAAAATAGAGGTGTTGGTGGGCTTTTTTAACTACAGTGTCGCATGTGGGGGACCCAGGCAAGTTGTTGGTGATCTGAACACCTAAAATCCTGACGTTCTCGACCCTTTCTACTTCATCCCCATTGTTGTAGCTTTTGTAGAGTGAATGTAAATCTACTTTTGACTAATAAGTACACTTTACTATCACACAAATTCATTTTTTTTCAAGTATGTGGAATGTTTGAACCGGCTACCTTCTGTTAACATGGATGATATAACGTCAAGACAATCCGGCTTTCCTATTCATGGCTCCATATGATCAATTCAACCACATGAAATTTCATCTTTTAAAGGAAATTTTGCTTTCACTAAAAGAATACTATTAAAATATTATTTGTATAATACATGTTCATTCATCACAGCTGTGGTTGTAAATGATACGAAATGATGAAAAATTACTGAGGAGGACAGATTAATATTAAAATATTTTTTATCTGCAGAATGTTTGAAGCTAAGGTACAAAGTTACGTAGGCAATGATCCACTGGATCTATGGGACAGGTAAAAATAGCAATTTTGTTCAATTTTGTTCTCTCAAATTTGTGGTATTCTATACAAAATTGGTTACTTTTCATTTCCCCATCACTCTAGGTTTATACAGTGGGCAGAACCTTTACTTGCCCCTACAGAAAAAGGCGTATTGATCTCAGTGTTAGAGAGACTCGTGAAGAATTTTATGGATGACAAAAAATATTTCAACGATCCAAGATATGTTAACTACTGGTTGAAACTAGTAAGTGATCTGTGTGAACCTTTAAATAGGTTAGGACTTTACTATCTAAAAATAAGAGAATGTATGAGTACAGTGGAGATGAGGCCAGATGAATTGGAAATATGCTTGTCTCAGCTCTTGTGTCTTACCTGCCAAAGCGAGAGCTTCCATGCAATGCTCACGTTGCTGAAATTTAAACCATCTTCCATGTTAACTCAATCTTTCCTCGGAACTCAACGCTGTATAATATTTAGTTCACTTTATTTCTTAAACCTATGGATTTTTTAAACTGAAGTTTGACATCACCCTAAACACTATTCTTTGACACCTTTTAAACCTTCGTAGTCCACTTGCTGGCTTTATACCTTTACCAAGCTTCCTCAATTTAAGAAATAAGGTGAAAATATATAATGAAGAAATAAGTTTGAGGTTGTGTTTATATTTATAATTTTGCTGTCCTAAAAGACTGATGACAACTATGGAGAGATAACTGGCAATGTCCTTTTTTAACCACCCTCTTGGCCTCTGACTTTGAAATTCCTGTTTTATTTTGCCATTTTTAGTTTTCCCTGATATACAGTTTTTGTTATGGGGGGAGAGTATGCAATCTTTGGCCTGTGAATTGAATACAAAAAAAACCACACAAATAACATACATGTTTGTGATCCTGCAGCTCTATTACCATTCATCGTGTTAGGCTGCATGATTAACTGTCTAGTCCTGGCTACCCTCACTCTGCCTTCATTTCCCAAGCAATTTATGATGTAATCTTTCCCATTTGGCATAAATGAGATGAGACTAACTGGATAGTTTATTTAATAGATGATGTTGAACTTTTTGAATCTTGTTGAAGCTGCACCCCCAGTCAAATGGAGTGTATTCTATTGCACTCCTGACTTGTTCCTTGTCGATGGGGGGAAGTCAGAAGATGAGTTACTTGCCAAAGTATATGAGTCTCTGGCCTGCTGTTATAGTTACATAAGGTTGGTTCATCTAACCTTTTAGTCAATACTGGGACTAATGATTTTTGAAATGGTAATGTTGAATGTCAAGGGGTAATAGTTAGGAGCAGCAAGGTGGTTAGCACTGCTGCCTCACAGCATCAGGGACCTGAGTTCGATTCCCAGCTCAGGTCACTGTCTGTGTGGAGTTTGCATCTTCTCCCTATGTCTGCATGGGTTTCGTCCCGGCACTCCAGCTTCCTCGCACAGTCCGAAACTTGTGCTGGTTAGGTGCATTGATCTAAATAGGCACCAGAATATGCAACTAGGAGAATTTCACAGTAATTTTCCACTGCAGTGTTAGATGCAGCCTACTTTTGACTAATAATAACTTTTAAAGTAGATTCAGTTTTGTTTAGAGATGGTCATTGCTTGCACTTATTTTTTTTTTAAGCAACACAGCACGGGACAAACAGGCCCTTCGGGCCAATGAGCCCGCGCCACCCCGTAATACCAAATACATTTCCTATTTTAATATCCTATATAATAATACTATATATTATCCTATTTGGGAAAATTTTCCACCATAAGGGACATTTGTACCCATCTTTTGTCCTATGTGAACTATTACCTTTGCTTTAGACCCTCTTCCATTCAAAATTCCCTCTAACCTCTCTGATACATCCTGGACCCCTGCTCCAGGGAGGCAGACTACCATCCTGGAGTCTCTCTTTTGCCCACAGAATCTCCTATCGATCCCTTTAACCATCCCATCCCCCACCACTATCTCACCTCCTGCTTTCCCGCCGGTATCTGTGGCATTCTGTTCCCCTTCACCTGCCCTCTCCATCACAGCTTTTACCCCCCCCTTGGTTTTCTGGGGATCCTCCTTAGAGATGGCCTTTGTGCCTTGATTTTTGTTCTTGTTCCTTGCAACTGTACCCAGCCCATCCCTACTACTAGATCCTGGGGTCCCTGCAGGTCTGCCTTCCCTATTCATTGTATCCTCATTTTCCCTCACTAGACAAACGTCCTCCAAGCGCAGCTCCAGCTGTCTCAACTTTGCTCGTAAACGCTGCAGTTCTAAACATTTTGCGCATATGTGGGGCTTCGGGAGACGTGATGCCTCCAAGAAGGTCCACATATGGCAGCGTACACAGTGGACGCGTTTGGCCAAGTATCGTGGCATTTTGTATAACCCTTTAAAGGTGATTAGGTAAGAAGCACGTTACTCACTGCGTCCTAGCCTGCGCTCGTCCTAGCCTGCGCTCGCCCAAGCCCAGTGAGCTTAAGCCCTTGTTGTTCTCACTCTAATTCCCGTCTCACTCCACTGCCCGCTCCCGACGCTGCCCGCTGTCTTACCTTGGCCTTCCTTTTATACTCCCGCGCTTCCTCCCCTGCAAGCCCCCGCACTACCTCCCGCTACGGAGCGCCCGAAAATAAACACTCTACCCCCACATAAGTACAGACAGAAAATTGCAAGTCAGATTCTCTCCAGCCACTCTCCAAATAACTCTGCTCCGGAGAGTTATGTGGCACAAATGTCAAGCCTCAATATTGTTCAAGTGTTATCACTGTTGGCACAGACTGCTTCAGTACCTGAGAAGTTTCAAATGATGCTGGATATTGTGCAAACGTTAGCAAGCATTCCTACTTCTAACTTTATGGAAGGAAAGTAATTGATGAAGCAGCTAAAAGATGGTTGGGCCTAGGACATTATCCTGAGAAACTCCTTCAGTGACATTCTGGGAGTGTGCTGATTGGGCTTCGAGCAACCACACTATTTTCATTTGTGTTAGCTATAACTCAAACCAGTGGAGAGTTTTCTCCCTGATTTTCATTGACTTCAGTTTTGCTAGGACTCCTTGATGCCACATTTGGTCCTTTGGATGCTCCTGTTAAGAGTTTCTACTCCACTCTGTATAACATCAAAATTGATTTTGTTTGTTTTGCCTTTTCAGATTAATTGCAGCACCACGCCACTTGATTTTTACAATTACATGTATAGTCAAGGAATTGGCATAAAGTCAGCTGCCTTTTATCTTGCATGGGCACAGGAGCTTGAAATGAAAGGTGATTTTCAGATAGCAGATAGCATCTTTGAGAAAGGCATTCAAAGTTCTGCACAACCGGTGGATATGTTAATCCACCACCATGGGTAAGTCAGACCTGGATGAGCTGAGAAATATATTGTTTTGTAATTGAAGAACTATGTTATTTTTATGGTTTGGTTTAGAAGCTGGTTAAAACACTTGGTCAATTCTTTGGGATCCATAATGAAATACATTTGGTAGGTAGGAGCCAGTAGCATAATGGTATTGTCACTACTAATCTGGTGACCTAAAATAATGCTCTGGGGAACTGAGTTTGAATCTTACCACGGCAGATAGTGAAATTTGAATTCAGTAAAGAATTAAGAATCTACTGATCACCATGAAATCATTGTCAATTATTGTAAAAAGCCATCTCATTCACTAATGTCCTTTGGGAAAGAAAATTTGTCATCCTTGCCTGGTCTGGCCTGTATGCAACTCCAGGTCTCCATGAGTGAATTTTTAAAAAAGTTAACAGTTTAAAAATTTAAATGAAAATTTGAAGAGTGTGAGCAACCTGAAGGATTTGGGTAGAATCTTAATTGGTTTGTTTGTGCATGATAAAAGCCAGTTCATCTGCTCAAAACATTTCTACTGGATTCAAAATTTAATGTCAATCAAATAATCCAAATAATCCATAGATCTTCATGATTATTGTAATTGCATGGATTCTTTTCTCTAGCACATTGAAGTGGAGATAGAATTATTTACTAGATTGTCAATTCCAAAATAGTAAATGAAATATGAAACAAAACCAAAGTTTAGGATGCTACATCCAGTTATTTCAGTGTTGTCCATAGCGTCATTTGATCGTGCCAGACAATATAGTGCAAGAGATAGCAATATCAACAATCGTGTTTAAAAATAGCAGAACTTGTAGCTGTATGTTTAATTTAATCCATTTTATTACTGGCCTGTTAGTTCTGACCTATCAGTTCTTCATATTAATGTTGGATACCAAAATGAATCCTAACTGAACAGAGCTGACATCTTTTTGGAACATAGAAAAACTACAGCACAAACAGGCCCTTCGGCCCACAAGTTCTGCCAATGATATCCATAGCTACTAGGCTTATTTATAAATCCTCAATTCTATTAAGTTCCATGTACTCATCCAGAAGTCTCTTGAAAGACCCTATCGAATTTGCTTCCACAACCAAAGATGGTAGCCGATTCCACTTACCCACCACCCTCTGAGTGAAAAACTTACTCCTGATATCTCCTCTGTACCTACTCCCCAGCATCTTAAACCTGTGTCCTCTCATAGCAACCATTCCAGCCCTTGGAAAAAGCCTCCGAGAATCCATCCGATCTATACCTCTCGACATCTTATACACTTCTATCAGGTCACCTCTCCTCCTTCGTCTCTCTAAGGAGAAAAGACCGAGCTACCTCAACCTAAACTCATAAGGCATACAACCCAATCCAGGAAACATCCTTGTAAATCTCCTCTGAACCCTTTTAATAGCTTCCACATCCTTCCTGTAATGAGGTAACCAGAACTGAGCAATTTATTCCTACGGTCTTATAAAGCGGCAACATTATCTCTTGATTCTTTATCTCTTGATTCTTAATCTCAATCCTTCAATTGATGAAGGCCAGTGTACCATATGTCTTCTTAACCACGTCGTCCACCTGCAAAGATGATTTAAGAGTCCTATCGACCCAGACCCCAAGGTCCTTCTGATCCTCTATGCTGCTAAGAGTCTTACCCTTGATATTATACTCCTTCATCCCATTTTGACCTGCCAAAATGGACCACTACACATTTATCCGGGTTGAAGTCCATCTGCCACTTCTCTGCCCAGCCTTCCATCTATGTATGTCATGCTGCAACTTCTGACATCCCTCCAAACTATCTACAACACCACCAACCTTGGTGTTGTCAGCAAACTTACCAACACATCTCTCCACTTCCTCATCCAGGTCATTTGTGAAAATTACAAACAGCAAGGGTCCCAAAACAGATCCCTGGGGGACTCCACTAGTGACCGACCTTCGTGCAGAAAGAGACATATTAGCATATTAAACAAATAAAGCCAAAGTTGATTAAAGTGGCTTGGAAAATAAGTTAAAATACATGTTAAATAAGTAGTGCCAGATATCTTATTTAAAGAGATATTTCATAATTCTCAAAGATATATTCCATTATTAAACAAAGACTCCAGAGGATGAATCATCCATGGCTAAATTTTTAAAAAAAGATGTAGTGAATTAAATTGAATATATTTTGTTTCTTATCTCGCCTATTTCTTCCCCTTTCATGAAGCATCATTCCATCTGTGTTTCCAATTTAAAAAAAAGAGCCAAATGTACAAAAATAAATACTTTAATGTAACATTTTGAACAACTTTTATTCAGTGATAATTTGCATTTATGCAAATGTAGGAAAACACCTTGCAAGTCTCTGGTGAAAAAAAGACAGGAAAGAACACATGATTGGAGAATATGACTCAAAGCTTGAGCAAAAATGTCGACTTTAGAAGGGCCTTTTATAAATTCAAGTTGTTATTGAGTGGGAGGTGAATGCTTTCTGAAATGTAATTCAAACCGAGATCCAGGCAGTGCTGGTACCCCACCTATTCATGGTATATGTTTAATGATTTGGAAAAGGGAACTGAATATATTATCTTCAGATTTGCAGATGACACAAAGTTGGGTGGGAGGTTGAGCTGTGTGGAGGATGCAGAGATGCTTCAGGTTGATTTGGACAGACTGTGTGTATGGGCATCTGCATAGCAATTGCACTATAATGGGATGAATGTGAGATTATCCACTTTGGTAGCAATAATAGGAAGACAGATTATTACTTATATGGGTGTAAATTGAGAGGGGGGGCTATTCAACGAGACCTTGGAGTCCTCGTGCATCAGTTGCTGAAAGTAAGCATGCAGACACAACTGGTAGTTTAAAAAAAGGCAAATGGTAGGTTGGCCTTCATAGCAAGAGGATTTGAATACAGGGATAGGGATTGCTGTGATTGTATAGGGTGTTAGTGAGGCCACATCTGGAAAATTGTGTGTGGTTTTGGTGTCCTTATCTGAGGAAGGGTGTCCTTACTATAGAGAGAGTATTGTGATTCTTGGAATGGCAAGTCTGTCATATGAGGAAAATAAAGTCAGTTAGGATTATATTCATTGAAGTTTGGAAGAATGAGAGGGGATCTCATATAAACTTATAACATTCTAACTGGGTTAAACAGGATAGATTCAGAAAGAATGATCCTAATGATGGGGGAATCCAGAGCTAAGTCGTAGTTTGAGTGGTAACCCTTTTAGTACTGAGGTGAGGAGAAATTTCTTTACCTAGAAGTGATGAATGTATGGAATTCACTACCACTGAATGTAGTAGAGGTCAAAATGTTGTCTGATTTCAGGAAGAAATTAGGTTTCGCTCTTGCGGTTAAAGGAATCAAAGGATATGGGGGGAAGAGGAGATCAGGATATTGAATTTGATGATCAACTATGAGCAAAATGAATGGTAGAGCAGGCTTGAAAGGTTGAATGACCTACTCCTAGTTGAGAGATCAGTGACTTCTGGGATTGTTGTGTTGGAAGAGGTTAGAGATGGGAATCATACAAATTGTAAACAGTTATGAAGATGTTAACTCAGGCTTTTGGGGAGTGGGAGCTAATATATAAGGGGCCAAGTGTAGTGTGTCAAAATTCGCAGATGACACTAAGATGCGTGGCAGAGCAAAGTGTGCAGAGGACACAAAGTCTGCAAAAGGATATAAATAATCTAAGTGAGTGGGCAAGGGTCTGGCAGATGGAGTTCGATGTTGATAAATGTGAAGTCATCCATTTTGATAAGAATAACAGCAAAATTGACTATTATTTAAATGGTAAAAAAATTACAGCATGCTGCTGTGCAGAGGGACCTGGGTGTTGGTTTGCAGGTGTAGCAAGTAATTAAGGAGGCAAATGGAAATTTATTGCTGGAGGGATGAAGTTCAAAAACAGCGAGGTTATGTTACAGCTATGTAAGGTGCTAGTGAGGCCACACTTGGAGTACTGTGTATAGTTTTGGTCTCCTTGAGAAAGTATATATTGGTACTGGAGAGGGTGCAAAGGAGATTCACTAGGTTGATTCTGGAGTTGAGAGCGTTGGCTTATGAGAAGAGACTGAGTAGACTGGGACTATTCTCTTCTCATCCTTGAAAAGTAAAAGGATGAGAAGAGAAGGGATAGGACCTATAAAAGGTGAAGGGGGAAAAGTCTGTATGGAACCGGAAGAAATGGCAGAGGTGCTTAATGAGTACTTTGCCTCAGTATTCACGGTGGAAAGTGATCTGGGAGGATGCACTACAAGTTTGCGGCAGACTGAAAAGATTGAGTATGTAGATATTAAGGAAGCGGATGTGTTAGAACTTTTAAATGCTATCAAGATAGACAAGTCTCCGGGACCAGATGGGATGTACCCCAGGTTATTGTGGGAGGTGAGGGATGTCATTGCAGAGCCCCTGGCGATGATCTTTGCGTCGTCGATGGAGACGGGAGAGGTTCCGGAGGATTGGAGGATTGCGGATGTGGTCCCTATTTTCAAGAAAGGGAACAGGGATAGTCCTGGAAATTACCGACCGGTGAGTCTGACCTCAGTGGTTGGTAAGCTGATGGAGAGGCTTCTGAGGGACAAGATTTACGAGCATTTGGAGAAGTTTAGGTTGATTAGAAATAGTCAGCATGGTTTTGTAAAAGGCAGGTCATGCCTTACGAGCTTAATTGAGTTCTTCGAAAATGTGACTGAACACATTGATGAAGGAAGAGCAGTGGACGTGGTGTACATGGACTTCAGCAAGGCATTTGACAAGGTCCCACATGCAAGACTTCTTGAGAAGGTGAGAGGCCATGGGATCCAAGGGGCTTTGGCCTTGTGGATCCAGAACTGGCTTGCCTGCAGAAGGCAGAGGGTGGTTGTGGATGGCTCTTTTTCTGCATGGAGGTCGGTCACCAGTGGAGTGCCCCAGGGATCTGTTCTAGGACCCTTGCTGTTTGTCATTTTCATAAATGACCTGGATGAGGAAGTGGAGGGATGGGTGAGTAAGTTCGCCGATGACACGAAGGTCGGTGGTGTTGTGGATGGTCTGGAGGGATGTCAAAAGTTGCAGCATGACATCGACAGGATGCAAGACTGGGCGGAGAAGTGGCAGATGGACTTCAACGCGGATAAATGTGTTGTGGTCCATTTTGGCAGATCCAACGGGATGAATGAGTACACTATCAAAGGTAGGAGTCTTAGCTGTGTGGAAGAGCAGAGGGATCTTGGGGTCCAGGTCCATAAGACTCTCAAATCGGCCTCCCAGGTGGAGGATGTGGTTAAGAAAGCTTACGGTGTACTGGCCTTCATTCATCGAGGGATTGAGTTCAGGAGTCAGGAGGTAATGCTGCAGCTTTATAGGACCCTTGTCAGACCACACTTGGAGTACTGTGCGCAGTTCTGGTCGCCTCACTATAGGAAGGACGTGGAAGCTATTGAAAGGGTGCAGAGGAGATTTACAAGGATGTTGCCTGGATTGGGAGGCATGCCTTATGAAGACAGGTTGAGGGAGCTGGGACTGTTCTCCCTGGAGAGACGAAGGTTGAGAGGCGACCTGATAGAGGTTTACAAGATGTTGAGAGGAATAGATAGGGTGGACTCTCAGAGACTATTTCCCAGGGCTGAAATGGTCGCGATGAGAGGGCACAGATTTAAGATGCAGGGAAGCAAGTACAGAGGGGATGCTAGGGGAAAGTTTTTCACTCAGAGGGCGGTGAGTGAATGGAATCGGTTGCCGTCGGTGGTGGTCGAGGCGAACTCGCTGGGGTCTTTTAAAAGACTTCTGGATGAGTATATGGGACCCAGTGGGATTGGGGGTTATAGATAGGTCTATGGCTGGGTAGGTTTTGATGTGTTCGGCACAACTTGTGGGCCAAAGAGCCTGTTTGTGCTGTAGTGTTCAATGTTCTATACTGATTGGAATTCAGAAGAATGAGGGGCAATCTTGCAGAAACATATAAGATTATGAAGGGAATAGGTAAGGTAGAAGCAGGGAAATTGTTTCCACTGCTGGGTGAAACTAGAACTAGGGGCATAGCCTCAAAATAAGTGGAAGCAGATTTAGGACTGAGTTGAGGAGGAACTTCTTCACACCATGGGTTGTGAATGTGGAATTCCCTGCCCAGTCAAGCAGTTGAGGCTACCTCATTGTATGTTTTTAAGGCAAGCATAGATAAATTTTTGAACAGTAAAGGAATTAAGGATTATGCTGAGCAGGCGGCATAATCCATGAATCCACGGCTGAATCCATGAAAAGATCAGCCATGATCTTATTGAATGGCGGAGCAGGCTTGAGGGGTCAGATGTCCTCCTCCTGCTCCTAGTACTTATGTTCTTATATTATGGTATGATTGGGACTGAGATAGATAACTGATGGCAGACCTAAACTCTGTTACCTGCCAGCTAATTGTAGGTGGCGGGTACAATGAGTAGCACTGCTACCTCACAGTGCCTGGGGCCTGGTTTGGTTGCTGGCTTGGGTCATTGTCTGTATGGAATGTGTACGTTCTCCCCATGTCTATGTGAGTTTCCACTGAGTGCTCTGGTTTCCTCCCACAGTTTGAAAGACGTGCTAGTTCGGTGCATTGGTTTAATTTCCATCTGTGTACCCAAACAAGTGCTAAAGTGTGGAGACTGGGAAATTTTCACAATAACTTCATTCCAGTGTTACTGTGTGTCTACTTTAACACTAATAAATAAACTTTAACTTTTAGCTTTAAATTTTAGTTTATATATATAGTTATATAATATTATATAATTTATAATATATAGTTAATATATTAACCTTGACTCCTTGAACTTTTATTCCCCCCATATCATACTTTTGATATGGCATCTTATCATGTGGTCTGGAAATCCAATTACAGTATATCTACATGCTCTCCTTCATGCACAATGCATATTACTTCTTCAGAGAATTTCAATAAATTGATTAAACATGATTTCCCTTTCACAAGACCATGTTCACTGTTCTGATTACGTTCAGCTTCTTTAAATGCCCAGCTAACAATATTAGAATCAAGCTAACTGGCAATGGTTTCCTATTTCCTGCCTCCCTCACCTCTCTATATGACAACTTTCTCTTGCCGCAACTTTTGTTATTAATTTTTATGCTTTAACATTTATTGCCAGCTTCCTCTTGTGCTCTGATTTATTTCTCAATTATTATTTGTCATTTTCTGTTGTTCTTTATATTCTGACCAATCATCTGACTTGCCACTCACACTTGCTCAGCTACATGTTTTTTCCTTAAGTTTGCTTTCCTTTATTTCTTGAGTTAAGCATGGATGGTGGGTCCTCCCCTTTTCTATCTGTACTAATATATTAATCTTGACTCCTTGAACTTTTATTCCTCCCATATCATACCTTTGATATGGCACCTTATCATATGGTCTGGAAATCCAATTACAGATTTTTTTTTTCTTGGCAGGAGGAATATACTTATTCTGCATTTTCTGAACTATCTTCTTAAATGTCTGTCATGCTTCTCTATTAATCTATCCTCTAGCCTAGTTTCCAAGTTCACTTCATCTAGCCCAGCTTTCATGCCCACATAATTGTTTTTATTTAAATTTAAAATAATACTCTTAGACCCATTCTTCTCCCTTTCAAACAATTTAAAATTCAGTCATGATTTTTACTTTAATTAATCTTGTCACATTACACAATACCAAGTATAATACAGCCTATTTTCTGTTTGGTTCCAGAATATGGAGCGCCTAAGAAATTATTCTGAAAGTACATCCTGAATTCATGCAGGCTACTACTAACAATCTGATTTGTCTAGTTTATAAAATGATTAAAATTGTCTATGATTATTGCCATTCCTTTATCTCACATACCCAATATTTGTGTGCTTAGTCTTGCATCAAAGTTACTGTTAAAAGACTATTTGATTTCTTTCCTCTATTATTGCTCATCTCCAACCAAGCTGATCCTACAGTCTAATCTCCTGAACCAAGATCATTTCTAACAATTGTACCAATGCCATTCTTGATTAACAGTGCTATCCCTTCACCTTTACTTAGCTTTCTATTCTTCTTAAATGCTATAGTCAAGATATAGACCTGAAGTTTTAAGGCTAATTGATACCAGAAATGGATTGAATTGTCAGAGTAGTTTCCCCCTTTTCAAAATGTGGAATGCAGTTTTGAGATATTTACACTGATATTTTTAAAAACAGGAGTAGGCTTTAAAACTGATTATTTTGGTGCTACTTAATGCCAGATTGAGATTGAAATCTTTTTTAAAAAAAAAATATTAATTCTCTCACAGTGGAACTAAAATACTTCGCAGAAAAGAACTATGTACCACTGGTACATTATTTGCATAATGTTTTAAATGTCTGCTTGTGCATGTGAAGTGAGTTCTCCTACCTTTAGAAAAAGCTCTCTAATAAACAATATATTGCAAATAATCTTGAATATAAATTTGCTATATAATTATCTATTTGATACTGATCGGGTCAGCTTTAAATATTTAAATATGATTAACAGTATATTTTGCTTTGATTGTAAATCAAGCAATTGATTTTATGCTATTTTCTAGGTGTTTCAAGATTCGAACATCTCAGAACCTTTGTCCAATAAAACCAGAAAATCTGATAAGACCTAAACCTGGATCTCTGGGAAACCAACACTGTGTGGCTTTTGCAGCTCAAAATGGTGACGTGTTTTAATTTTTTTTTGCTTTTCATCATGATAAAACAGAGGTTGTTAGGTTAAAAGTATTCTTATACAATACCAAGCGTAATACTGATTAGATTTCAGCAAGAATATTGTATTTATTTCTGGGCATTACACTTTGGTCATGCAGTAGATTACCAAGTAGCTCTGGCATGACCCAGCCTCATGATCACATTGAGGGCAGTAGAATGGGCAACACGCATGTCTGCTAGACATCCAATGCTGATTTGATATTCAGCTTGCATATCGTCACTGTAGTGAAAGCTGTCTCTTAACCAACTGCAACTGAAGCTGTATGCTACTTCCCCCACCATTTTTATTTGAAAGGATCATTCAATTATTAGCTTATTGCTATCTACTCGTTGCTTGGAGTTTGTAGCAGTACAGAATTGTTGGAAGACTCCTGAACAGTTGGCACAATCTGCTGGGAGTGGTACTGAACCTTCAGAAGCCATCAGGTGTGCTGAAAAGTCTCTGAGGACACAACTTGCTCCTAGACATGAGGCTATAATTGCAGTCTGTCTTGAACTGGGGCATTAGTGGGAGATCACAGGAATAGGCCATTCAACTCATCAACTCTGTTCTGCCATTTATTGAGATCATGGCTGATGTGTGTGGACTCTCTCTACCTGCTTTTGACCCATATCCTTCAAGTAGGAGGCCTGGTCCAGCTGGGATTATCAGGAGCCAATCTTACTTGCACTTATCATAGAACATAGAACATTACAGCGCAGAACATGTCCTTCGGCCTTCGATGTTGCGCCAACCAATTAAGAAAAAGCAATGACCCTCTAACCTAAACCATTCCCATTTCGTCCATAAACTTATCCACTGACCTCTTAAACGCCACCAAACTTGGCGCATCTACAACTGCAGCAGGCAGGGCATTCCATACCCTTACCACCCTCTGGGTAAAGAACCTACCTCTGACATCCGTCCTATAACTACCACCCCTTAATTTAAAGCTATGTCCCTCGTGCTAGCTTTCTCCATCCTAGGAAAAAGGCTATCACTGTCCACCCTATCTAAACCTCTAATCATCTTATATGTTTCAATAAGGTCTCCTCTTAGCTGCCTTCTTTCTAACGAAAACAACCTCAAATCCCTCAGCCTCTCTTCATAAGACCTGCCCTCCATACCAGGCAACATCCTGGTAAACCTCCTCTGTATCCTCTCCAATGCCTCCACATCTTTCTTATAATGTGGGGACCAGAACTACACACACTACTCCAAGTGCGGCCACACTAGAGTTTTGTACAGTTGCAATGTGACGTTGCGGCTCCGAAATTCAATCCCCCTACCAATAAAAGCTAAGACTCTGTATACCTTCTTAACAACCTTATCGACTTGATTGCCAACTTTCAGGGTTCTATGCACATATACACCAAGATCCCTCTGTTCTTCAACACTATTAAGAGTCCTACCATTAGACCTATACTCTACACGTTTGTTATCTTACTAGCATAAGTGATTGGTTGCTGTGCTTCACCAGTGAGGTAGTTGCAGGACAGTGCCAACTCATGGAAACTGACTTGTACAAAGAACAAAGAAGATTGCAACACAGGAACAGGCCCTTTGGCCCTCCAAGCCTGAACCGACCATGTTGCCCAATTTAACTAAAACCTCTCTAACCTTCCAGGGACCATATCCCTTTATTCCCATTCTATTGATGTACATGTCAAGATGCCCATTAAAAGTCATGACCGTATCCTGTTCCACTACTTCCCCCAGCAACGAGTTCCAGGCACCCACTACTCTCTGTGTAGAAAATCTGCCCTGTACATCTCCTTTAAACCTTGCCCCTCGCACCTTTAAACCTGTACCCCCCCTAGTAATTGACTCTTCCACCTTGGGAAGAGTCACCTTTCTGACTATCCACTCTGACCATGCCTCTCAATCTTGTAAACTTTTATCAGGTCTCCCCTCAACCTCCTTTGCTTCAGTGAGAACAAACCAATTTTCTCCAATTTCTCATAGTTAATGCCTCCGTAGCAGGCAACATCCTGATAAATTTTTTCTGTACCTTCTTCAAAACCTCCACATCCATCTAGTAATGTGGCTACCAGAATTGAGCACTATATTCCAAGTGCAGCCTAACTAAGGTTCTATAAATCTGCATCATGATTTGCCAATTTTTAAACTCAGTGCCCTGACCAGTGAAGGCAAGCATACCATATGCGTTCTTGACTGCCCTCTCCACCTGCATTGTCACTTTGTGACCTGCCTACTTGTACACCCAGATTCCTTTGCCTATCAATACTCCTCAGGGTTCTGCCATTTGCTGTATATTTCCTATCTGTATTAGACCTTCCAAAATGCGTTACGTCACATTTGTCTGGATTAATCTCCATCCACCCAAGTCTTCAACTGATTATATCGTGCTGTATCCTCTGATGGTCCTCATCGTTATCCGCAAATCCACCAATCTTTGTGTCATCTGCAAACTTACTAATCAAACCAATTACGTTTTTCTCCAAATCATTTATATATATTACAAACAGCAAAGGTCCTCGCACTGATTCCAGAGTAAGTCCAGGACAGCAGTGCCAATGGCCATCAAGGTGATAATAGACCAGAATCCTTTCAGCAGCTGATTCTTCTAGGCTGCTGAATGACAATATGGCAAACATTTTGCTGCATCTAAGGACGAGGAGGTCACAGAGGCTCTGTACATCAAGAGATGTATTTCATTGTCTCCTTTCTGAACAGAGATGAAGGAGCAGTATGAATGTGAATTTACCAGCACAGCGGGTTTCCCTAGGGTGCCATTCGTTGTGTAGGCACTTAATGCCACATTCCATGATGAGTTGTACTGTAACTGTAAATGCTTCCGCTCATTAAAATGGCTTTAAACAAGATTTACCCAAATTATGTGCCATATGTACTTGAGTAATAGTCCATCTCATGCAAAAATTGACCCCCGACCTTTGGGCAAGAAATCTTCACGAAAAAGTCAACACCTGACTTTTCAAGGACGCTCCATTCCAACTCTGCTCAGAGTTTTCTGCATCAATGATAGACCACAGAGTGCAATTTGCTCACTGAGATTTCAGGGAACTTTAGTAAACGTTTAATTTCTTGTTGAAATGGTGGAGCTAGGCTTGGAATACACTGCAGAGTCAGTGTGTGTGAGTGACATAGATAAATACTTTCTCAGAATTTAAACTAAGTTCACTGAGCTGTATGAATAGTCCCATGGCCCTAGAGGAAAATAAAAGTTTTCTTCCTACTCCAATCCGCTTCCTTGCAAGCTGTGAATATCTGAAATGGAGAGACTGTAAACTCTATTGTTCTCTGTTGGCTGTCTGAACCCGAAAATATAGCACAGTTTTCTGCTTCCAGTGTGAGCTGTGAACTTTGGTAGTTGAAAGTAGACTCTTCAAAAATGTTATGCCCTGAAAAAGTTGACCCCTTATCATTTTGTCTTTATAAAAAAAGTCTCAGAAATTCAACTTTTACAGAAGTATATATGGTAGATGAAAGGCCACACAGCAATAAGTAATGTGCTGCACAACCAAGAACACGTGCGTGGATGCAGCTCCCTTTAGGATCCTTAGAATTAGAGGCGTACAGAATCAAGATGTGCATGCTTACACTATCTATAGCTTGTGACGTTATAATAGATTTCTGTTTGTGAAAGAAATTGACTTCAAGATTCATGCTACAGATTCTTGGATATCCTATAATAAGTTGCCCAAGGCAGTCTAGATTTTGAATAACTTGATGCCTATCAGATTCTTTTGGGGGTGCCACGATGATCAGTAGTTGGGTCTCAACAATTTACAATCTGTATGTACTCTTGGTCCAATTTACTGTTGATAGAGAGATCAGCAGGAAAACAACTTTTGCATCTTCTTCAAGGAACATAGATTAAGTGAATGGGTGGAAATTTGGCAGATGCAATATAATGTTGGAAAATGTGAGGTTATCCACTTTGGTAGGAAGAATAAGAGAGCAGAATAATATTTCAGTGACAAGGGATTGTAGAAATGATTCTAATGTTCTAGGATGTCCGTGTACATGAATCTCAAAAAAACTGATATGCAGGTACAACAAATAATTAGGAAATACATGAAATATTTATCTTCATTGCAAGGTAGATGGATAATAAAAGTAGAGATTGCTTCAGCAGCTACAAATTACACATACCATACCCCCACTTTTGTTCCCATTATTTAAGGGGAGAAACACAAACTGAGTAAGAGTAGGCCAATCAGCCCTTTGCGCCTGTTCTACAATTCAGTGTGATCATTGCTGAACCTTTGTCATATTCCTGCTTTCTTCCCATATCCTTTGAAGTCGTAAAAATCTAAAAATTACTTTCTTGAATGTCTTGGTCTCCACAGCTTTCTATGATTAGAAAATTCCGTAGCTTCGCTACACTTTGAGTGAAGAAAATTTTTCTTATCTCAGTCCGAAATGGTCTACCCCATTTCTTGAGACTGTGACCCATTGTCTTAGATTCTCAAACCAGGGAAAATGTCCTCCCTGCATCTAACCTGTCCAGCCCTATTAAAATTTTATATATTTCAATCAGCGCTCCTGTCATCCTTGTGAATTCTATTGAGGCCCAGTCGAACCAATCTCTCCTCATAAGATAGATCTATCAATCCTGGTATCAACTTAGTGAACATCCACCACGCTTCCTTTATGACAAATATATCCTTTCTTAGAGGGGAGATTAAAATTGTATGCAATACTCCAGGTGTGGTCTCACCAAGTTTCTGTACAACTGCAACAAGACATCTCTACTTCTAAACTTGAATCCTCTTGCAATGAAGATCAGCATACCATTTGTCTTCCTCATTGCGTGTTGCACCTCTCTCTTATTGCTTTCATTGATTGATGTATAAGGGCATTTAGCACCCACTTCCCAATACATTATCACTTAAATAATACTGTTTTTCATACCAGAGTGTATTACTTCTATTTATCAATGTTGTACTACATCTGCCATGTGTTTACCCACTCAGTAAACTCATCTTATATTTGCAGTTCAGGGAAGGTTCACTGTGCTGATTCCTGGGATAAAGTGGTTGCTTTATGAGGAAAGGTTGAGCAGGCTGAGTCAATACTGACTGGATTTTAGAAAAATGTAAAGTGATTTTATTGAAACAAGTAAGACTCTGAGGGGTCTTGACAGTATAAATGCTAAATGGATGCTTGTGGTGAAATCTGGAACTTGAACATGGTTTCAGAATGCAGGATATCATGTTAAGACCAATGTGAAGAGGAACTTCTTTTCTCAGACTGTTGTTGTTCTTAGGAATTTCCTATTCCAGAGAGCAGTGGATCATTAACTCAGCTTGGCATATATTCAGACAGATTTTGACCCACAAGAGAATCAAGAATTATGGGGATCTGGCAGAAAAGTGGAGATAAAGCCACAATCAAATCAGACATGATGTTCTGGAAAGGATTGATGGGCTGAATAGCCAACTCCTGCTCTTTTACTTTTGTTGAGAACTTGGTATTTTCTTATTTCAGAGGAATTATGACAAATGGTCAAGCTATTGTAAGTGTAAAAATCTGCACATCAGTAGCATTTAAATTAATAGTGTTGTATACGTTCAGGCTTTCTACACGAACCTTTGGAAAATTCTCAAGTTGTCAATCAAGAATTGTCTGCTTTGAATAAAGCTGGGTTGAATGCAGGGCCTGTGGGACTAGAGGCGTTTCCTAAATCTCAGGTAACAATCTTTATTGTCATCTTCAAGGATTACGTGCTAATTTTCAATAATGTAATAAGAGCCTGTCACTGTTCATTTACAAAATTAGATGATAAATGACTGCATTGTCATATCTTCAGAGAACAGTGCTATGGGCCTGAGCTCAATGGATCTTTAAATGGTCTGCTGAATTTTCTGTCGCGCCTGCCATGATTTATGAGGTGGGCAAGATAGGAGAAATTCAGCTTATGTTTTACTTTGTCCCTTCAGGCTTGTGCCTAGCTATAATGTCCCCATAATCAAACAGTTTATTTATCAAGATTCATGCATAAAATAATGACATAGAATTCCTGCAGTGAAGAGGGAGGCCATTTTCCCCATTGAGTCTGTGCTGACTCTCTGACAGAGCATGCTATGTATTCACCCTACTGATCCCCCTAATCAGCACATCTTTGGACACTAAGGGGCAATTTAGCATGGCCAGTCCACCTAACCTACACATCTTGGGACTTGACAATTTTCGAGTTTTGATGAACAGCAGTTATGAATTGACACCCCATTTTGATCTTTGCAATGTAGGTTTGACTTTACGATGCCAAGCCAGCATGTTCATGTGTTCGCATCAATGTTCTATGTTGTCCATTGGTATAACTGGACAATATTATGCCAGCCATTACACCATTTTTATTGGGTCAATCATTCTTCAATTAGAAGTGAGTGATTTAAAGATAGATTCATAGAATAAAACAATATTTTTTTTTGGGCAGAACCCTCACTATTTTATTACACGTATATGCTTGACTTGTATTTAATATGGGTTCAGTCGCAGAAGTTAAAGGTTAAACAGATAAGTGATCGATGGCTTAATAATATCCATCACACTATTCAAGGAGCTTGTCCCTGGTGTACAGGCATCAACAGTCACCTAAGCAATTTGACAAGCAAGAGTTGAGAACTCCTTAATACTGCCAGATGCCCCATAAATGATTTCTGGCCTTGGTTCAGGAACCAATTGCTTATTTATATTTCATACCAGAGTGTATTACTTCTTATTTATCAATGTTGTACTACATCTGCCA
The DNA here is from genome assembly GCA_024679065.1 of Sphyrna mokarran. Classification (NCBI taxonomy): domain Eukaryota; kingdom Metazoa; phylum Chordata; class Chondrichthyes; order Carcharhiniformes; family Carcharhinidae; genus Sphyrna; species Sphyrna mokarran. Next base: position 22,643,892 of record JAGIQG010000005.1, read on the forward strand.
CGTGTTTGCCCACTCAGTAAACCCGTCTTAGATTTGCAGTTCAGGGAAGGTTCACTGTACTGATTCCTGGGGTAAAGTGGTTGTTTTATGAGGAAAGGTTGAGTCTATACTCACTGGATTTTAGAAAATTTCAAAGTGATCTTATTGAAACAAGTAAGATCCTGAGAGGTCTTGACAGTATAAATACTAAATGGATGCTTGTGGTGAAATCTTAAGGGGAAATAAGTTCCCACTTGCAACGTTTCCATTTACAATGTAGTTTTCAGGAACCAATTGCTTTGCAAGTCCAAGGACTGTCTGTGCTTGCATAAGCTACCACGGTTATCAAGTAAAGTGATAATACTTGCTGAAGGAAAGGAGTAAGGAATTTTTTTTTTTCTAATGTTGTAGTATTGGTGCTGGAACTTTAAACTGAAACTCCATTTAACCTCTGAAAATTTTCTTGTAAATATATATTTCTTAGAATATACATCAGCAGGTATTGCAGGATGGCATACAAATTGGTTGCAATGGCAAACAATCAACACTTGCTCTTTGTGGCACGGAGTCGAACAGTTTGTAAGTAAATTTATTTTGGTGGCTAAATTATCATGATTTTGAATGTCTCAATCAAATTTCATCTCAACTTTCTCCCAGGAAAACAGTCTCAACTTCTCTAATCTATCCACAAACTAAAGTTCTTAATTTCTGGAACCATTCTTGAGAATTTTTTCTGAACCACTATTAATGCTTTCATATCTTTCCTTGTGTAGTACTTAGAATTAAGTGTAGTTCTCTCTGAGGCCAAACCTGTGTTCTCTATAAAAGTTACAAATTCCTTGCTTTTGTACTCTATGTCCCTATCGATAAAGTCTAGGATGCAATATCCTTTTTTCATTGTTTTCTCAATCTCTCCTGCCACTTTAATGATTTATGCACTTAATCATCAGGTGCTTCCCCTTTTTTAATTGTACCCTTTATTTATTTACCATCCCTCCATGTCTTCCTACCAAAATAATCTCTGCAGTTCTCTGCTGAAATTTTCCAGTATTTTCTGTTTTTGTACCTGTCTGTGCCCTTTTGAGCTGGGGGAGTTGGTGACACAGTGGAGTTGCCACTGGACTTGTAATCCGGAGACCCAGGGTAATGCTGAAGGACTGGGTTAAAATCCCATACGGCATATGGTGAAATTCAATAAAAATCTGGAATTAAAAATTAATGATGACCATGAAATCACTGTCAATTGTTGTTTTTAAAAGAATTCATTTGGTTCACTAATGTCCATTGGGGAAGGAGATTTGCTTTCCTTAACTGGCCTGGTCTGCATGTGATTCCAGAGCTACGACAATGTGGTTGACTTTTAAAACGCTCTCTGAAATATGCTCAGTTCAAAAGAAATTATGGATGGGCACACATGCCGCCCAGCCAGCAACACTCACATCCCCTGAACAAATAAAACTATCCTCCTCATGGTTCACTATACTTCCAAGTTTTGTCTTATCCACAAATTTTGAAAATTTGCCCTGCATACTAAACTCTGTGTCCTTAATATATATCAGAAAGCAGAAGAATCCTAACATTGATCAGTGGGAACTCCACTATAAACCTTTTTCCAGTATGAAAAAGAACCACTAACTACTACAGTATGTTTCCTGTTACTCCTGTTGTATTTATTGGATACTGGAAAGGCAGTAAATGCTCATCTGTTCCTGTCAACTAGTCATCAGTTAATTCTGTTTATTTATAGATGCTACCTAAATTGTTGAGTATTTCTGATGTTTTTTGTTTTTCTTTACGCCACATCCTAAATCTAGTTCAGTCTTATATCAATCTTACCTTCTGTCAGATCAATATCGGGTTGACTGCTGCCACAATTTTTACATTCTTACCACCAATTCATTCAGCATCATTAAGTCTATTTCTACTGCTCGATGTTCATAGGCATAACAGCAAACTTATATATTGAAAGCTGTTTGTTTGTCTGACTCCCCCCACCCCTGTCTTTCTAGATCAGAGCGGTAAATAGAATATAATAAACAATACTTATTTATTTAGAACTCTCATATTAAAACACTTCATAGTACTTCATAAAATAAATTATAATGAATTATAAGGGCACTTATGTAAATAGGTACAAAATTGGCTCTTGACAGAAGCCAGAGGGTGGCTGTAGATAGTTGTTTTTCAAACTGGAGGACTGTGACCAGTGATGCACCTCAGGTATCATTGCTGGGTCCACTGTTATTGTCATTTATATTAATGATTTGGATGAGCATATAGGAGGCATGGTTAGTAAGTTTGCAGACAACACTAATATTGGTGGAATAGTGGACAGTGAAGAAAGTTATCTGCAATTGTAATGGGATCTTGATCAATTAGGCCAGTGGACTGATGAATGGCAGATGGAGTTTAATTTAGACAAATGCAAGGTGATGCAATTTGGTGAATTGAACCAGGGCAGAGCTTATTCAGTTAATGATAGGGCATTGGAGAGAGTTATAGAACAAAGAGATCTAGGGGTTGATAGCACCTTGAAAGTGGAGTCACAGTTGGACAGAGTGATGAAGAAGACATTCGGCATGCTTAGTTTCAATGGTCAGAACATTGAATACAGAAGTTGGAATGTCTTGTTGAAGTTGTACAAGACATTGGTAAGGCCACACTTTGGAATACTGTGTGCAATTCTGGTCACCCTATAATTAGAAAGAATTATTAAACTAGAAAGTGCAGAAAAGATTTACTAGGATGCTACCAGTACTTGATGGATTGAGTCACAAGGAGAGGCTAGAGAGATTGGGACTTTTTTTTTCTCTGGAGCTAGGTGATCTTATAGAGGCCTTTAAAATAATGAGAGGCATAGATCAGTTAGATAGTCAATATCTTTTCTCAAAGGTAAGGAAGTCTAAAACTAGAGGGGATAGATTTAAGGTGGGAGGGGAGAGATACAAAGGTGTCCAGAGGAGCAATTTTTTCACACAAGGTGGTGAGTATCTGGAACAAGTTGCCAGTGGTGGTGATAGAAATGGGTACAATTTGTCTTTTAAAAACCATTTAGATAGTTACGTGGATATGATGGGTACAGAGGAATATGGGCCAAATGCGGGCAATTGGGATTCGCTTACGGGTTTTAAAAAAAAGGGTGGCATGGACAAGTTGGGCTGAAGGGCCTGTTTCCATGCTGTAAACCTCTATGACTTTTATGTCAGAGCACCCAAACGTCACAATTTTGCTTCACTAACATTTGCTTGCCTAATGTGTTGTCTTCCTTTTAGATCTTTTGTGTAGCTGTGGATAATTTTCACTCTGCATGTGGACAGATTTTGATAAACAACTCAAAATTTATCTCATTTCTTTTATCCATTTAGAATGCCAAATGCACCCAAGCTTATGCATCAAAATGATGGCCAGGGTAAAATTCAGGAAACATCCAGTGAACTGCAGCAAGTCATTATGTATCATAAAGATGTTCTGTTTTCTGGAGATAAAGAGATGTGTTTTGAAGAAATTCGAGCTAAGGATCATTTTGTGCGAAGCCAACAACAAGAAAAGTTTGAATGGAGTACGTCTTTTGTTTCTCTTAGCATAATTTGTAACCAGTCCACTGGAAATTACTGGGACTTTTGTTTTCTGAGGAGAAACTTCCTGGTTTTTGCTTGCTGGCCTGTCATCTGATGTTCATTGACAAATTATGTTGCCATGCCATCCGCATCACTGAAATCTTTAAACTGTGCCTTCTAAATCTATTTTATAATGGTGGGTTTCTATAAAAAGGGAAATAAAAAGAGACTTGCATGTATATAGTACTTTTCACAACCACAGCATTAAGTAGACAAGTCTCCAGAGTCTGATGGTACATGCCCCATATACTGAGAAAACTCAGAGAGGCAAGGGAAGAAATTGCTGGGGACTTGAGAGAAATCTTTGTATCCTCACTGGCTACAGGGGAAGTACAGTAAGAAGTCTCACAACACCAGGTTAAAGTCCAAACAGTTTATTTGATAGTAATCCCACAAGCTTTCGGAAATGTTGCTCCTTCGTCAGATGTGTAGAAGGTTCTGATCAGAGAAGGGCATATAAAGTCACACACAGTTTACAGAATACTGATTAGAATGCAAGTCTTTACAGCTAACCTGCTATTCAACTCTTAAAGATGCAGACAATGTGAGTGGAGATAGCATTAGCATAGGTTAAAAAGATGTGTATTGTCTCAGACAGGACAGTAAGTGAGATTTTGCAAGCTCAGGCAAGTCATAGGGGTTATAGATAGTGCGACATGAACCCAAGATCTCGGTTGAGGCCATTCTCGTATGTGAAACTAGGCTATCAATCTTGTGAGGCGTGTTGCTGTATTTACCCCATCCAATGCCGGCACCTCTACATCATACAGGGGAAGTCCCAGAGGACTGGAGAATAACCAATGTTGTTCCTTTGTTTAAGAAGGATAGCAAGAATAATCCAGATAATTACAGACCAGTGAGACTTACATCAGTGGTAAGGAAATTATCGGAGAGGATTCTTCAAGATTTACTCCCACTTGGAAATAAGTGGATGCAGTAGTGAAAAGCAATATAGTTTTGTGAAGGGGAGGTTGTGTCTTACGAACTTGATTGAGTTTTTTGAGGAAGTTACAAAGGTGATTGATGAGGGTAGGGCAGTGGACGTTGTCTGTGTGGACTTCAGTAAGGCCTTTGACAAGGTTCCTCATGGCAGGCTGTGTGCAGAAGATAAGTTGCATGGGATCGGGGTGAGCTGGCAAGGTGGATATAAAACTGGCTTGATCAAAGAAGTCATGATGTGGAGATGCCGGCATTGGACTGGGGTAAAATAGAGAGAAATCCCACAACACCAGTTTAAAGTCCAAACAGGTTTATTTGTAACAAAAGTCGCAAGCTTTTGGGACAGCCTGTCCCTTTATCAGGTGGCTGGGAGTTACTGAACTGCTAGCCACCTGACAAAGGGACAGGCTGTCCCGAAAGCTTGCGGCTTTTGTTACAAATGAACCTGTTTGGACTTTAAACTGGTGTTGTGGGATTTCTTTTTGTTTGATCAAGGAAGACGGAGGGTAGAGTGGAAAGGTGCATTATTGAATGGAAGGCTGTGACAAGCGGTGTTCCTCAGGGATCAGCGCTGGCACTTTTGTTATTTGTAATATGTATAAATGATTTGGAGGAAAATATAACTGGTTTGATTAGTAAGTTTGCGGATGACAAAGATTTCTGGATTTGCGGATGACAATGACAACCATCGGAGAATGCAGCAGGATATAGATCGGTTGGAGACTTGGGCAGAGCGATGGCACATGGAGTTTAATCTGGACAAATGTGAGGTAATGCATTTTAGAAGGTCTAATACAGATAGGAAATACTCAATAAATGGCAGAACCCTTAAGAGTATTGATAGGTAAAGGGATCTGCGTGTACAGGTACACTGGTCATTGAAAGTGGCAATGCAGGTGGAGAAGGTAGTCAAGAAGACATACGACATGCTTGCCTTTATTAGCCAGGATATTGCATTTAAAAATTGGCAAATCATGTTGCAGCTTTATTGAACCTTAGGCTGCACTTGGAAGATAGTGTTCAATTCTGGTAGCCACACTACCAGAAGGATGTGGAGGCTTTGGAGAGGGTACAGAAAAGATTTACCAGGATGTTGCCTCGTATGGAGGGCATTAACTATGAGGAGCAATTGGAGAAACTTGGTTTGTTCTCACTGAAACGACGGAGGTTGAGGGACGACCTGATAGAAGTCTGCAAGATTATGAGAGGCATGGACGTAGTGGATAGTCAAAAGCTTTTTCCCAGAGTGGAAGAGTCAATTACTACAGGGCACAGGTTTAAGATGCAAGGGGCAAGGCTTAGAGATGTACAAGGCAGATTTTCTGATTTTCACAGACAGTAATGAATGCCTGGAACTCATCGCTGGGGAAGCGGATACAGCAGTGACTTTTAAAGGGTGTCTTGACAAATACATGAATAGGGTGAGAATAGTTATATGGTCCCCCGGAAGGGTAGGGAGTTTTAGTTAAGTCGGACAGCATGGTCATGCAGGCTTGGAGACCGAAGGGCCTGTTCTTGTGCTGTAATTTTCTTTGTTCTTTGTTCACTGGGCATCCCAAAATGCTTTGCAGCCAATAAGATACTTTGGTTGTAATGTTGGAAACTCAGCAGCTAATTTGTTCACAGCGAACTATCATAGACAGCAATAATCTTTTTGTGCTGATTGAGGTGATAAATATTGACTGCTCTTCTTCATGGAATCTCCTTCCTGAGAAGGCAGATGAAACCTTGGTTTCATATCTAACTCAAAAGATTGCAGCTCTGACCGTCTCATACGTAAAAACACTGATGCCCTCAAATGAGAGTTTACCCTATTTCAAATGGAAGTTGTTTTAAAGATACACTAGGCCATTTGGCCTCTTCAGTAAAAATAAATTACTGCAGATGCTGGAGACCTGAAACAATAAAAAAAATTGATCTTAGTCTATAAAATTTTAGTTTGAATCAACATCCACAGCTTTTTTGAGGGAGAAACTTTCAGATTTTGCTTCAAAATGGCATTGCTTGAATACTCCAATAAGTACTCAACGTTAAGAACAACTAGCTGTTATATAGATAATGCATTCAAGCAGATTCTTGGGAGACTGGTAATTTTACTGACTTTCTATCTAAAATGTTTGAGTTTGATTTTCTGAAGCGAAAGGGTCAAGTGCTTAAATGAATCATTTCATCAGTCTTTTGCAATTGGTTAAGTTCATGATGAAAATGCTCTTTTTTATCCTTGTGAGTGGTTTCAGTTTTGCAAAGGTGAAATAATCTATCAGTCATAATATTCTATTATAAATTCCGATCAATTCTGTTAAAACTGCACTAAAATCTTTTTGTAAAAATCTGCTGCTTTTTTAAATATTGAGGTGATTTTTTTTTTCTCTAATTGAAGAGGAGATTGTCACAACCTCCAAGTCTGATGAGATCAAATCACTGGAACAGAAATTGGAACAACTGAAAGTGCAACTGAAGTTAACCCAGGACCGGGAACAGGAAATACTGCAGGTGAGATCTATCTATCTGTACAGATGACACTTACCTGATAGTTTGAAAATCTTGAAAATGGCTCATTATTTTAGTCAAGTTTGACCTGGATCGCACAGCTATATAGTTTTTTTTATTTCTGCAACCTTAAAAGCATAATACTTGGTTTGTGTAGCCTTTAGGGGGAGTTTGTACATTGCACTGCAGCCAAAATGATAAACTTTTCCTAATTCAAATGGTTGGTTACTGTTATTTCAACTATGCAGTATGTTGCTGCTGTATTGGAAGACATTCCATTAAATTTCTATATATTTTAAAACATGTACCCTGATCTCTGTATTTTTGGAACAATTAAGTTTGCACATATTTTATAATTTGCATTTCTGTATCTGATTCAGTGTACCCAATGCAGCTATCAGCTTTCGTTAAATATTTTCCTGTGTCAGCATTTTGTGAATGTTGTAGACAAAATGAAACAATGTGAAGGAATGCCAACAGCACAGGTGAAAACAAAATAACAGCCTGCTGTTTGTTCACTTGCCTGTAATTAAATGCAAATAATGTTGCAACTGGCTTAAAAATGACTATTAGGTTTATTATAGGACAAAGTTATTCATCCTCTGCTTTTATGCAGAAGTACGATAGGATATTTCATATATTCTAATATAAGTAAGATGATGAAGAAACACAGATGTCTATATAACTTTATTTATTTGATAATTGAAAGAACACAATCTATGCAGTGCCCATGAAACTGGTAGTAATAGTAACACATATGCAGATAGTTCTTGGGAAAACACTGTGTGCTGTTGAAATTACTAAAACCAACCTCACCATTTTTATTATATGATTATGTGGGACAAACTCAGTTACAATATTGTTTCATCCTGTTTATACACTTAATACATAAGCTTAATTTAGTGTTAAAATAACTGCAATCATTTGTGAACCAAGTCCAAGAATGGCTTTTAGTTACATTCCAGACATTCCTACAAGAATGCTTGTAGTTTTCAATATCTTCTCTCTTCACAGTACATTCTGAACAGAACTCTACTTATATTAACCTCTAATCTTAACTGATTTACTAGTTACTTACCACACTTATGAACAGTTAATACTGATTGTGATACTCAAGGATGACCTACTGTAGTATTTTAGTTAATGCAGAATCTGACTTTTAATTTATTTATTAGTGTTTGTGTGTGTGAATATGTTTTACACAAATAAAGATTTGCAATGACTGTTCTATCTTTTATATCTATACACTGACACGGACGTTTTTAAAATATGTAATCACACTGTAAGTTGCACCTTTTCTCAACTTTATTTGTTTTCCAAATGTTTAAAACTTGTTATGCAGGCATCATCACGCAATGCCTTGCAGCAGATTCCTGCACCATCACCACTACCCATCAAGTCTAATACAGAATCTTCAGCTACTGTTTTACAAATTAAAACAGACGCAAGGGAAGGAAATGAACTAAATTCGTCTTTAGGAGCTTCTGCTGGAACAGTCACAACTACAAGTTTTGCTGTTGCTTCTCTGCAACAATCCCAATGTGATTCAACGTTAGATCATAAACCAAGATCTCCTAGAGTTCAACCTGGATTTGGATTTTATGGAAAGCCAGAGAAAAGCTTCAGTGATACATGGGCAAAAATGGACCCTCCATCTGGATCTACAGCTACAGGTATAAATGAGAGCATCAGTAAGGAACAGTAAGTCACTTTTCTATTTTTTAATCTTAGAAAGTCTATGTTGAATCCCAAAAGCAAACTTAGCAATGATGAGTTCTGTTTTTTTCCCCAATGCCCTTCGAAAGTTCAGTTTAAATAATCTTTTCTGATTTGTTTTTGATTATACTTTAATGATGCTTCAGTGCACATGGCTTTAGAATATTTCAATAGACGAATCTCCTCTTGGAGCTTATTGATTGTGACATTATTTGTGAGACTGCTATTTAATTAAGAAGAAATCCTTTAATTTTGGATTGAAAACAAAAAAAATTGAAAAGAACTGTCAGGGTTTTGTCAACTGGATCAGACAGGAACTTTAGAACATAGAACATTACAGCACAGAACAGGCCCTTCGGCCTTCGATGTTGCGCCGACCAATATAAAAAGCAATGCCCCTCCAAACTAAACCATTCCTTCTCTTCCATATACTTATCAACTAACCTCTTAAACGCCACCAAACTTGGCGCATCTACAACTGCCGCAGGCAGGGCATTCCACTCCCGAACCACCCTTTGGGTAAAGAACCTACCTCTGATAGGTAGGTTCTTTGTCCGACTCCACCCACCACTTCCCCATCCCCAGTCTGGTCTATACGTGACGCCAACCCAATTGGTATATGCATGGCAACTAGGGGTGGATAATAAAATCTTCCATGTTAATGCCCCTGCATTTCCAAAACATTTTTTAATCAAGAAACCTGCAAAACTTTTATTGCTTCCTTTTCTTCTTTTCCTGAAGATGACATTCTCCAGCTGGAATGCAGTTCCATAGACCCTTACCCTATTTGACCAACAGGCGAGTCAAATAATCACCTGTATGCTAGATAATTAGGGCGTGAAGTTGGGCTCAGTGGCACCCATCTTTTGGTGCCACAGATGCTGTTTGGGACCGAAATGGCATTTGATCTGTGCATGCACACTACTCCTGTGAACCATGGCAGATGACAACATTCAGCCAACTTCCATCAGAGATGTATAGTGCAAGCAGATCATGGTTGATTTGAGACCTGTGCTGCTATTTGGAGCTCACCAGCATTCTGTTAATCGTGCGTGGTTGAATGTACTTAACTATGAGGCTGACCTCTTTTTCATCAGCACTATTATTGGGGATCATCAGATTATTATTTGTAGTTATTATATTTTGATTGTTCAAACATTTGGTGTGGCTGGTGCTGAAGGATCTTTTTCTGACATCATGGTTTTTACGGAAATAAGTTGTTCCCAGACATGGTACAATTTGTAATACATCACGCTGGGACAATGTGCAGAAAATACACAGAACAGGACAAGCTGCTGTAAAAGGGGCAGGATGATTCTCAGCAATAGGCCATATCTTCTCTCTGCATTAAGGGAGCAATTTTCTTATCTGAAATTTAGCAAGGAAACGTTTGTATTATCTTCAATAAGGATGTCCTTACTGAAATGTTCTCCTACTGCAATCACAATTGCAACCTCAGAGCAGATCATGGCTATGAGTTTTCTGCTTTGGACTCTGACTGAACCTTAAGCTAATTGCAATATCTTCCAATTTGCCATCCACTGCAGTGTAGAGAATGTTCCCTCAGATTCACTATTCAAAGGGAGCTAACTGCATTTCATTCTCTCTTTCTAGAGACCGATAAGCAGAGTCAGCATTAGGTTTGCCAAGATTGCATGCTTCCTCATAGTGCTGGGGTGCTGTTTACTAAGCAACAAGGATTATGCATTGATAATTTTCATCTTTACTCTGCTGTGCAGCTCCTCCACAGATGCAAGTTTTGCATACAATGTGAGCCATACTGGTGCTGGAAATTTGAAAGAGCATGATCATCAAGTGACTGGCAGGGTATTAGGTGGGAAGATGAAAAGCAGATTCTTGCCCATTGGAGCCATTGTCTATTCCCCAGTTTGGTTCCTTTGTAACCTGAAGCATTTCAGATTGCTGGATTAGTTTGTTGCCCCTTTGCGCACACTAGTCTCTAACTGATACCAGCATTTTTAACTTGTGTGAGCTTGCACCACAGTTTTTGCTGCAGCATTCAGACATTAGCGACTATTTGTGCGGCAGTGGAAACTGGGATACCAGCCGTTAGGCACTGCATCATGGTTGAACAAACAATTACTCTAATTGAGTTGGTCACCACTGGATGCTGGAAATGATGGAGTCCAAGCCTTTGCAAAAGGCCCTATACTAAGCTAGTACCTAAAAGTGATCAGCATGAGGTCAATGGCACCATGACATTGTGAGATATGAAGCACATTGGAATACTATTCCAAGCACAATAATTGACATTGCACAATAACCATCTTTTCTTTGCAATGTGCCTGTCAGCTTTGGGTTAGTTCCTGTTGCCCCCATTCCTCCTCCATGGGAGGGAGAAATGTGTCAGTAAGTGTAACACAATTTGGATGATAGAAACATAGAAAATAGGAACACAAGTAGCCATGGAGTTCTTCAAGCCTGCTCTGCCATTCATAGAAAATTACAGTACAGTTACAGGGCCCTCGACCCTCCAAACTTGCATCGACCATGCTGCCCAACTTAACGAAAACTGTGTATTCTTCCGGGATCATATCCCTCTATTCCCATCCTATTCATGTATTTATCAAGATGCCCTTTAAAAGCCACTACTGTATTTGCTTCCACTACCTCCCCTGACAACTAGTTCCAGGCACCCACAACCCTCTGTGTATAAACCCTCTGTGTTCTGCCATTTACTGTATATTTCCTATGTGTATTAAACTTCCAAAATGCAATACCTCATATTTGTCCAGATTAAACTCTTATGCCATGTCTCTACCCAAGTCTCCAGCTGATCTATATCCTGCTGTATCCTCTGATCCTCATCGCTATCTGCAAACTTACTCATCAAACCAGTTACGTTTTCCTCCAAATTATTTTTATACATATATATTACAAAAAGCAAATGTCTAGCACTGATCCCTAAGAAACATCACTTGTCACAGCCCTCATTCAGAAACACACCCTTCCACTGCTACACTCTGTCTTCTTTGACCAAGCCAGTTTTGTATCCACTTTATCAGCTCATTCTGATTTCATGCAGCTTCATCTTCTGCACCAGCCTGCCATGAGGGACCTTGTCAAAGGCCTTACTGAAGTCCCTATCCTCATCAATCATCTTTGTCATTTCCTCAAAAATGTGATCAATTTAGTGAGACATGACCTCCCCTTCACAAGACCATGTTGCCTCTCGCTAATATGTCCACTTATTTCCAAGTGGGAATAAATCCTGTCTCAAAGAATCCTCTCCAATAATTTCTCTACCACTGATGTAAGCCTCACTGGTTTGTAATTATCTGGATTGTTCTTGCTACCCTTCTTAAACAAAGGAACAACATTGGCTACAGGGGAAGTTCCAGAGGATTAGAGAATACCCATGAGGATACAAAGATTTCTCTCAAGCCCCAGCAATTTCCTCCCTTTTTATTCTCAGTATTCCTCCCTTTTTCCTCTCAGTATTTTAGGGTATAGTACATAGAACATTACAGCACAGAACAGGCCCTTCGGCCTTCGATGTTGCGCCGACCAATATAAAAAGCAATGCCCCTCCAAACTAAACCATTCCCTTCTCTTCCATATACTTATCAACTAACCTCTTAAACGCCACCAAACTTGGCGCATCTACAACTGCTGCAGGCAGGGCATTCCACTCCCGAACCACCCTTTGGGTAAAGAACCTACCTCTGATATCCGTCCTATAACTATCACCCCTTAATTTAAAGCTGTGTCCCCTCGTGCTAGCTTTCTCCATCCTAGGAAAAAGGCTATCACTGTCCACCCTATCTAAACCTCTAATCATCTTATATGTTTCAATAAGGTCCCCTCTTAGCCGCCTCCTTTCTAACGAAAACAACCTCAAATCCCTCAGCCTCTCTTCATAAGACCTGCCCTCCATACCAGGCAACATCCTGGTAAACCTCCTCTGTACCCTCTCCAATGCCTCCACATCTTTCTTATAATGTGGGGACCAGAACTGCACACAATACTCCAAGTGCGGCCGCACTAGAGTTTTGTACAGTTGCAACATGACGTTGCGGCTCCGAAATTCAATCCCCCTACCAATAAAAGCTAAGACTCCATATGCCTTCTTAACAACCTCCTCGACTTGACTGCCTACTTTCAGGGATCTATGCACATACACACCAAGATCCCTCTGTTCATCAAGACTACTAAGAATCCTACCATTAACCCTATACTCTACACATTTATTATTTCTGCCATAGTGCATTACCTCACACTTTTCCACATTAAACTCCATTTGCCACCTCTCGGCCCAGCTCTGCAACTTGTCCAAGTCCCTCTGCAAACTATAACACCCCTCTTCACTATCTACCACTCCACCGACTTTAGTGTCATCTGCAAATTTACTAATCCGTCCTTCAGTACCCTCATCCAGATCATTTATAAAAATTACAAACAGCAGGGGCCCCAAAACAGACCCTTGAGGTACACCACTTGCCACCGAACTCCACGATGAATATCTCCCATCAATATCTCCCATTTGTATATCCCGTCAGGCCTTGGGAACTTGTCTACCTTAATGTTTCTCAAGAAGCCCAATATCTCCTTTTTAATCCCAACATGACTCAAACTATCTACACACCCTTTCTGAGATTTATCATCCACCAAGTCCTTCTCTTTGTTGAATACTGACGCAAAGTACTCATTTAATACTTTACCCATTCCTCTGGCTCCACACAGATTTCTTCCCTCGTCCTTGAGTAGGGCCAACCCTCTCCCTCACTACCTCGCTACCCTCTTGCTTTGTGTAAAAAGCCTTGGGATTTTCCATAATTGTGCTGGCCAATACTTTTTCATGATCCATTTTAGCCCTATTCATTATCGTTGTTGTCACACACCCTCCCCAGTATGTGAGAAGGATGTTCCCAATGGTGGGGTGTCCAGAACCAAGGGTCATAGTCTAAGTGTATAGGCCAAACCTTCTAGGACTAAGATGAAGAGAAATTTCTTCAAAAGTAAACCTGTGGAATTCATTATCACAGAAAGCAGTTGAGGCCAAAACTCCAAGTAGGAGTTCTTGGAACAAAGAGGTTTCAAGAATATGAAGGGAAGGTGGGTTTAAGCTATTGAGTTGGATGACCAGCCATGAAGAATGGTAGGAGTAGAGTCAAAGGGCCAAATGGCCTACTCTTGCTCCTATTTTAGTGTTCAAAGTTTATTTATTAGCATCACAAGTAGCCTTACATTAACATTGCAATGAAGTTACTGTGAAAGTCTCCTCGTTGCCACACTCTGGTGCCTGTTCAGGTACACAGAGAGAATTTAGCATGGCCAGTTCATCTAACCAGCACATCTTTTGACTGCGGGAGGAAACCAGAACACCTGGAGGAAACCCATGCAGTGACAGGGAGAACATGCACAGTCATCCAAGTTGGGAAGTGAGTCTCTGGTGCTGTGAGGCAGCAGTGTTAATCCTTCTATCTTTTTATTTCAAATGCCTGTTTTGCAAATATAACAAATATCCCATAACAATATAACCTAATGTACGTATTTAAATTAGAATTTTACTTAAGATAACTTTAGACAGAGTCAGAATGGCTGATGTCCTTCTCTAAAAGCCATTTTGAATCAGATGGATTTTTATAACAATCTGATGGTTTATTTGTCACCATCACTGATCCTAACTTTTTATTTTAATTTACTGAATTTTAATGCCCCAGCTGTCATGATGGAGTTTAAATTTGCGTCTGCATGTCATTCATCCAGCTCTCTGAATTACTAGTTCATTAAAGTAACCACAATGTAAAATTATGCTACTCTGCAGTGTCGATGGATGTTTAAAAATGTTCTAGAATTTGTATTTATAAATATATTTTTAGTATTTCAGTCTGAAATTGAATGAAGTACCATTTTAAATAATACCTAGTTTCTGTGAATCTTAAGTACGAATAGAATATTTGAAATTTTTTAGGTTTTTGAATAGAAGTGATAACAGTTCCAGGATCTCACTATCAAGACCAAGAGAAGGTAAATTCAGAGCATTAAGTAAAATAACTTACGGTTTAGATTATATTTCTATTGATTACTGGAAAACATTTAAATTACTTAAGCTGTTTAAGTCACATTTGCAAAATAATAATTGAAAAATAATTGCAAACTCAAAAAAAACTAACATCTGTCAAATCTTATTTCCCTTTTCTAAACCTGTATTGTCTCTACCTAAAATTATAATTTTTAAAATATCCATTACCATGTCCCTTAATAATAGATTATTGCAACTTCTGTTTTTCTCTCTCTCTCTCACCCCCCCCCCCCCCCCCCCCCCCCCCATGACCCACCCTGAATAGTGGGGTTACATTCCAAAATTGAGGGGATTCTTATTCCAAAACCAAAGCATTTACTACTTTTGTCGCTGCCGCTTTTAAAACCTTAGGATGCAGACCATTGAGTTCAGGAGATTTCTAACACCTAATTTATATTTCTTTGTTCTAAGATCTGTCAGTGAATGTTAATCCTATTATTGCACTGGAAATTGACTGCTGACAAACTGTAAATAATTAGTCGTTTTCTCCTGATTTATCCAGTCAACTTCGCTTTCGCACTACCATTTCATGTGCAAATATTTGTCATTCTCACAGTAGAATTTTAGAACTAGGCAGGATTTGATTAATTAAATTGCTAACCAGTTTTCACACTGCTATGGTAACTCCATTGACAAATTAGGACATCTTAAGTCACACTCAATGACCCATAAAATGGGGATCTTGTGAAACAGTATGTAGTATCCCTGTCTTTGAGCCAGGAACTTAGGCCCTATCCCAGGACTGGATGGCCAAGAAAGATGTGTTTATAATATGGCCAAACAGGTTAGTTATCGATCTGCAAATCCTTCCATCACATACCAATAGCAGCTGATAAAAGTGGGAGAGATTCCTGCTTAGCCATGTGATGGAAAGGAAGTTGGAGCCTCTACTCCACCACTATCCATAACTCCAGACTGCATCATGCATGTGAAAGTACATGTAGCCATAGAAACTTGGATTCCTTGAATGACATTGCACACTACCACCACTATCATAGGTCCAGAATTGCAGCAGCACAATAATATACGGCTAAATTTGTGCAGCCCATCTCATCACTGCTGTCCTCATAGTTCTTGTTCTTGTTCTGGTTGCACATGAAACTTATTTTGGTTGCACATGACTCACCTGATGAAGGAGCAGAGCTCTGAAAACTAATGGCGTTTGCTACCTAATAAACCTGTTGGACTTTAACCTGGTGTTGTGAGACCTCTTACTGCACATGAACCTACCAGAAATGCTATTTGCATTCTAGATTGGAGTTTGTGCTCATTGTGGTGATTAAGGTAACCTACTTCCTCCTTAGGTGTTTATACACTCAATCACAGAAGCAGCTTTCTCAGGTGGAATTGTTTTAACAGGAGTGTTAACTCTTGTGAATTGGAAGGTTTGACTTCCTTGTGTTCAGTTACCTGTTAGATATATCCTTTCACTTCACCCATCTTTATTTTGCTGATGATGAGAGAGCCTGCATCAAAGCAGAAACTGTTACTGAAACGTGAGTAAGACGCCTGACAACATCATGACTGAAACGTGATCCAGGCATTATGCCAGAGGTGGCAATTTGCAGCACTCAGCAAGCAATTAGCAACAACAATAGAGCAGACTCCTTATTGACAGACAGAGTGAGTGTGTATTTTTGGCTAATTGAGCCTCTGTGTGGTTCTTGGTTATCCTGTCAATCTTGTTTTTGGCTCTGAAACGGTTATTACTTCCATGGTAACTGTCCAATTCTTGGCTCTCTAACTTGGTATTGTTTTCTCCTGTCATATTTTTGGCTGCTCTAAGTGTTTAGTAGTTCATTAGAAGGATGGTAGCTGCCTCAAAATCTATTGTTAAAAGTACAAAACCTCCTGATATTTACATGTTTGTTTTTTTTCTCTGCAATCTTAGGAATCATAAGCTAGGGAATGGAATCTTTTAAGTAATTAAGTGTTGGCTTTAAAATTCAACTCTGACAGGAAATGTTTCAGGATTAATTGGCAATAGATCCCACACTCCAAACTCTTCATTTGGCTTGATTCAAGCTACTCCGTCCAAAGTCCTACCTTCACCAACTGTTTATACCAAAGAAGCATTGGGTAAGAAATTTATTTCAGTTAGCGTTGATACAGTTAGTAAATGAAAAATGTCAAATGTTTGAGTTGCAAATTTCTGTGATTAAAAATGTATGTGCAACAATTGTCTTGCCTTGGACTTGTGATAAAGTTGTATATATCCTCCAATCCTTTTCACCTGCCCAGCTCCACCCTTTATTGTTATTTGATGGTCATGCTTTTAAGTCCATGTACTTAGCCGTGGATTTCCTTCATGTACTTCTCAGCCTCTATTCCTTTTAATGCGCTCTTTAAAACTCGCTTTAAATCACACACCCTAAATGTCTCCTTTAGCTAGGTATCAAATTTTATTTGACTATTTTCCTGTGAAGCATCTTTACATCTTTCGCTAAAGATGTGAGTATGGTTGCATCTTGGTTATGTTGCTGGACAAGTAGCCTGGAGGTCTGAATTAATGATCCAGAGACCCAAGTTCAAATTATATCACAGCAATTGGGGAGTTCAATTAGTTAAATAGATTTAAAATAAAAAATTAATATTGTTAGTGGTGACCATGAAACTACTGGTTCTACCTCATTATTTTATAGACCTTGATAAGATAACCCCTCAGCCTTATATGCTCCAGTTTAAAAAAAAAAGTCCCGGTCTATCCAGCGTCTCCTTATAACGCAAACCATCAAGTCTGGGTAGCATCCTAGAAAATCTTTTTGTAGTTAGCCAGGTTTGTATTGTAAGCACATTTTTTTTTGGTTTGTTGTCCAATGAGATCTCCCCTGAATTTGACCAGCTGATGTGATGATGAAATTTGCCTAAATTTTGTTACTGATCTCACCCAGTATCCTTGTGTATAATTCATTGAAGTTGCTAATAAGCAATGTGAACAATTGAGGCCCCAACACAGATCCTTGTGGGAAACCACTTGTCATATCCCCACAATCTGAGCACCTGCTTTTATCCCTATCTGTCACTAATTTGTCCTCAATCACATGGGTTTCTACCTTTGTTAAAAATCTCTTGTGTGGGACATTGTCAAAGGCCTTCTGCAAATCCATTTAAACAACATCCATTGACATTGCCCTGTCCACGAATTGTAGGTTAACTAGATATAGAATCTTAGCTTAATTTTTTGAGTACATAACAATATGCTCACTAGATATCAAAGTAAATATGTTCACTGGCAAAGGTATGGAAAGTTGTGACTGATGCTGAAGAAGCCAAAATAATTTGATGTAAGAAAGTCAGAAAATCCCAAAAATGCAATCATCTGAGGTAAATCGTTTTATCATCTCTAGAATAAGCGTGTAGTGCAGTCCAAGCTGCACAAGCTAAAGGATAATTTTTCTATTTTCTTGTGGTAGATGCTATAATGGACATGTTTCAGGCACCAGTGATCCCTGAATTGCCTCAAGCGGATGAAAGTGAGGGTGTGTTTGCAGATGATCAAATGGAAGCACAAGATGCAAATTCTAAAACATTTTGTAAAAAGGATGGTAAGCCTATGAATTTATCTATATTGTATTAATCTGTGATTGCTCCAGCTGTTTGATTTTTTTTTAAGGTTCTTTAGTATATTAGTATATTTGACCAAATTTCATTTATTTTCTGAACCATTTTCCCTATAGCCATTTCTATTATTTTGACAGTTGCTGATGTTGGACGAATAAAAAACATAGAACATAGCACAAACAGGCCATTTGGCCCACAAGTTGTGCCGATCATATCCATACTTATCAGGCAATAGAACTATCTATAACTCCCAATCCCATTAAATCCCATGTACTCGTACAGAAGTCTTTTAGAAGACCCCAGCAAGTTCACCTCTACCACCACCGACAGCAGCTGATTCCACTCACTCACCACTCTGACTTTTCCTCTGTACCTGCTCTCCAACATTTTAAATCTGTGACCTCTCATAGTGACCATTTCAATCCTAGGAAGTAGCCTCCGAGAATTCGCCCTATCTATGTCTCTCAACATTTTATAAACCTCTATCAGATTGCCTCTCAACCTTCGTCTCTCCAGGGAGAAGAGACCTAGCTCCCTCAACCTATCTTCATAAGGCATTCCTCCCAATCCAGGCAACATCTTTGTAAATCTCCTCTGCACTCTCTCAATAGCTTCCACATCCTTCCTGTAGTAGGGCGATCAGAACTGCACACAGTACTCCAAGTGGGGTCTGACAAGAGTCTTATAAATTTGGAGCATTACCTCCTGACTCCTAAACTCAACCCCTGAA
Organism: Sphyrna mokarran; assembly: GCA_024679065.1. Classification (NCBI taxonomy): domain Eukaryota; kingdom Metazoa; phylum Chordata; class Chondrichthyes; order Carcharhiniformes; family Carcharhinidae; genus Sphyrna; species Sphyrna mokarran. The sequence continues at coordinate 22,662,970 of JAGIQG010000005.1, forward strand.
TTAATGAAGGCCAGTACACCATATGCCTTCTTAACCACATCATCCACTTGCGAGGCCAATTTAAGAGTCCTTTGGACCTGGACCCCAAGGTCCTTCTGCTCCTCAACACTGCTAAGACTCCTACCCTTGATATTGTGCTCCCTTATCCCATGTGTCCTGCCAAAATGGACCACTACACATTTATCCGTTTTGAACTCCATCTGCCACTTCTCCGCCTAGTCTCGCATTCTATTTATGTTACGCTGCAACTTCTGACAACTCTCCAGACTATCCACAATACCACCAATCTTCGTATCGTCAGTGAACTTACTAACCTATTCCTCCACTTCCTCATCCAGGTTATTTATGAAAATGACAAACAGCAAGGGTCCTAAAACAGATTCCTGGGGCATTCCACTGGTGACTGACCTCCATGCAGAATCAGACCCATCCACAATCACTCTCTGCCTTCTGCAGGCAAGCCAATTCTGGATCCACAAGGCCCAAAGCTCCTTGGATCCCATGCCCTCTCACCTTCTCAAGAAGTCTTGCATGGGGGACCTTATCAAACGCCTTGCTGAAGTCCATGTAAACCATAAAAAGATAAATTAATTCATGGAATATGGGATTCACTGGTTGGATCAGCATTTATTGTCCAATCCCAAATGCCCTTAAGGTGGTGGTAATCCATCCCTGAACCGCAAGTCTCATGTCCGTAGTTAGCCAGGGTTTGTACTGTAACCCTATGTTTTTGGTATGTAGTCCAGTGAGAGTTCACCTGAATTTGACAAGGTGATGTGATGATGAGATTTACCTAAACTTTGTTATTAATCTCACCCAGTATCCTTAAGTATAATCCATCTTTTCTTGAGTATTTAATGCATTTCTAGTGCTAGGTACGGCTTGGAGCTCCAATCAAGTGCTGTCGAGATCTCTTGTTTGATTGCAGAATCTGTATTTATTAAATGCTTAATATGGTTTTAAATTTATCATTAGCCCTTACCCAATATGTATCCCCTTTTTATTCTTCCAATGGATGTGGGTGTCACTAGCAAGGCCAAGAATTGGTGCCCATCTCCAAGTGCCCTTAAGAAGATGGTTGTTGTGTATTCATTGAACTTACAGTGCAGAAAGCCTAGCGCATCGAATCTGCAGTGATTTTTGAAAGAGCATCTGCACGTTTACCATTACTAATCTATCCCATCTACTTATCTTTGAACACTGAAGAGACAATTTAGCATGGCCAATCCATCTGACCCTTACTTTTTTTGGACTATGGAAGGAAACCAAAGCACCCAGAGGAAACTCGCACAGTCACGGGGGGAGCATGCCAACTTCACACAGACAAGACAGTTACCCAAGGCTGGAATTGAACCCAGTTCCCTGGAATCATAAGGCAGCAATGCTAGTTACCTTGTTGCCCTATCTTTGTTCCTGGTTTGAACAAGATCACTTTAAAAACCCAATCACATGACGCATTGATGACACTATCAGCCATTTACATGAGCAAATATACAGTCTATCCTAACATCCTAGATATTAAACAGCTTTTCCATAAAGCTCATGTTTGTTTGTACCTTTGAAGTCTGGACATCTATCCTTTAAAAATACCACAAAGAGAACTGGCGATGGGGAGGTGGGAACTACACTGGCAGATTCCTCTTCTTCAGTTTCATTTTTTCACTTTCCCTAACATGTTGTTACAGTAGAATTCTGTTTTCTTCAGCTACTAACATTTTTTTCCTATTAAAATCTTCAGGCTTTTAAATCTCAAATTTTCTATTGCCTAATTACTACTCCCCAATTTCATAGAATCATGAAACCCTACAGTGCAGAACAAGGCCATTTGGCCCATCGAGTGTGCATCAACAACAATCCCATGTAGACCCTATCCCCATAATCCCACATATTTAACCCATAAATCCTGCTAAAACCTATGCATCTTGGGCACTAAGGGACAATTTAACATGGCCAATGCACCTAACCTGCACATCTTTTGAATTCCTCTTTTACCACCTCTTTTCTTTTATTCTATATAGGTTTGCTTGAGCTCTATGATAGGCCTTGGCTGATGATAAAATGATTTTTCCAGAGCAGTTATACTGTAAAGCTATTGTTTTTTAAAATCAAGTAAGGACACGTTAGGTAGAAACCTGGTGAAGACGTTCTTGTTAATGGCAAAGATCTCTTGATTATTTTACCTTTATTTTTTTCCTCAAGACAACCATCAAGCCTTCGAAACTCAGGGTATGAACTTTGCTCCATCTTCCACTCTTCAGTTTTCTATCTTTGAAGATGATGCCAGTGATGTAAATAGGTATATCAAACAAGTTTCTTGTAACTTTATTTTTTGAAAAAATTTGACTCTTGTTAATTAGCATTGTGATGTTGCAGCATACAACATGATTTGAATGATAAGCCTGCAGAATCGAGGCCATGGGGAGAATTATCTGAGAAGCAATTCACTGCTGTTAAAGAAAAGGTAAGACTTCTGTTTATTGCTGCCCTAGCAAAGTACTTTGCATATACTGAATTACTTCTTAGAACATGGGAGGACAATAGCTATTTTGTAACAACAGCAGTGAAATGAATGACCAGTTAACTTATGATGTTAGTTCAAGAAAAAAATAATGCTAGGATACCTAAATAAGTAGAGCCATTAGATCTTTAATGTCCTTTAATGAACCACAGAACATGGTGGCACAATGGTTAGCACTGCTGTCTAACACTCCAGGGAACCGGTTCAATTTTGGACTAGGGTGAATGTCTGTCTGTGTGATGTTTGCACATTCTCCCTGTATCTGCGTGAGTTTCCTCCAGGTACTCCAGTTTCCTCCCACAGTCCAAAGATGTGCATGTTAGGTGAATTGGCCATGCTAAATTCAGAGTTTTTTTAACCCAGGTAGAGAGTTAGTGCAGATATGATGGACTGAATGGTCTCTTCTGCAGTGTTTGGATTCTATGAACAAGCAGGCTGGATGGTCGGTGGCTTTAATTTCTTTAGCTAAACAACAGCAGTTTTGACAATGCTGCATTCCTTCAATAATGTGGTTTAGATTATCTTTAACGATTCTGCAGTTGAGTTTGAGTCCAAACTTCCTGACGACAAACAAAATTGTTTCTAATACTAAACTAATAACTGTAAGAGAGGCTTATTTTTTGACCATCTTCAGGTGTTTGGTATAATCTCAGTAGAAATATTCTAGCTTTCTTTCATCAGAAAGCCTTAAATAAAGTTTTTAGGCTTCTGATGAAAGTTCATCAACCTAAAAGGTTAATTGCTTTTCTCACCACAAGACCTGCCTGACCTGCTAAATATTTCCAGCATTTTCTAATTTTATTTTGTAAATTGACATTATCTGCCTCAGAAGTAGCCATGACTTTTGTATATTTATTTTCCTGTTGAAAATATATTGAGTATTTACATAACTCTATTGGTTGAAGCCAATAGAGTTTGTGATGTCACATGGTTATTATGATATCATAAATTGCCCCAATACCTTTGTCAAAGTGCCTCTTCCCTCATCCAACTGAGAATGAGGAATAAAAAGCTTTAAAATCATTTAATACTGTGCACTGACTCAATTCTTTACAATGTTGGACAGTAATAATATATGAAAACTCCCAGTAAACCAGTAATAATGTAATTCAGTGTTTGAGAAATTGTAGTCCAGATCTAGTCCTTGTTGTTACTTAACATGTTTTGTAAAGTATGAAATCGATTTTTTTTTTTTTAAATACTTTTGTACAGGGTATAGATGATCACAATGTTTGGGTTGTTTTTGATAACAAAGCCTTGCCCAATGATGCAGAGGATTTAGCCTTTGCAGCCCCACTTGCATCAACTCCATTCAATGGGGTACCACTACAGCCAAAGCAAGCTACAAAGGATTACAGTGAAGGTAAGAATCTGTTTTGTGTGTCAAATCCAAGCAGTGATCGAAAAATGTAAAGTATAGTTATCCCTCATTCAGTATTTCCAATGTAGTCCTAAAAAAGTGCTAAACAAGAATCCATTTCACGTAAAAAATCGTGTAATAAGGATGTGTTATTTTAACATTTAAAAGAAAAACTATTGGCTAATTGACCAAAAAAATCATCATGCTAACTTAGTAAGTCGAATTTTACTCTACCACCCGCCATGAGAATCAGAGTGGGTGAGGGGTGGACCACGGAAAGGTCCGTTGATCTGTGGCAGGATTTTCTAGTTTCAGGTTGAGCAAAGATGCCCAGTAATCCTGTCCAATAACTCTGAACTTCATAACTTTTTCCTCTAACTGGCTACTCACCACCTCCTTGACCCACCTACTTGTCATATCTCTGACCTGTCTGCTGTCTGCATTCCTGACCTGCTCATCCACCCTGACCCTCTTGCTCACCTCAAATTGTGAGCAAGAGCTTAGGAAAGTATTGGCAAGAGGCAGTTGCAAGTAGGGGAAGTGGAGCATGTGCTGGGAAACAGCAAACAGGAGCGTCAAGGGAGCAAAACGGCTTGGTGAAGGTGTGGGGAAAAAGAAGCAATGAACTGAAAAGTAGAGAGAGGGACATGATGATCTGAAGGGTGGAGGAAGGAGGCAAAGTGGCAGTTTATTTTTTAAAAAGACTGTCTGAGCTAAAAAGAAAATGGAAGCAACACTTCAAGGAATGTCCCTAATTTACAAATAGACTTAAAAATGAAAACATGCTATTAGAATGCACATTGAAATTGAATGCCTGTAAACAATCAATCAAAACTGGATTTTTTTTCCCCAGAAAATACACAACTTAACAACAATGGGCATGCGGCTCTTCATTCATCAGAGAAGGAGTGCTTTCAGCTTGCTAAAATCAGAAAAATTAGGTAAGAACTGTTAATACCAAGGGATATTCAATTTTAATTTTTGTTTTGGAATGGTTTTCAAATCAGTGATTACATTGTGAGAATTAATTTAATTAACTGTATAGAATATTCAGAAGATAATTATTAAAAATATACAAGTATTTAATTGTAATGGTTGATGTGGTTGTTTCTTGTATTGCATGAACAGATTCATTTAGTAATACATAATGGCAAAACAGTTGTCAGTAATCTTTTCCCTTGCCTTGTGTTTATGAATCAAAACAATTTTATTGGTGATCAAGTAATCTTTTTTCCTTCTACCTCCAAACATTTTTTTTAAACAGTCCTTTCCAGGATCTAGAACCACAACCTATCAATAGCATATCAATTCCTGCTGTTGACCCTAACATTAATTGTCAGGATGTATCCAATGAGCCACCAATCTCTCAAGAATCTCAAATGATTGAAGAGGAACGAGAATTGTACGGCCTACTTAACATTGAAGAGTGTCTCAAACCTGAACAGTCATTTTGCTGTCTACAGGAAATGTACTGCAGTGATCTACAGTTTGAGGAGCCAGCTGAAACCGTTACAGAAACTGGTAAATATCATCATCCATACCTGGCTGCCTATAACTAGTGGAGTTATTATTGTACAAGTGTATTATTTAAATATGTTTGCTATTGGTATTAAACTAATTGAAATCTTTCAACGAATTTGATTAGCTTAATGCTCTGTATTTTTATGTTCCCTTTCTAAAACTTGACTTCTAAGTGGCTTGCATTCATGCAGAACTGCTGATGTAAGGATGTTTCAAAACATTTAAGACTAGGAAATGGACGAAGTAATAGACCATGGAGGGAGAGATTAGGAGTGAATTTGTAGGTGGGACAAAATTTTGGAAGGATTTAATTTTTTTACATTGGCAGATGGTCACTTTTTAGTAAGAATAGAAGTAATGAGATGAGGGATTGCATGGAAATGGCAGGAGCAAAAAAGGTAAAGCTTGGGGAAGGTGGTGGGAGGGGTGGAGTGATGGAGAGAACATTGGATAATTAAGTTCAGATATGACAGAAGCATGAATTGGCAGTTTCAATGATGAGGGTAGAAATGGGCAGTCTTAGTAATGGATAGTATTTGTGGTTGAATCTTCTTTGAATATCAGGTTGTCAAGGATTGATGTAGTCTGGTACTTGGCCACTGATTCCGACTCCCTTGAAGAGTTAGAGCTTAATGTTATGCATCAGAGACTATTTCCCCAAGCTGAAATGGTCACTACGAGAGGACACAGATTTAAGGTGCAGGGAAGCAAATACAAAGGAGATGTCAGGGGTAGGTTTTTCACTCAGAGGGTGGTGAGTGAATGGAACCGACTGCCATCAGAGGTTGTTGAGGCAAACTCATTGGGGTCTTTTAAGAGACTTCTGGATGAGTATATGGAAAATAATAGGATAGGAGGTTATAGATAGGTCTGTGGATTGGTAGATGTGATCGGTGCAACTCGTGGGCCGAAGGGCCTGTATGTGCTGTATTGTTCTATGTTCTATGTTCTTAAAAAACATTGCTTTGTATTACCTTGGTGTTAAAATGGAGCAAGTTGTAACTTGGTGTTGGATATGCACTTCCTTAGCACAAAAGTCAGTGATTCCAGTTATTTGGGAGTAGGGGAAGAAGCTTTTTTAGGAGTTGGGTTTAATGGTATGAAGATGTTGAATTGCTGGACACTAATCAGATGACATTTGCTATCTTGGCTTTACACTGTTGGCTTAGAGTCCCATTTGATACTTTCAGCATTCATTCATTAAAACAAAACTATTCAATAAAAATTAAGTATAATCCTAAATCTTTTATTGTATGAAGTTTTTTTTTCTGAAGAATTTGCAGATGGTGATGCTCCTTTTAAGTGCTGACCTAAAACTTAAAACATAGGAAATTAATGGAAAAAGTTGAGACAACTTCAAATCTATATTAGATTAATGTTACAGATTAATGCAATGTAACGCAAAAGGTCAATCATTTTTTTTCCTGCAGCTTCTCCTAAGTTGTCAGCTGTTGAACTTCAAAGCTATTTCACAAAGATTTCCAATCAATGCAATTTGAAATGTTATTGAAAACATTATGTATAATATTTCTTACATTTGTAATGTCCTTACATTTTGGGCTGCTTGTGTATTTTTAAAAAATTTATCAGTTACAAGTAAGGCTTAAATTAACACTGCAGTGAAGTTACTGTGGAATTACCTACTCATCTAACCAGCTCATCTTTCAGAATGTGGGAGGAAACTGGAGTATCTGGAAGAAATCCACACAGACATGGGGAGAATGTGCAAGTCATCTAAGAAGGGAATCTAACCCTGGCACTGAGTGTGAGTGGGAAAGGGGAGATGGAAGAAAGGAAAGTTAGGATAGAACTTTTTGACTTGGCTGTTAGGGGTTAATCCTTAATTCTTTTTAGCCCAGATTGTTTCCTTCCTGCTATGTTAACATATAAGAGAATTTTGGTATTAATTTTTAAAAAATAAATGCATCTCTACTCAGGCCACTCTTTTTAAACACCACCCTAAGTTTTATATTGTTAATCAATTTAACTGTACACTGCTCATCAATATATATAACTCTCATACCAAGTTCCATTTCTGGGCACAATAGTGTACTGATTTTGGAAGTGGGCTAAGAACCCAGTTATGAGTTAAAATACCACCACGACAAGTATGAAATTAAATTTGTGAACTGGCACCAGAAATTAAAATTCCTCATTGCTCTTTTCGACATTCTTTTATCTTAGACAAATTTTGATATTGTATCCTCTATATCAGAATGTATGCGTCAGGAATACTGTTATTAACATCTTTCTAGTCATTAAACATTACTTCCTGTTTTTGACCACTTTCTCATTCACGTGGCAATGCTGTATTCAGTCATATGCATAGGAATATAATGTTAGCAAATGTGAGGTTATCCACTTTGGTAGAAATAATAGTAGGAGGGATTATTGTTTAAAAGGTGAAAAGTTGCAGCATACTACGGTGCAGAGGGACCTGAGGGTCCTTATGCACGAATCGCAAAAACCCAGTCTGCAGGTGCAGCAGGTGATTAAGAAGGTGAATGGAATGTTGGCCTTTATAGCGAGGGGGGATAGAATATAAAAGTAGGGAGGTCTTGTTGCAACTGTACAGGGTGCTGGTGAGGCTGCAACTGGAGTACTGTGTGCAGTTTTGGTCGCTGAATTTGCAGAAGGATATATTGGTCTTGGAGATAGTGCAGAGAAGGTTCACTAGGCTGATACCGGAGATGAGGGGGTTAGCCTATGAGGAAAGATTGAGTAGACTAGGTTTGTATTCATTGGAGTTTAGAAGGCTGAGGGGGGATTTTATAGAGACATAAAAGATAATGAAGGGGATGGATAGGGTAAAGGTAGAGAGATTCTTCCCACTTAGAAAGGAAAGCAGGACTAGAGGGCACAGCCTCAAAATAAGGGGGGGAGGTGGGGAGCAGTTTAGATTGGAGTTGAGGAGGAACTTCTTCACTCAAAGGGTGGTGAATCTTTGGAATTCTCTGCCCATTGAAGTGGTGGAGGCTACCTCAATGAATATATTTAAGTCACGGGTAGATAGGTTTCTGATAGACATGGGGATTAAGGGTTATGGGGAGAAAGCGGGAAAGTGGAACTGATCCACTTCAGATCAGCCATGATTTTATTGAATGGCGGGGCAGGCTCAAGGGACTAGATGGCCTACTGCTTCTATTTCTTATTTTTTTTATGTTCTTATGTTCATTCAATACTGTATGTCTTGAATTAATTATTCAAGGTCTTTTGCAGAATCTTATCAAATTCTTATTGAAATCTGTGTGCACAACATTTCGCTATACTCATTATGTTATGTCCTCAAAGCATTCTCTATTGGACGGACTCACCCTTTACAAGCTTTTGTAATTTCTAATTAATGCATATTTTTCCAGGTATTCATTTTTATTCCATGCAATTACATCTGGAAGTTTATTGACTACCTATGTTTCACTGACTGAGTTTTAATATTTGGTTTATTTTTATGCCTTAATTAAACAGCGCCTACATTTATCCTTTTTTTAAACCATTTCCAGCTTTAGAATTTCAGCATGTCTTTGTCAACAGCTAAGACAAGTGATGGTATATCTCTCTGAAAAGTGTACAGATTTTTAAAATCTGTAATAAGGTGAAGCCTGATCATTGGAATTACTCAACCATGTTAAGGCAATACAACACAATCCGTTGCTTAGAATACAAAAAGTTGCAATCATTGGCTGATTTCCTTTTAGCCCCATTGGATGTTTTGATATTTGAGTGGTGTAATATAAGTCTGATTTAAGACTTTTTTAAAATCCTTGAAACTCATTGCTTTGTATCTGTATTGTCATTCAAAAAAAAATCTGGAGTTAACCAATATAGTTTGACTAAAATATTATATTTTAAATGCATGAAAGTGAGCCATAGAATATTATAACTTTTGTTTTCCTCTCAATGTCCAGGTCTAATCATCAAGAATCCTTGGGACAAGAATCTTATCAGTGAACTTCTGTCAAATCTAACCAAACCATTGAGTTCCTATGGCTCTTTTTTAACCTGGAAGGACAATATGCCTATCATCAGACCAAAAATCAACCTTTGTTTAGGTAAACACATTTAATTGATACCTCCTCATTAGTAACTCTTTTACTTTTTCTATAGTCTTTCTCAGAGCAAAATATATGCTACTTTCCAGCCCATAATTTTCCTATGAGTAGGAGCAACTTATTTCATAGAATCATAAAAACCCTACAGTGCAGAAGAATAGGGCCTGGGTGGGATTGTTACTGATGCAGATTCAATATGTAAACTCACACAGTTAACCCTCTAATCTCTCTAATCTAAACATCCCAGGACACCAAGGGGCAAATTGAGCATGGCAAATGCACCTAAACCCGCACACACCTTTGGACAATCTTTAGTCTGCACAGTGGTGTATTTCTTTTCTGTGCCTTTTATTTGTAGGAAAGGACCTGGGTTTAACTTGCTATTATTCCCTGATAATGAAGCTACAATTAATGATGATTAAAGGTAAATCCTGAGAAAATATTTCCTTGGGCAGAGGGGGGCGGGTTTAGACAAAGGGGTATAAAATTTGAGCTAGGCAATTCACGAGTAAGTCAGAGAGAACTTTATCACACAAAGTATGGAAATCTCTCTGCAGAAATACTATTGGGGATGTGTCACTTCAAAATTAGAATTTGGAAATAAATAGATTTTTAAAGTTGTTGAAGAATATTGTAACCAGAGTAGGTCAATGGAGTTGTACGTACAAATTAGGAGTAGACCATCTAAAGGACATTAGTGAATCAGATGGGCTTTCACAACAATTAGCAATGATTTTGTGGTCAATGTTAGACTAGCATTCCAGATTTAATAAATGAATTTAAACTCCAACAGCTGCTGTGGTGGGGTTTGTCCATGAAGCATTAGCTTGGTCTCTGGACTATTGATCCAGTGACGTTACCACTAGGCTCTTGCCTATTAAAATATTTTTTTGTTTGCTTGTTTTCTTCAACCTCTAATTTACATAGTTAATTTTAGTATGCTTACTTATGCTACTGATTCTATTAAGTTGCAAGATTTTTGTAATTTTTTTGTGAAATTATCTTCCTCTCTGTATTTAGGAAATGAAACGTTCCACATTGCTCATTTACTTGGGCAAGGGTCCTTTGCTCATGTTTACCAAGCTACAATTCTGGACATGAATAATTTGTCTGACGTGAGGAACCAGCAAAAAGTGAGTCTAAAGGTTAGTAAAAGACTATAATTTTTTTTGCTAATAGGAACATAAAAGCAGAAGTAGGCTATTTGAAGATTTGAACCCATTCAAACAGATCATGACGGGTTTTCCTCCCACTATCACCATAAAAAATAGGAGCAGAATTAGGTTACTCAGCTCATCGAGTCTGCTCTGCCATTCAATCGTGGCTGATACTTTTCTTATTCCCATTCTCTTGCCTTTTCCCCATAACCCCTGATCCTGTTATTAATTAAGAACTTATCTGTCTGCCTTAAGGACACTCAATGACTTGGCCTTCACAGCCTTTTGCGACAAAGAGTTCCACAAATATAGCATTCTCCGACTGAAGAAATTCCTCCTCATCTCTGTTTTAAGGGACTATCCCTTTTAGCCTGAGGTTGTGCACTCTGGTTCTAGTTTTTCTTACTAGTGGAAACATCCTCTCCGCACCCACTCTGTCCAGGCTTCGCAATATCCTGTAAGTTTCAATGAGATCCCCTCTCATCCTTCTAAACTCCAACTACAGATCCAGAGTCCTCAATTGTTCCTCATACAGCAAGCCCTTCATTCCAGGGATCGTTCTTATGAACTTCCTCTGGACCCTTTTGAAAGCCAGCACATCCTTCCTTAGATATGGAGCCCAAAACTGCTCACAGTACTCCAAATGGAGTCTGACCAGAGCGTTATACAGCTTCAGAAGTAGCTCCCTGTTTTTGTACTCGAGCCTTCTCGACATGAATGCCAACATTGCATCTGCCTTCCTAACTGCCAACTGAAGGTACATATTAACCTTAAGAGAATCTTGAACAATGACTCCTGCGTCCCTTTGTGTGTCTGATTTCCTAAGCATTTTCCTATTGAGAAAATAGTCTAAGCCTTTATTTCTCTTTCCAAAGTGAAACCTTATTTTTCCACATTGTATTCCATTTGCCACTTCTTTGCCCACTCTCCTAACTTGTCCAAGTCTTTCTGCAGCCCACCTGCTTCCTCAATACTACCTTTATTATAGCTTTTTAATTGTCATTTCATGGTATATTTCTTGACGTCTTTAGTATCCAGAAATCTATTGATCTCAGTCTTGAAAATACTCAATGATGGAGATTCCGTAGCCTGCTGGAGTAGTAAATTCCAAAGATTCACCACTCTTTAAAGTGGAAAAAAAATCCCTCCTCAACTGACTCTTAAACGGCCTATCCATTATTCTGAAACTTTGTCTTATTTTACCATTTTGATTCGAAGTGCTGGATGGACGAGAAATTGGGAGTGTTTCGGATCCAACTTTTAGACACGTTTTCAACTGCCCCCATGTGCACTCTGCCTGAAAAAATATCAGCAATTCCAAATCGTGCTGCACAAGCCTGTGGCCAGGGCTTAACATGCCTGAAATGCTGCAGCTTTGATCGGCGCCTCCGGCTGCACATGCGCAGAAAACAAAATAGAATGCAGCTCCCCTGCCACATCCCTCCCAGGCTGAAAAATGCCTTCCTCTGGCCCTCATAGACATTGCCCCAAACCGCAACATTACTGACCCCCACATCCTGCCATCCAGACTGATTGTGGGCCCTTCCCCCTAACCTCTTTCGACCTCACTGGTCATAAGCAGAGTGGCAACAGACTCCCTATTCCCTTCTCACTAATCACAGGCAGAGTGGCAGTAGACTCCCACCCACCCCCACCCTGATCTCGAGCAAGAGCCACTCAACACTTAGCTCCTCACTAGCTGGAGCACCTGAATTGGATGCTTGAAGAGCATGTGTGTTTTCTGCCGAATTTTGATGCAGTGGTAAAAGTGGAAGTACTGGTAAGGTTGGGTGTGAAGCCCACTAAGTCAATTTAAAATGCATTTAAATGACTCTCGTGGCCATTTCAGGCACGGTCCCGATTGCAGCCATTTTTGGGCCTTGGTAAAGGGGAACAGGCACGGAGGTGGGCACAGATCATGGTACTCGTCTCGCATCTGATCTTACCGGTTTTGCACAACTTGTTGGTAAAATCGGGCCCTATGTCTCCTGGTTCTAGATTCAGTCAGCCGAAGGAAATATCCATTTACAACTACTGTCACGCTGTGTAAGAATTTTGTAAATTTCAATGAAATCAACTCACCAGTGAATTCAAGCATTTCGCCTTTTTTAAGCATGTGTAGTGATCACTGAGTTAGGCAGTAGGTTTCGCAGTGATAAAGTGAAGCTTTGAGCCCTTTGCTGAGTTTTGTAATAGGCAGTCTTCAGTGATTTGAGCCATTGATTGTGGTTCACCACAGCTGCAATTTCTCCTCATAAAATATCCTGCCATCCCTGAGATTAGTCTGGCAAAGCTCTGTTTCATTGAAACCAAAACTTGGGGTGCAAGGCTTTTTACAATTATCATAAAACATCTTTATGCTGAGCTCAAATCCCCTTGTAATGAAGCCAGCATACCTTTGCCTTCAATTTTTTGCTGCCAGCATGCTAGCTTTTAATGAGCGAGATAAACAAAGAACAAAGTAAATTACAGCACAGGAAGTTGGCTTTCCAAGCTTGCACTGACCACACTACTCGAATTAACTAAAGCCCCCTATCCTTCCAGGGACCATATCCCTCTATTCCCATCCTATTCATGTACTAGTCAAGACACCTCTTTAAAAGTCACTACCGTATCTGCTTCCACTACGTCCTCTGGCAACGAGTTCCAGACACTTGCTACTCTGTGTAAGGAAAAAGTCTGCCTCGTACACCTCTTTAAACTTTAAAACTTTTGCCTCTCGCATCTTAAATCTGTGCCCTTTAGTAACTACCCCTGCCAATCTCACCAATCTGCCATAACCTCTTGAGCTCTGCTAACATCTGACTCACTGCTTACAAAACTTCCAAATCATCAACAAACTTTGAAATTATGTCCTGATCATCTATATATAGTGTTTAACCTGGAAAAAAGCTTCTGACTATCTACTCTGTCCATGCATCTCATGATCTTGTAGATTTCTATAAGGTCACCCCTCAACTCTGTTGCTGTAGTGAGAATAAACTACATTTCTCCAATCTCTCCTCATACCTAATGCCCTCCACACCAGGCAACATCCTGGTAAATTTTTTCTGTACCCGCTCCAAAGCTTTCACATTTTTCTGGTAGTGTGGTGACCAGAATTGAAACTATATTCCAAGTGTGGCCTAACTAAGGCTCTATAAAGCTGCAACATGATTTGCCAATTTTTAAGCTCAATACCCTGGCCTTGTAGCAGTAGGCCATACAGATGTAAAGGACATAATTCAAAGTTTGATGATTTGGCAGTTTTGTAAGCAGTGAGTCAGATATTAACAGATTGAGATGGCCACTTTTGGCAGGTATATGTGAAGTGATGCATCTGCAAGGGAGAATTTTTAAATATTCATTTATGGGTAGTAGACGTCAGTGGTTAGGCCAATGTTTGTTGTCATCCTTGACTGCTTTTAAACTGAGTAGCTTGTGAGACTACTTCAAAGGCAGTTGAGTCGACCAGATTGCTATGAATCTGGAGTCACGTCTAGGCCAGACTGAGTAAGGCAATGGCAAATTTCCTTCACCAAAAGACATTTGTGAACCCAATGGGTTTTTAATAGCAACCGGGAATGGTTTCATAGCCATCATTAGACTGCTGATTCTAGATTTTTATGGAATTCAAATTTAACTATCTGCCATGGTGAGAGATTTACCCTGGGTCTCTGGATTACAAGTCTAATGATAATACTATTGTAAATGCCTTCCTTAAGAATGAGAGGCAATAGAAACAATTCAAGGGATGCGGACTTTACTGGCTAGGCCATGCTCTTGAGGAGGTGATGCTGAGTCCATGTGGTGTAGGTACAGCCACACTGCTGTTAGAGAGGCAGTTCCAGGATTCTGGCCCAGTGACAGTGAAGAAATATTTCCAAGTCAGGATGGTGAGTGACTTGGAGGGCAACTTCCAGGTGACGGTATTCCCAAGTCTGTGTTGCCCTTGTCTTTTTAGATGGTAGATGAGTTTTGAAGGTGCTATCGAAGCAACCTCGATGCATTCAATTTTCATGAGAATACAAGAACAGAGAGACAATGTTTGTTGTACCTTTGACATAGCAAAATATGCTAAATCACTTATAGGTGTGCCATTGAACAAAATTTGACACTAAGCCACATAAGATATTAAGGCAGATCACCAAAACATAGCCTAAAAAGTAAGTTTTAGTGGATGCCTTAAGAGTAGTGAGCGAGGTGGGGAGGTCTCAGAATCCAATTCTAGAGCTTGTGTTCTAGACGGTTCACTGCATAGCCAGTGGTAGATATGCAAAACACCAGAATTGGAACAGTGCAAAGACTTGAGGGTTGCAATCCTGGAATAAATTAGAGTTAGGAAGCAGTAAAGCCATTGAGGAAGTTAAAAATCGGAACGTAAATTTGGAGATTTGTGTGCACAAATTTTTGAAGATGGCAAGAAAAGTTGAGAAGCTTTTTTAAAAATGCATGCAGGATCGTTGGCTTTGTAGGCATGCAAAATCAAGAAATTATCCTGAACTTTTATGAATCAATGGTGAGGAGAGAGGACTCGTATATAAGGCAATTTTGTTAAAAAGACTGAAGAAATTGCAATTATTCTTAAGTGAGTGATATGATGAGGTGTTTACAATTGAGAAGAAACATATTTGAAAAATTAATACATTGATTGTGAATTGAATCTTGAGTTGCGACATGGGATACAATTTTTAAAGTCTTTTTTTAAATTACTCTCCAGGTTCAGAAAACATCTAATCCTTGGGAATTCTACATAAGTACTCAACTAAAAGAGAGATTGAAGCCCAACTTTTGCAGTCTCTACAACAATATCCACTCTGGTCACTTCTTTAGAAATGGCAGTGTTTTGGTTGGAGAGCTGTACAGTTTTGGAACTTTGCTGGTATTTGCTTTACTCGCACTTTTGTTTTAGAGTCATAGAATCCCTATCGCGCAGAAGGAGGCTGTTTGGCCAATCGAGTTTGCACTGACCACAATCTCATTTAGGCCCTATTCCCATAACCGCAAATGTTTACCCTGCTAATCTCCCTGACATTAGGGTCAATTTAGCATGGCCAATCAGCCTGACCCGCATATCTTTGGATTGCGGGAGGAAACCAGAGCACCTGGAGGAAACCCACACAGACATGGGATGAATGTGTAAACTCCACACATTGACCCAAGGTTGGAATTGAACCTGGATCCTTGGCACTGCAAGGCAGCAGTGCTAACCAGTGTGTTGTCCCAGTAAAAACGTTCTGATTTAATTGCAGTACGTTTGAATTGAAAAAGTTGTGACCCACCTAAAAAGTGATTTGAATTCTGCATTAGAGATGTGATATTGAGTAAGCCCTGAAGTATATAACCTATTCAAATTGCTGAAACACTGATTATATCGTTGGTTACCAGCTCAGAATGCTAGTGTGTTTGGCTTGCATCAATCCTACAAGAAGATTCCATAGTTATATGAAAAGTATGGAGGTATGTTTTTAAAAACATACGAAAATAAGAGGATGAATCACAACTGCGTCTACTGGGTCCACATTTAAAAATTCATTCAAGGGATGATGTGTCATTGGCTGGACTAGCATTTGTTGTCTCTGAACTGAGTAGCTTGCTAGACTGTTCCAGGGGACATTTAAGAGTCAACCCATTTCTACGGATCTGCAATCGCGTGTAGGTCAGACTGGGTCAGGATGACAGATTTAAATGAAGGACTTGAAGCACATTATTCCTCAACAATCTCATAAGCTTCAATAATAGTCATGCACACCCACTGTGGTGGCTGTAATGTTGAGTGGGATGTACTGATGGGTATGAAAGAGGTAATCCAAAAGAAGTTTATTGTTTCTGTTATGATGCTGCTCAGCTGTTCTTCAGAAAGAGCTGCACCTCATCTCGTACTGTCCCAGTACAGCTACAACATCTGCATCTAATCAACAAAGTGGAAAATTGCTGATGTATGTCCTGTTGACAAATAACATGACAAGTAGGCCAGTTACTGTCCCGTAAGTCTACTTTGATCTTCTGTAAAATAATGACAATGCTATTAAGTGTCAGAAGGGGTAGGAACCTAATTTTACCAATCACCTGAATACTCTGGCTGCAAGAGCAGACTGGATTATATGGCGAATAACTTACTTTCTGCCACCCTAAAGCTTGACCACCATAGAATACCCACTTAGTGCAAAAAAAGACTTTGGCCCATCAAATCTGCATTGACACTTGGAAACTACATCTGACCAGGCTCATCCCCCTCCATTCTACCCTGGTAACCCCTTCAAATTTACCTTGGCTAATCCACCTAACCTACACGTACCTGGACATCTTTGGCTGTGGGAGGAAACTGGAGCACCAAGAGGAAACCCAAGGAGACAGGGGGAGAATGTGCAAATTTGCACAATCACCCGAGGCTGGAATTGAACCCAGGTCTCTAGCCCTGAGATAACAGTGCTAACCACTGTGTCATCATGCCAACCATTTGCAATGCACAAATCAAAAGTTTCCACAGGTGTGATGGTTAATTAACTTTCAGATTTCAGCAATGTCATTACTGCATGCTGCAGAGGTCTGCGTTGGGTCATTTATATGACCTGTAATGGGACATAGAGACGCTATCAAACTTTGCTAGCCCAATGAGAGAATATGATTAACATGGCAACTTCAGAAGCACAGGCTAGCAGATTAAGCATCTAGATGTTAAATGAAACGTAATGTGGAAGAAGAAATGTAGTCTCAGGGGAAGAATACATGGTACATATTCAATTGCAAAACAAAAGCCAAGCGACTTAGTTCATATACACAAATCTTTGAGGATAAATTGATGAAGCTGTTTAAGAAATGGCAGAGTATAAAAGAAACAGGTTAAAACTGAATAAATGGTGGATTAAAATAAAAACAGGAAGTGCTGGAATTACTCATGTCTGGCAGCTTATGAGAGGAAAGGAACAGATTCAATGTTTCAGTTATGATCTTTGACCTGGAAATTGTTGATGTCTAATTTTAGATTCTTTGTGGAAGTCAGAATGTCAGAACCACAGATTCAGTCGGATGATATAGGAATGAAGCATAGGAGTTCCAAATTTAGGATAAACTATTTCCTCTTATCTGAATCACTGACCAGATGAGTTTTTTAAAAACAAAATATTTTTCAGGCTCCTATTGGGAGTAGAATCTACAACAATAAAAAAAATTCTTCATAAAGGACACCAGGAAGATACTACATGGTGATTCTTTCAAAGAACCAGAACAGGCATTATGGACTACTACAATCTCATTCTGTGCCGTAATCTTCTATAACTGAAATTGTGCAAAATCTGAGGGTGGCAGGATGGCCAGCACTGCTGCCTCACAGTGCAAGGGACCTAGGTTTGATTCCCAGCTTGGGTCACCGTCTGTGAGGAGTCTCTGTATTCTCCACGTGTCTGTGTGGATTTCCTCCAGGTACTCCAGTTTGCGCTCTCAGTCCAAAGATGTGCGGGTTAGGTGGATTTGCCATATTAAATTTCTCCATAGTGTCGAGACTAGCTAGGATAAATGTTTTGGGTCAGAGGGATAAGATCTTTAGGGGATTGTGGTTGGTGCAGACTCAATGGGCTGAATAGCCTTAGTCTACACCATAGGATTCTACGTTCAGCAACTGCAGTAACTTTCTCTCATTTACTCTTGTGGGTAATTGGCTATCTAATACCTCTGCTTACTAAATTGTTCCTTTGCTTAGAATGTTCCTCTGTCATGAGGAAAAAGTGCTGTAGTTATGAGAAATATTTGTAGTTACTAACCACAAAATTGATATTATGAAATGTGCTAGCTTTGAGAATTGTATAGCATACAAAAAAGACAAAAGGGTCCCTTTTGGAAATAAGGGAAGGGAAGAGGTATAACTATTCACTCTTACTATTAACTTTCTTTTGGACATGTAGATGTGGTGTTCAAAGAAAAATTCACTAGTAAAATTCAGTATCATCTTTGTTTTCAGAACGCAGTTAATCTATATAAAACAATAAATGAAAAAGCAATGCCTCAGCCTTTGGTGATCTACTTTGCCATTCACATTCTGTATATCATGGAACAGCTGCACAGTATTGGAATCATTCATGGTGATGTAAAACCTGACAATTTCATTCTTGGAGAAAGGTTTGTAACAACTTTGTGACATCAAACTTGTTTCTTTCACCATGTTATTGCTTCTTAAAAATTCCAATCTACTTTGACTCTTGTGCTATGGATGGACTAGTCAGAAGTGACCAATTGCTAGGTGTCATTTTTAACCCCATAACCAGCCCTGTCCAGAGCTGGGGATATGATTGTTAGCCACACACTTCATCAGGAAATGAATTTGCCATCTTCCTGGAAGGGCTACCCATCTGTTCACATTGTATGAACTTTGTCAGATATTGGCTACTCTGCAGCTACTGTTTTCAGCCCCTGCTCTAGACTTCTATCAATTCAGTCCCTCTCTGGCAGCAAGATGACATTTGCTCACAATGTTATTGACATTTGACACCAAGATGAGCTTCCAATCATATTTGTGCCATTGCTAAGACAGTGTATTTTCATCTTCATAAATGCCTTGACTTCATTTGTTTCAGCTCATCTGCTCCTGACACCCTTATGCATTCCTTTACCTCCAGGCTTGACTATTTCAACATATTTTGTCTGTTAATTTGAGCTCACTCTATATAACTTGCACCAAGTCCCTTATGTACACTCACATACATCGGCTCCCAGTTAGGCAATGACTTGATTTTAAAATATTCATCCTTGTTTTTCATCTTGTTTACAAAATTATGAGAAGCATGGATAGTCCTAGGTTGGAAGAGTCAATTACTAGGGGATACAGGTTTAAGGGGCTAGGTTTAAAAATGTCCGAGGCAGATTTTTTGCAGAGTGGTAGGCGCCTGGAACTTGTTATGAGGGTAGATAGTGAGAGCACATACAGTAGTAACTTTTAAAGGATGTCTTAAGAAATACATAAGATGGGAATAGACAGACCCCAGAACGGTAGGGGGTTTAAGTTGGGCAGAATCATTGGTGCAGTCTTGGATGGCCTCTTCCTGTGCTGTTCTTTGTCCAGCTGAAATATTTGCATTTATTTAATTCTGGCCTCTTGAGGATCCCAGATTTTAATCTCTCCACTATTGGTGGTTTTGCCTTAATTTGCCTGGGCTCTAATTCTGCAATTCCCCCCAACATTTCACTTTTACTTTCCACCTCTCAAGTTCTCCTTGAAACTCATCTCTGGCCAAGCCTTTAGAAAAAAATGATTCAACACAGAGGCAATTTAGGACAGATGGTTAGTGTGTCTTGGGCTGTTTATTACATTAAAAGGTGCTATATAAATCAGTTATTGTTGACAAAACTTATGTATAAGAAGAACTTATTTTTCAGCTTGGCAATGGCCCAGATACTCACCTTGATCCTTCTGAACCTATAAGCATAGGGCTTAAACTAAATAATGTAAAGGTTTGACTCAAATATTGTATGTTAAATCTAGGTTCCTGGATGATGTAGGCAGTGTTGATGACACTTTGTCCCAAGGATTGACATTGATTGACTTTGGTCAAAGCATAGACATGAAGTTATTCCCTCAAAATACAGTTTTTGTGGAAAATTGTAAGACATCTGGCTTCCAGTGTATTGAAATGCTGTCAGAAAAACCATGGACATTCCAGGTATGTCATGTATTTTACTTTAAACTTCTTAGCTACACCATAATTTAAGAATTGCCCTGCCTTCTGTATAACCATGTCAAAAAGCAGAACTAATCCAGCTACAATTATCAGTCCATCAATCTGCTCATGATCAGTGATGGATGATATTGTCAGATATGTTAGTTGCTCAGTTTGCATTGCACCAGGCCCACTCAGCTCCAGGCTTCAAAGTCCTAGAACTTTCTTTTCCTAACCCATATTTACCTTTTGAGATAAACAGGACTGTCCTGTTTAATGTAAAAAGACATATAACCTCAAACCAGCTGACATTATGAACTAGTGACAGACCTGGGCATAAACAAACGTGGAGTTATTTCACAGCTTGGCTTACACCCTGTGGAGCTCTTACTAATAAACACAACATTCAACACACAAGATGCAGAATGTCTGTGACCCCATATACAACACCTATCAGCACTGTAGGTGAGCATGAACAGTAGCAATTCAAGACAGCAACTCACTACTACCCTGAAGGCAATTAGGAATAGGCAATAACTATCAGCCTGCTAACAATACAACCCAAAGTGTTTTGTTGTGACTTGTTAACCTATTTTGCAATTTTAATTAACTAAGCAGCTTTTTCTTAAATGTTTCATATTAAATGAAATAAATCAATGCTCTGACTAATTCCCTATCTCAAACTCCAAAATACTAACTTGATGCTTGTTTTTGTGGCTTTTAGACAGACTACTTTGGAATTGCTGCCACAGTTCACTGCCTTCTTTTTGGTACATACTTGAAATTAAAGAATGAACAAGGCATCTGGAAAGTCAATGCAACTTTTCAAAGGTCAGTTTTGTATTACTAGCAAATCTGAAACTGTCATTCTAACCAGCTGTGCCACTATTTCATGCATCTCTGAGCTATAGCCAGGTTGATGAATTCTTTTTTGTTTCAGAGGTCATCATGCAGATATGTGGAATGATTTCTTTAATACCTTGTTATACATTCCCAACTGTCAAACTCTGCCATCACTTCGCAATCTAAGGGAAAAGCTAGTGTCACTCTTTAAGGAGCAATACACAAAGAAACTGAAATCACTTCGGCAGCGGTTAACGGTACTTCTACTTGAAAATAAGCCTTCACACAAGAAGAATCTAAACTGAAAAGCTGTGTATAAGTCCAGATTGTATAGAGAGCACTTTTTATTTATTCCTGTTATGCTATGCTTAAAAATATTTCATTGCAAGTGTTCATAATGGTAGAATCTAGATTAAAGCTTTTGACATCAGTTTTGACGTCAGGAGTGCAAAGTTGTGCCATTACTCATTCCAGTGCATGTAGCCCAGGCTCTGCATCATTACTTTTCTAATACACATCAGTAACAAGTTTGGAACTTGAGAGATATGAGATACATTTCCTGCTTCACAACAAATGTGATATGGAAAGATTTGGTGTCTGTCAGTTGAACAGCAGTGATTTCAATTCATTATTAGATCACATTCTATCCTGCCAATCCTATTAAAGACTCAAATCTTTTAATTATATTGAAGGTATTCTAGGGAAGTGATTAACAAAATTTATTTTACTATGAATTAGACAATAGTCAAACCAAATTTTAATCTGCTTTCAATTTTTAAACTAAAAAGTGGCTCATAGCTGGAGTTACAACTGACTGGATTACAGTCTGATAAAAGACTTTGTGATTACAGTGGCAGAGAGAAAAATTGCTAGTGTGATCATAGACTGTACAGTAAAATCAGCAATAATGGCAGCTTATTTACATTCCTCCCTTTTAAAAAAACATTTGGAATTTAATCAGATAATTGACACTAGGGTATTAAAGGCACAAACTTTTCATGATCATCTACTGTAAATATAATGCTTAAAGCCCAGAAGCACCACAACAATAATTTCCTTCTAACCACAAGTATCACCCATTATAAATGGACTGAAAAAGGTCTGATTTTAGTAATCCTGTATGTTTGGTTTTTAAAACTCCTGTCCTACCTTCATGCCTGGAAATTTTGGTATTTAAAGACCAATGACTCAGTGCTGAAAGGTTTTGCATGTTACATCTCTTCCTGTGATTGTACATAACTTAAACAAGTAACATTGCCACTCCTTGTTTTTTTATGTGCAGTAGCTAAAATAGCCTGCAACATGAACTCTACCAATTTGCAAGACCAGTTTGATTAAATCTCAGGGTTGAAGGATTGTAATTCTAACATATATACTTCAAAATATCAACCCTCTGACCTAGGAACTTAGCGTGATCATGTTTGTTAATGACACATTCTTGTTTTGTATTTAAAGGGTAGCTTGACTAATAAAAACAATGGAAATCATTGATCGTTTTAGCACAAGAGTTCATTTGGATCCAGTTATCTCCTGTGTCAAGTACATGCTGCTCAAAAATAAGATTTGCATTTGCAAAAAGATGCTTTGCATCTTATACTGTGTAGTTTTCAGCTCAGAATACATGTGAAAGCAGACAAAAACATCTTTCCTTTTGAATCTATGACACAAGCCTTTTATAACAAGTTATGCAATACTATCAAAAGTGGGTTGCTTGGGTATGTAATCATCTGGTGAAAGATTATCAATTTCTTCCAGAGTTGGTATTTCATCTTCTGGTTTTAATTCCTCTTCAAACATATGTTGCAGCAAAGCATCAACAGTCTTGTATCCTACAAGAAATAACAGTTCTTACCATTTGGCAATTGAAAAGGCTCTTTAATAGTAATGAACTGCCAAAATCAAATATATCTGGAAAGACATGACACTTTGTAATTAAAACCTTAGGTTTATATTCACTCCCAAAGTGCACAATCATAAGAACATAAATTGAGGTAGAGTTATGCAAAATTTTAGCAGGTACACCAGACCTTTAGCCATATAAATGTGCTTCAAAAAACCTTTCAGAGAATGTGGATATCGCTGGTGAAGCCAGCATTTTGGCAATTCTCCCAGGAAGAGAAACTTTACGTTAGATATTGACAGCCAATTCATAAGTCTAATCAAACAAAACAGCTGTTGGAAACATTTGTATTCATTTGCATTTGAAATGTTTGATCAATACTACTGCAGTTTTTGTATGTACCCAATATCCACCCTCTACCATCTTGTCACGAGTCTAGGATTGTCAATGGGTAAAAGGTCAATCACACTTGCTGCAGCATGTTCAAAATGTCATGGAATGCTGAAATCCACAAATTCTCGACTTCAGAAGTGAAGCTATCACATGATGTAATATTTTGAATTAATGATTTAGAACTAATGTCAAAAATTTGAAAATATTTTACATAGCCTCATTAGAAGGCAAAATGTCTGGTTTATGGTCATAAGTTGGAGGGAGATAGAGAAAAAAAAAGTCATGTCTGATTCTCCATTGAGCAATCTTGAAGGAAAATATCCCATATATAGTAGTACTTACAAACAAGCTAGTTTAAAATCCCAGTGCCTCAACTGTGTATTCAAAGTCAATTAATTCAATGAGATTAGTTGAATGCACATCAATGGCATACATGATTAAATTAGTATCACTTCTACTTCAGTGATCTTGCTCTCTTCTAACAAAATGATAAGGCAGCAGGATGAAACAAAGGCAATGGGGTACAGGAACCTGGTTGAGACAGCAGTGGCCGTTATTCATAGACTGAAGGAAAAAAATTTCAATTATATATACTTACGAATTGAAGCTATTCTAAATTTCAATCTGGATTTCAAGTTAGTATCATCAGTGTTGCCAAGATCATTTTCGCTTGTCTCCAGAACTTCAACTAAGTTTCCAGCTGGCTGGTTCCTAATTGAATATTAATACGTTAAAAAGAATATTTGACACATTTTTGAACAACACCGTTATCCCTACTTTACTCACGTGCAATCTCCCATTCCGAGTTCTTGAATTTTCTTCTCAACAGCGGTTTCTACTGCACTTCTGGCCAATGAGTATTCCACAAAAAATGCTTCCAACACAAATGCTATAAAGATGCTTTTGAAGGAGGAGAAAAAGCAATCATGATCATGTTGCCAAATCAAAGTATATCTGTAATTTTTAATGTCAACATATTGGACTTACTTGATAAGTATAATGACAACCATTATGTGAAAGATGACGAAGAAGATCCTTGCACTTAAGTGAGTTACTTTCACAAATCCAGTTGCAAGAAGTATCATCGTCAAGGAGTCCAAAAACAAAAGTATTGAGTCTGAACTATTGGGAATGTAATACGAGCTGAAAATCTATATGAATTGACTTAATGGGTCAATTGCAATGTATTTCACAATGTTACTACAGCATAACTGGTAATCAGATTTATAATTCAGGGAGTAAGAACTCATAATTCACTATGGCATTTGCCAATTTTAATACCTAGAAATGAAAATCAGTATGAGCAAACGTGCCAATGTAGTTATTTTATTAGCTTAAAAAAACTAAGCATAAACATCCTTAAAAATTTGCTGTCCTTAACCAGGTCTTAATCCTGACTCCAGTCCCATACCAATATGGCTGACTGACCTTCCCTGAAACGGTTGCGTCAAACTGCTCACTGACAACAGTGATTCAACACCATTGTCATTGTCGGTTGGCAATAAATAGAGGCTGCCAGTGTTGATGATAACTGGAAACAAATTAAAAGCTGCGAGAGTTGCCCGACAGACTAATCAAGCAGCCATCCTCTGAGTCAATTTCATCGAATCGTAACCTTACGATCAAACTTCCCAGACTCTTCCATCACCAAGCTTGGGAGTATTCGGCTCCATTGGCAGAAGGCACTTATTTGGAGATGGCAGCACAATAGTGTACAGCAGTGATAAGTAACCTAAATTGAACTGACTGGTGGTGATTTAGAACATAAAACATTGCAGTGCAGTACAGGCCCTTTGGTCCTCGATGTTGCACTGACCAATGGAACCAATCTAATGGCCCTCTATCCTAAACTATTCCAATGTTATCCATATGCCTATCCACTATCATTTGAACACCTTTAAAGTTGGTGAGTCCACAACTGCTGCAGGCATTCCATGCCCTTACCACCCTCTGGGTAAAGAACCTACCTCTGACACCCATCCTATAACTACCACCCCTTAATTTAAAGCTATGTTCCCTCGTGTTAGCCATCACCATCTGAGGAAAAAGGCTCTCACTGTCCACCCTATCTAACCCTCTGATCTTCTTGTATGCCTCAATTAGGTCACCTCTTAACCTTCTTCTCACTAATGAAAATAACCTCAAGTCCCTCAGCCTTTCCTCATATGACCTTCCCACCATACCAGGCAACATCCTGGTAAACCTCGTCTGCACCCTTTCCAATGTCTCCATATCTTTCTTGTAATGCGGCAACTAGAACTGTACGCAATACTCCAAGTGCGGCCACACCCAAGTTTTGTACAATTGCAACATGACCTCTCGGCTCCAAAATTCAGTCCCTCTACCATTAAAAGTTAACACACCATATGCCTTCTTAACAATCTTATCAACCTGGGTGCCAACTTTCAGGGAGCTATGCACATGTACACCGAGATCCTTCTGCTTGTTGACATAGGAGTACAGAATATAGAGCTAATGGAAGGACTCAGTTACTCTTACCAAAGTGAATCACCTCACACTTTTCCGCATTAAACTCTATTTGCTACCTCTCAGCCCAGCTCTGCAGCTTATCTATATCCCTCTGCAAACTGTAATATCCATCCTCACTGTCTACAACTCCTCTGACTTTGGTCTCATCAGCAAATTTGCTAACCCATCCTTCTACACCCTCATCTAGGTCATTTATAAAAATGACAAACAGCAGTGGCCCCAAAACAGATCCCTGAGATACATGTAACTGAACTTGAATATTTCCCTGTAACTGAACTTGAATATTTCCCATCAATCACCACCCTCTGTCTTCTATCAGCTAGCCAATTTCTGATCCAAATTGCTAAATCACCCTCAATCCCATGCATCTGCATTTTCTGCAGTAGCCTACCATGGGGAACCTTATCAAACGCTTTGTTAAAATCCATATACACCACGTCAACTGCCTTACCCTTATTCATCTCTCTGGTCACCTTTTCAAAAAGCTTGATAAGGTTTGTGGGGCACGACCTACCCTTCACAAAACCACGTTGATTATCCCTGATCAATTTCTCACTAGATGATTATAAATCCTTTCATTAATTAATTTAACCTGAGGGTCATCACAGCTCAGGTGAGGGGCAAGATTGAGAAAGCTAGGCCTTCATAAAGAACTTCAATTGGTAGAAATTGAACCCACGCATTGTTCTGCATCACTAACCATCCAGCCAGCCAACTGATCTCAACTGACTCCCATAACTAAACATTATACAGTTATGTGCTTTAAGTATTTATTTATTTTTTTTTTTGTTTGATCTTCCAAAATTATAAAGGAAATGGCAGTTATGACTGAGAGGCCAATTTGCTGTATTTAGTGTCAGATGTGGGAGTTCCTGGAGACAAGTTGCCTCCCGGAAGTCCATATCTGTGCCAGGTGCATAGAACTGCAATTCCTAAAAAGACCGTGAATGGGAGCTGGAGCTGCGGCTCGATGAAATTAATAGATAGAAATTATAGGCAGATAGTCACACTGGGGCCTCAAAGGATGACACATGGGTCATAGTTAGGAAGGGTAAAAGTCAGAAGGGTGACGTACCTGAAAGTACCCCAGTGGCACTCTCCCATAACAATAAGGGCTGGGCGACAGATGGGAGAGGAGAAGGGAGTGAGCAGTCAGCGAGGGATCCCCTGTGGTTATCTCCCTCCAAAATAGGTACATTATTTTGGATTCTGTGAAGGCAGATGACCCTCCAGGGTAAGCCATGAGACCAGATCGCCTGCACGGAGACAGGCTCCATGGCCTGCAAGGGAAAGAAAGAGAAATAGGAGAGCAATAGTGGTGGGGGATGCAATGGTTAGAGGCACTGAGAGGCGGTTCTCTGGGCACAAACAAGACTCCAGGATGGTAGTCTGCCTCCCTGGTGCCAGGGTAATAGATGTCTCCGAGAGGTAGGAAGCATATTAAAAAGGGAAGGTGATCAAACAGATGCAATTGTTCACATTGGTGAAAATGATGTAGGTAGAAAGAGCAGGGGGGGGGGGGGGGGAAGGAGGTCATATATGAGAGCAATTCAGGGAGATGGATGCTAGGCTGAAGAGCAAGGTCTCTGGGATAGCAATCTCTGGACTGCACTAGTGAGGCTAGGAATGGAGATTCTGCAATTGAACGTGTGGCTAAATAACTGGTGTAAGAGGGAGGGTATCAAATGCATAAATCATTGGGAAGTCTTCAAGAGAGGATGGCACTTGTACAGAAAGGATGGATTACATGAATATCTTGGCTGGGGGCTTTGATAGTGTTTCGACAGGGTTTAAAGTAGTGTGGCAGGGAGGTGGGGATTAAAACAGTGGGTCAGTAAGCACTGAGGCTGGGGTCGAGCTGGGGGTCACAGCAAGGCTAGCTAAGAAGAAGAGCATTCTGAAGGAGGATGACAATCTGAGTGGGCCTGGAGGTCTGGAGTGCTTCAATGCGAAGAGCATAACGGGTAAGACAAGACAAACTTAGGGGCCTTAATGCTTACATGGAATTTGGACATGGTTGCAGTGACAGAGACTTGGTTAAAAGAAGGACAGGACTGGAGCTGAAATTTCCAGGCTATAAGTGTTTTAGGTGAGACAGAGGAGGGATGGGGGAGTAGCGATATTATTAAGGAGCATATTACAGCTATGCAGAGGGTGGACAATTTAGAGGGGTCATGTAATGAGTTGCTGTGGGTGAACCTCAAACAGGAAGGGTGCAATCACTATGCTTGGGGGTGGGGGTGGGGAAAACAGTGTACTGCAAACCACCAACAGCCCATGGGAAGTGGAGGAATTGGTATGCAAGGAGATTCTGGATAGGTGCAGGAAAAAATAGGGTTGTTGTAGTGGGAGACTCATTTCCCTGGTAATAGACTGGAAAGTGCTTAGGGCTGGGGGTCTGGACTGGGAGGAAGATTCTTTGGAGCAGTATGTAGACAGCCCAACTAGAGAGGGGGCTATACTGGATCTAGTTCTGGGAAATGAGCCCGGTCAGGTTATCAAAGTTTCAGTAGGGGGACGTGGCCAATAGTGATCACAATTATATTAACTTTAGAATAATAATGGACAAGGATGAGTGTTGTCCTATGGGTAGGGTGCTAAATTGGGGGAAGGCTAACTATAGCCAGATTAGGCAAGAATTGGTGGCTGTTGATTGGGGGAGACTATTTGAGGGTAAGTCGACTTCTGGCATGTGGGACTCTTAAAAAACAGTTGATAAGGCTGCAGGACAGGCACATGCCCGTAAAAAAGGATAAGAAAGATAGGATTCGAGAGCTGTGGATAACCAGCAAAATTGAGGATCTGATTAAAAAGCAAAGAGAGGAGTACGTTGGGTCTAGGCAACTGGAAACAGATGGAGCTCTGGAGGAATACAAGGAGAGTAGGAAAGAACTCAAACAGGGAGTTAGAAGGGCAAAAAGAGGTCACGAAATGTTCTTGGCAGACAGGATTAAAGGAGAATCCGAAGGCATTTTATTCATATGTTAGGAACAAAGGAGTTAGTGTGTGTGTGTGTGTGTGTGTGTGTGTGTGTGTGTGTGTGTGTGTGTGTGGTGAAATCAGGAATTATGCTTACAACCCAAGGGGAGATCCTAAATGAATACTTCACATCAGTATTCACAAAGGAGAGGGATGTGTTGACTGGGAGTGTCTCCCCGTTAGAGAGAATCTCCATTATGGGGGAGGAAGTGTTAGGTTATTAGGTACCATTATTTAAGAAGGGGATTAGGAATAACCCAGGTGATTATAGGCTGGTGAGCTTGATGTCCGTGGTAGGGATGTTGTTGGAGAGATTCTTAGAGATAGGATGTATGCACATTTAGAACGGAACAATTAGTAATAGCATGGCTTTGTAAGAGGGAGGTCATGCCTTACAAATTTGGTATAGTTTTTTTCGAGGAGGTGACAAAAACAATTGATGAAGGAAGGGCCATGGATGTCATCTATTCAGTAAGGTTTTTGACAAATTTCAGTAAGGTGTTTGACAAAGTCCCTCATGGCAGGTTGGTTAAGAAGGTTAAGGCTCAAGGGAAAGAAAAAGTGGCTACATGGGTAGAGAACTGGCTCGGCCACAGCAGACAGAGGGTAGCAGTCGAAAGATCTTTTTTCGGCTGGAGGTCTGTGATCAGTGGTGTTCTACAGGGCTCTGTACTGGGACCTCTACTATTGGTGATATATATAAATGATCTGGAAGAAGGTGTAACTGGTGTTAATCAGCAAGTTTGCTGATGATACAAAAATGGCTCGACTTGCAGATAGCTATGAACATTGTGGGACAATACAGCAGGATATAGATAGGCTTTGAAAATTGGGTGGAGAAATGGCAGATGGAATTTAATTTAGGTAAATGCAAAGTGATGCATTTTGGAAGAACTATTGTAGGGGGGAGCTATACAAGAAATGGCAGGGTCACAAAGAGTATAGAAATACAGAAGGACCTAGGTGTGCAAATCCACAAATCCCTGAAGGTGGCAGCACAGGTGGAGAAGGTGAAGAAGGCACATGGTATGCTTGCCTTTATCGGACGGAGTATAGAGTATAAAAGCTGGAGTCTGATGTTGCAGCAGTATAGAACACTGGTTAGGCCACATTTGGAGTACTGCGTCCAATTCTAGTTGCCACAGTACCAGAAGGACGTGGAAGCTTTAGACAGAGTGCAGAGAAGGTTTATCAGGATGTTGCCTGGTATGGAGGGTCTTAGCTATGAGGAGAGATTGGGTAGACTGGGGTTGTTCTCCCTGGAAAGACAGAGAATGAGGGGAGACTTAGAGGTGTATGTAATTATGAAGGGTATAGATAGGGTGAACAGTGGGAAACTTTTTTCCAGGTTGGAGGTGACCATCACGAGAGGTCACAGGCTCAAGGTGAGAGGGGTGAGGTATAAACTCCGATATCAGAGGGACCTATTTTTTAAAAACTCAGACGGTATTGGGGACCTGTAATGCACTGCCAAGTGGGGTAGTGGAGGCAGACACGCTGGCATCGTTTAAGAATTACCTGGATAGTCACATGAGCAGACTGGGAATGGAGGCATATAAACGAATGGTCTAGTTGGACCAATGCGTGGCACAGGCTTGGAGGGCCGAAGGGCCTGTTTCTTGTGCTGTACTGTTCTTTGTTCCTTTACTTTTATTGATAAGCCCTACAGCTCCCTGTTCTTAAAAAGGGTAAGAAAACCTTAGCTACCAATAAACTGTAAAAATATTAAAAGACAAAATGAGGAAAGCAAAGAAAATACTCACCAACATATTGCTCTGCTCTTTCCTGCACTCTTTTATCTCTAGGCTCTTCTCTTATTCCTCCTGTGTCCTTTTGTCCCTTTAGCTCAGCATTCTCTTTCTTGGGTTCTTTTATCCTTCCCGCTCTGCTCTCTCTCTCTCTCTCTCTCTCTCATTTAAAATTTATGCTCATTCTCTCAACAAAAAGTCTCATGGGTCAGTCAGAACCCTGATAGGCCATATATAACCTTCAAGCCACATGTTGCTCGTCACTGGTATACAGAAAGAAGGGAGTGGCCCTGGGAGCCAAGAAGGGCCAAGATGTTGTCATCCTGAAATTTCCTCTTAACATTTCCTTACTGTTGTTGCCAAGGATTTGCAAATCTGAACTTGATTTATTACGTTAAAACAAAGCATCGGTTATCTTCTTTCGAGCGATGCATCGCTTTCTGAATATATGTCCTGATCAACTTAAGTTTCATAATCAAAGCCTGAGGAGTCCTCTGCAAGAATCAGATTAAAATGCTCAAAATTACACCCCTCAGTCATAGTTTTAAACATTTCACTTCCAAATTCTTTGTCCTCAGTTCCAATTTACTAACTGAATTATCACCCCATAAAAATACTTCTCATTCTCCCCAGGATCAATCTGACCTCTTCGTTCACAGACCAGCGAACGGTGATAT
Organism: Sphyrna mokarran; assembly: GCA_024679065.1. Taxonomy (NCBI): domain Eukaryota; kingdom Metazoa; phylum Chordata; class Chondrichthyes; order Carcharhiniformes; family Carcharhinidae; genus Sphyrna; species Sphyrna mokarran. Next base: position 22,694,174 of record JAGIQG010000005.1, read on the forward strand.
TACACATCAAGATCTTATTACTAGAAACCATATGAAAAGGTTGCTGTTTTTTATTCTCCGATATTAACATCTATCTCAATTTCACCACAGAAAAGTTGGAAGACTTTAAGGTCAGCTGTTATTTCCTGAAAAGAATTGTTCTTAAGAACATTATAAATAAGATCTATGGTTTCATTTTCATTTCTTCAATTCTGAAAAAAAATTCCTGATATTTATTTCTGTAACATACATAAAATAAGTGTTAAACAAAAATGGTGACAAGACATTATCTTGCTCTATACTTCTTGGTTGAGATAACTCAAACAAAAAAAATTACAGCCCAGGAACAGGCCCTTCAGCCCTCCAAGTCTGAGCTAAAACCCTGGGGACCATATCCCTCTATTTCCATCCTATTTGCCAAGACCTCCCTTAAAAAAAGTCACTATCGTATCTGCTTCCGCTGCCTCCTGCAACAACAAGTTCCAGGTGCTCACCACCCCTTGTCTCAAAGAAAAAAACTTGCTTCATAAATCTCTTTTGAACACTGCCACTCACACCTTAAACCTGTGCCCCCTAGTAATTGACTCTTCCACCGTGGGAAAATAAAGCTTCTGACTATCCACACTCCTCACAACGTAGATTTCTATCAGCTCGTCTCTCAACCTCCGTTGTTCCAGTGAGAACAAACCAAGTTTCTCCAAAAGCTCTCCTCATAGCTTGTGCCCTACACACCAGACAACAACATTCTCGTAAATCTTTTCTGTACCCCCTCTCCAAAGCCTCCACATCCTTCTCATTTTCTCAAGACTTGAAAGACTTACAATTCAGTTTTTTTAAACAATATTTGTTCATGGGATGTGGGCGTCACTGGCTGGGCCAACATTTGTTGCCCATTCCTAATCACCGAGTGGTTTGCTAGGGCCAAGCAAGAGTCAACCACAGTGGAATCACATGCAGGTCATAACAGATCTCCTCTCCTGAGGACATTAGGGAAAAAGAATTATTTGAAACAATAGAAAAGGATATCATGCCATTGATTGACCACCGTTAATTCAATCAGCAAAATGAATGCTGAAACAATATTATTGAAGTTATTTTTGCAGTATCTAAGAGCAGCAAACTGAGACCCCTTCAGTGCTGGATTCCCACAATACTTGGCTGCAGGGTCACTGGAATTAGCACCATAAAATTGAATTCTGCCTTTGAATGCTTCCATTCCAACTATTGCAAATACATAGTGTACGACCTAAAGGAAAATGCATTCACATTAATTAATTAATTATTATTATTTTTTTTTTAAAAAGGGAGCGCATTGATCCAAATGTCAAATAGCACAATTACTTACCATAATAAGTCCTGCATACGTCAGCATTGTGGGAATAAGATTTATCAGTGTATTCAGCAGAACTCTGAATCTTTAAAAGAAAGCAAATTTAGAGACTTTATTTTTAAAGTACAGAATCTTTGCAGAGATTCTGTGCAATGGCCTTCACAAAATGTAATTTTTCCACCACTGAAAATCTTGCATATTTACTGAAGCCCCTTCTAAAGTTTCTGTTTCGAGAAAGAAAAAATGAACAACGTTTAGTTTATTTATTAGTGTCACAAGTGGGTTTACATTAATATTGCAATGAAGTTACTGTGAAAATCCCTGAGTTGCCATGCTCCAATGCCTGTTTGGGTGCACCGAGGGAGAGTTTAGCATGACCAATGCACCTAACCATTACATCTTTCAGAAGAAACCACAGCATCTAGAGGAAACCTACGCAGATACAGGGACAATGGGCAAACTTCATACAGGCAGTGACCCAAGGCTGGAATCAAACCCAGGTCCCTGGAACTGAGAGGCAACAGTACTAATCACTGCCCACTGTGCCACCCTTATGCAATCGTTTTTAATTGTAGAAGTTTCCTCATTTCCAGAAATACACTCCATCGATGTTTGCACTCATCTATAACTTCTTTGCAGTTAGTTGTTACCTGTCCTTGAAGGTTTAGGTTTTTACACATCTTGTTTCGTAGTAAATTGCTAAAAGTGCACCCTGTTCTCTGTGCAGTGAAGAACGGGAACTGCTGCCTCACATTACCAAGGACCCAGGTTCTGGCTTGGTTTGTGCCGAGTTTGTACATTCTTCCCATATCTGTGTGGGTTTCCTCCAGGTGTTCCGGTCTCCGGATAAATATATGGGTTTATGGGGATAAGGTGTGGGAGAGATTGTAGTCAATGCAGGCTTGATGGGCCAAATGGCCTTCTTCTACCCTGTAGGATTCTATGATTCTATGAAAACCAGGCACGTGGGGATAAACAAAAGATAAAATGATGAAATATCCTATTTTGCAACTCCAATGGAAAAAAGGAAAAAGGTTTAAACATAGGAATAGAAGTCTGTTCTGCTATTCAGTGAGATTAACCATGATGTGTGAACTAACTTTATCTACCTGCTTTTTCCCTGTACCCCTTAATAATGTTGGTTAACAAAAGTCTACCAATCTCAGATTGAAAGTTAATAATTGATTTACAAAGAACAAAACAGCACGGGAAACAGGACCTTCAGCCCAATGAGCCCACACCGCCACCTTGATGTTCCCACTTCTACCCATGATCCCTGTCTATGTTTATAGATCTATGCATTGGAACCAAATAGCGTCAATTAAAATTTTCAAAACATTTCCAAACTTTTACCAATTTTAGACTACTCACTGACCCAACCCATTCCCCATTAAGAACATAAGAAATAGAAGCAGTAGGCCATCTAGTCCCTTGAGCCTGCCCCGCCATTCAATAAGATCATGGCTGATCTGAAGTGGATCAGTTCCACTTTCCCGTTTTCTCCCCATAACCCTTAATTCCCTTGTCTATCAGAAACCTATCTACCCGTGACTTAAATATATTCAACAAGGTAGCCTCCACCACTTCAAATGAGCAGAGAATTCCAGAAATTCACCACCCTTTGAGTGAAGAAGTTCCTCCTCAACTCTGTGGGCAACACGACAGTTCAATGACTATCACTGTTTGCTGTGCAGATAGATGGATTTGGGCCTGTGTCTGTGGGAGTTTGCGCATTTTCCCCGTGCTTGCGTGGGTTTTCTCCGGGTGCTCTGGTTTCTTCCCACACCCCAAAGATGTGCTCTTAGGCTAATTGGTGTAACAGAGTGTCTCCTCTCAATCTGGTTTCCAATGTGGATTTCCATAAGGGTCATAGTTCTATGATTCTATGACAGGTGGAAGAGGGAACTCGCACTTAAAATGGCAGCATGGGCTCGTTGGGCCAAAGGGCCTGTTTCCCATGCTGTGTTGTTCTTTATTAAACTTCCCCCCTCCTCCTTATTTTGAGGCTGTGCCCTCAGTTCTCTCTACCTCTACCCTATCTAGCCCCTTCATTATTTTGAAAGTCTCTATAAGATTCCCCCCCTGCTCAGCCTTCTAAACTCCAACAAGTACAGACCCAAACTATTTAATCTCTCCTCATAAGTTAACCTCCCTCATCTTCAGTATCAGCCTGGTGAACCCCCTTTCACTGAGATTGGTCCACAACTTGCAGAAAAGCTTCTTGCCTCTATCCTATTCTTAATATTATTTCAAAAACTTGGAACAAATCTCTCCTTAAATAGCTCCTTAAATTCCAGGGAACACAGCCCTAGTCTGCGACTGATTACTAATCGTACGATGAAAGCATCTGTATGCCAGTTATCAATCTGACAAATCAAATATTTGGGAGCATCTGCAGGTCAACGGACTGGAGGATAAACATATTACTTGGCATTGTATTGAATCTCTTCCACAACTGACATTAAATCAATCGTTAACTTTCAATCTGAGATTGGTAGACTTTGGTTAAGTAACGTTAAAGGGAAAAGGCAGGGAGAGTTAGTTCACACATCTGCTGTTTGTAATTTTTATAAATGATCTGGATGAGGGTATTGAGGGATGGATCAGTAAATTTGCAGATGATACTAAAGTTGGTGGTGTGGTAGATAGTGAAGAGGGGTGTTTTAGTTTACAGAGTGACTTGGACAAGTTGCAGAGCTGGGCCGAGAGGTGGCAAATGGAGTTTAATGTGGAAAAGTGTGAGGTAATGCACTTTGGCAGGAACAATAAATGTGTAGAGTATAGGGCTAATGGTAGGGCTCTTAATAGTGTTGAGGAACAGAAGGATCTTGGTGTATGTGTCAATAGATCCCTGAAAGTAGGCAGTCAAGTGGATAAAGTTGTTAAGAAGGCATATGGAGTCTTAGCTTTTATTGGTAGGGGGATTGAATTTAGGAGCCGCAGCATCATGTTGCAGCTGTACAAAACTCTAGTGCGGCCGCACTTGGAGTATTGTGTGCAGTTCTGGTCGCCACATTATAAGAAAGATGTGGAGGCATTGGAGAGGGTACAGAGGAGGTTTACCAGGATGTTGCCTGGTATGGAGGGCAGGTCCTATGAAGAGAGGTTGAAGGATTTGAGGTTGTTTTCGTTAGAAAGGAGGCGGCTAAGAGGGGATCTTATCGAAACATATAAGATGATTAGAGGTTTAGATAGGGTGGACAGTGATAGCCTTTTTCCTAGGATGGAGAAAGCTAGCACGAGGGGACACAACTTTAAATTAAGGGGTATGAGTTATAGGACGGATATCAGAGGTAGGTTCTTTACTCAAAGAGTGATTAGGAGTGGAATGCCCTGCCTGCAGCTGTTGTAGATGCGCCAAGTTTGGTGGCGTTTAAGAGGTTAGTTGATAAGTATATGGATGAGAAGGGAATGGTTTAGTTAGGAGGGGCATTGCTTTTTATTTTGGTCGGCACAACATCGAAGGCCGAAGGGCCTGTTCTGTGCTGTATTGTTCTATGTTCTATGTTCTATCAGGGTTATTCTCATTTGAATGGCAGAACAGACTCTTCCTGTTACTATATTTAAACCTTTTTCTTTTTTTTCCATTGGAGTTGCAAAATAGCATATTTCATTATTTTATCTCTTGCTTTTCATTTATCCCCACATGCCTGGTTTTCACCGTGAGTTTTGCTGATGAGACATCATGCAGCTTTGGTCACTCTGAGTGAGCTATTCATGTTATTTAATCCTTTCACGGCACATGGGCATCATTGTCAAGTCTAGTATTTATTGCCCATTCCAAATGCCCCTTGAACTGAATGACCTGCTGGGTCATTTCAGAGATCAGTCAAGAGTCAATCACATTGCTGTGACTCTAGAGTCACAAGTAAGCCAGACCAGGTAAGGATGGCAGATTTCCTTCCCTAAAATATCATTATTGAACTAAATGGTTCCAAGTTATAACCAAATGCTCAATCAATTGAATCTATTCTTACTGGAGAAGGGACAGATGGTAATGTGGAAGTTTTCACATAATGAAAAACAGATAAATGTTTGAGTGAACACACTATTTAACTCAGATAAGCAGCATAACAAGAGAACATTCACCAAGCTTGATGTTAGATTAAAAACTGCACTGTCCCACCCAAACTTCAACACCAATGCTACATGACAATGGACATGCAGAGCAGGATCTCAGATATTAACTTGTATAAAAAGTTCAGTCTCTACCTCTGGAAACTGTCAACGATCCTGATTAATCGAAGCACTCTCAGGATGAAGACAATATCCAAGACCTGTTGACTGCTGTATCCACTTGCTGAAGAGGCAACAAGAAAACAAACAAAAAAAAAAAAAAACGCTCAGAATTAAGACTCTGTCCTGGCAATCACACTATAAAATAAATGCATTTCAATTGTTTGAACTAAATCTTAACATATTTGAAAGAGTTTCGTAAGGAGGAAGTTAAGGCATATCAAACGTTGTTGATTCCCAACATCCATTTTACAGTCCAATGCAAAACTCTTTGAAAGAGGCGAGGTTGAGTGGGGCGTGACTGACCCTGACAACAAGACAGTGTTTGACTAAAGTCATTGAGAATCAATGGAAAATCTCTCCATTGGCCATAGTCATAGTTAATACAAAATAAAGATGGCTGTGGTTGTTTGAGGTCAATAATCTCATCCAAGGATAGAATAGATACCCTGAGCTGCAATTATATGCCTAGTCATCATCAATGAAAGGTCTTCCCACCATTATGTGGTCAAAGTGGGGTTATTCACTGATGACAGTGCAATTTTCAATGCTATTCACAACCCCACAGATACTGAAGTAGTCTGTGTCCTCTGCAACAAGATCTGAAGCACAGTTAGCCCTAGGCCAATAAGTGGCAAGTTAACATTCCCAACACACAAGTTTTGATTTTGATTCGTTGCAAGTAAAATAATACCTCAGACTGTTAGCGAGTCAAAATACAGTGGGCTTTTTTGTTTCAAAGCTCAGGTGTTCATTCAAAAGCTTTGGGAGAAGCAGGGACTACCAAACTTCTCATAGAACACAAACACAAGTGGGATTTATACATTATGAGTCTTAGTGTCAATCACGATTCCAAGTTTCCCGTTCCGGCCAGAACTCCAGGTCTTCCTTCCTTGGTCATGATACAGCCCCAGATTTAATCACAATTCACAGTCCAGCTGGCAGCTACAGTCATGACACAGGGTTACAATTCAAATCCCCTCTGCAGCAGTATCGGCATTTCTGTCTTTGAAGTTACTTGTGTGATCACAGCTGTCCCAGCAGGACTCTTCCTGTTAAAAGCCCGTATCGCGATCTGCCATCAGCAACTGTTAAAAGCTGGTATCGTAAACTACCACCTGTCTAATGATGTCCAACTAATACAAATAGGTAAGACTTGCAAAGTCTACAAAACAACAGCCATATTAAACTGTCTTCATAAAAATGAGAATGCCAGGAACAGTATATGCTAAAGGAGATCAGCCATGAGGAAGTGTTATATCTGTAGTGTATTTTAGGTACAAAATCCATTAACTCTTTCCCTACTTCAGATTTATTATTGTCATATGTATTAGCATACAGTGAAAAGTGTTGTTTCTTGCATGCTACACAGAAAAAGCATAGTGTTCATAGAAGGAAACAAGAGCATGAGAACGTAGTGTTACAGTCAAATGGGGGGCAAGAATCATCTCCAACAAGAGAATCTAACCATAATCCTTGACATTCAGTGACACTACCATCATTGAATCCCTTCTGGGGCAAGTTATCATCGACTAGAAACTGAACTGCACCATCCAAATAAATGCTGTGGCTATAAGACCGGGTCTGTGACTGACAATTCTATTGTGAGTAACTCACCTCCTGACTCCCCAAAGCCTACAAAGAAAAACCTAAAACATAGTCATAAGGAACTCAAAGCTGATAAGTCAATTGGACTTGATTGCCTGCAGCCTATGGTTTTAAAAGAAGTGGCTGCAGAAAATGTAGATCAGTCATTGTGATCTTCCAAAGTTTCCTTGATTCTGGAACAATCGCAGCTAATTGGAAAACCACAAATTTTACACCTTTGCTCAAGAAAGTAGGAAAACAGAAAGTAGGAAACTGTAGGCCAGGTAGCCTAATATCTGTCACTGCAAAAGTACTAGAATCCACTATTAAATAGGGAATAGCAAGACATTATATTAAAGGCAGAGTCACTGTGGATTTGTGTAAGCGAAATAGTGATTGACAAATTCATTAGAGTTCTTTGAGGATGAAACAAGAGGGTAGATAAAAGGGAACCAGTAGATGTAAGGTATCTGGATTTCCAAAATGAATTCAATAAGGTGCCATCTAAAAGGTTGCTACGCAAGATAAGAAAATATATGTTGTTGGAATGATACACTAGCAAGATAGAGGCTGGTTAGCCTGACAGAAAAGAGTCAGGATAAATGGGTCATTTACACAATAGCAAATGTTAACTAGCAGAGTACCATATAGTTCAATACTGGGTACTCAACTATTTATGACCCAAGTTAATGATTTATTAGATAAATAAAAAGTGATCAGTTGTATTTGACCAATTTACTAACAATAAAATAACTAAAAAAGCAAGTTGTGAAGAGTATACGAAGGCTGGGATTTTGTGCCCACGGCCAAATGCCAGACTCTTGTTGGTGAGACTTTGGGTCATAATTGTTTTTGCCTTCTGCCACTGATATAACGAGTTTCCTGCTCAGCAAGGTCGGGGACCTTATTTAAATCTCATTAGCAAGTTTCCCTGCTGCATTGTTCCCCCTTAATTGGAATCGCCCTTTATGTCAGCGAGGTTTAAAAACAGGCTTTTAAGAAATACGAGCCAGGCAAAGGGAAACTGCCTGGAGATGCACAGTTCAACATGAGCCTGGGGGAGAAGAGGGCCATGCTCGAGCAGTACTCTGACACTGCCAGATTTAGTGGGGGAGGGTTCCTCTGGAGCTCCATGGAGGGGTTTGCCTGCATCTATGCTGGGGGAGGCAGGAGTTGGCATTTTCTTTTTATGTTAAGCTCTTTTTAAAGGATGCCCCAATCTCTCAGACTGTTGGCTTTTTACAAACCCTGTCCACCAACATGGGACATGCCTCCAGGGTTACTTTAAGTGTAATGGACAATATGGTGAGAAAAGCTGGCTGTGCAGTCCATAAGCTAACCCTCTATTAACAAGCCAACTATCCCAAAGTAGCAGGCTGGCTTTTGGAGAACAAACAAGTGGTAACATTACAACAAACATGGAAGCAAGTATCTAGTACCAGCTGAAGACCACTATGGCCTTTGTGGGTGCAACATCTGTGTACAACACAGGAAAGAAACACCACTACCTTGCAAAACAATGAGCCATCGCCTCAATATGTCTACACTGGCACTCAGGAGGGAGTACACGAAACACTTGGAGTCCTGCAGGACTCCTCGCACCCTAGTTATAGAATCATAGAATCCGATTGGGCTGAAAGGTCTCCTTCTGCACTTAAGAGTGTGCACCAACCACAATTCCACCCCAGGCCCTATCCCCATAACTCACTTCAAATAAACTCCAGCCAGAACTGAGAGCTGATTTTCTTTTCCCTTCTGCTATAAACCAAGCTTCTCCCATTAACCACCTTATCACTTGATCCTGTCAGTCAACTTAATTAAAAAACTCAGGGGAAATCTTTATCTATAAACAAAAATCCGTTAGCTCATTTCTAAGATGGGCTAAGATGAGTAATTATCCTGTTTCAGGAAAATCACGGCTGTAAAACTGGATAACTAGGGTAAATGCATGGAGCTTTGGGGATAGAGCCTGGGGTGGAATTGTGGACGGTGCAGACTCGATGGGCGGAATGGTCTCCTTCTGCACTGTCGGATTCTATAACCAGGGTGCGAGGAGTCCTGCAGGATTTTATTAAGTGTTTCATGCACTCCCTCCATGCATTTACCCTAGTTATACAATTTTACAGCCATGATCGTTCTGAAACAAAGCCTGCAAGATCATATCTACTGATGACATTGTGTTTTGCACAGTTAAGGCAATCTGTCTACCACTAAGGAAATCTACCACACAGACCACAGTAATTTAAAATACGATGGCAAACTCAACTAGCAATGAGCAATTAAAAAATACTAGTTTTAACCTCAACACTCATTCCTCATGAATGAAGTAAAAATACAAATTTAGCTTTCTATAGTGATCACAGTGTGCTTTGATATACTTTATACTTATGGGGAATGTTTTAAAATTGAGCTTCTTTCTACAAGTAGTCATTATGTCTGACAAGAATATGATTCATATGCTGGGAGAACAGGATAATTACTCATCTTAGAAATGAGTTAATGGATTTCTGTTTGTAGATAAAGATTTCCCCTGGGTTTTTAATTAAGTTGACTGACAGAATCTTTTATCATGTGGTTAATGGAAGAAGCTTGGTTTATGGCAGAGTGGAAAAGAAAAAAAAAAAAATCAGTTCTCAGTTCTGACTGGAGTTTATTTGAAGATAGAGCTTTTTTCCAAGCTGCTCTCTCCCACAAAAATCATTCTGAAAACTTCAAGGTTTACATTCTTTATAGCAAGTACACTTATGGTTGCTAGCAACATTTAAAGTGGAATTTTAGGTCTGTAAAAGATAGTTGCTTATTTGGAACTGAGAAAAAGTGATAAATTGTAGTTGTTTCCTTTCTTTTTTTTAAATGTCATTCAACTATTAATGGTTAAGCTGTTTTCTTTTTATTAAGAGTTACATTTAAACTTATGATAAAAACGTTCCTAATTTATCAGTGGAATTACTCCTGGAATGAAGCAGCCTTTCCTCACATTTATGCTAAAATAAAATGGTTGGGGGTCTAATATGGTTTCATAATGGACCTTGAGGTTCAAATCCAGGACACTAACAATGGATATAGTCCTCAAAAGAAAATATAGTCACTAATTATCATCTCCTAAAAAAAAAACTTTCCAAACCAAATCAAATTCATGACGGACCGTCCAGGTGGCAGACGAGACTAGAAGAGGAAAAAAGGAAAGATATATTCTGAATAAGGGCACTGAAATCACTGTTGTGGAGCATAGTTTGCATCTTCTTAAAATTATTTCCTGGGAATGGGGGCTTTGCTGGCAAGGTCGCATTTATTGTCCATCCCTAATAGCCTTTGAGAAGGTGATGGCAAGCTGGAGCAAATCGCTGCAGGTTTTATGATTGATACTGTCTGGAGGTTTTGAAGATGATTTTCAGCTGTGAGCAGTAGGAACCAGCACACTTTCATCCCACTAGCTGGCAGTTGGATTCCCACCTACATCCTTTGAAGTGGAAAACTCTCCAGTGTTACATCCAAACTTCTGCATTCCCAGTAGTGGGATATAGCTCTGACTTGCTATGGAGTTAAAAGTGCAGACTAGTTGGATTGCTCTTTTCAGCTAATTAGTACTAGCACGATGGGCTGAATAGCCTCCTTCAGTATCACTGGATTCTGTGAAATATCATATCATCTTGACCTACACTAAAAGGCGATGTGATGGTTGAATAGTTAGCACTGGCGCTCACAGCACCAGAGATCTGGGTTCAATTCCTGGTGTGTGTGTGCGCGCGTTTCCTCCGAGTGCACCGGCTTCCTCCCATAGTCCACAGTTGTGCAGGTTAGGTGCATTTGCATGCCTAATTGCTCCTTAGGATGTGTGGGTTAGAGAGATGAGAGTAAACGTGTGAGGTTATGGGGATAAGGCCTAGGTGGGACTGTTATTGGTGTGGACTTGATGGGTTGAATAGCCTCCTTCTGCACTGTAGGGATTCTATGATTAAACTTGTACTTTTCCACTAAATATACCACCTACCCATTCCCAATAATTTAAAGGTTACACTGGTAACCAAGTACAAACTAAACTCAATACTTACATGACTTGAGTGTAGTGTTGACTATAGTACCCAGCAAAGCAGCAATGATTATGAGAGTGTCAAACCTAGAAAATTCATTAAAAAGTGGGCTTAATTTACAGATGGGCACTCAAGAAAAATCACAAATTATCTAAACACTGAGAAAGTTAAATAGCATTAAGATTACCAATTCCAAAATTGAGACTTGGCAAAGAATGCCTTGGGTTCATACGCAAAGAGTTTCAGCAGTATCTCCAGTAAGTACAGACTCAAAAATACCCACTCTGCCTTAGCTATCAATGGATTGGACTCATCGCCACCAATAAAAATAGCATTTACAACAATGATAGCATCATATGTGTAACGGAAACCCCTGTAAATAAAAACAGATGAATAACATAAAACATTCAGTAACACATTGCAAAAGTCTCATTTTACTACCTAAACTGGCTTACTGGTGCAGCACAGTAGTTAGCACTGCTGCCTTACAGCACCAGGGACCTGGTTTTCATTTCCAGCCTCGGGTCACTGTCTGTTTTTGCACGTTCTCCCCATTTCTACATGGGTTTCCACTGGGTGCTCCGGTTTCCTACCACAGTGCGCATTAGGTGGATTGGCCATGCTAAATTATCCATTAGTGTTGAGATGGTGGAGAGATGGGGGGTGGGGGGTGGTACTACCTAGGGTAAATGCATGGGGTTATGGAGACAGGGCTAGGTGGGATTGCAGTCAGTGCAGACTCGATGGACTGAATGGCCTCCTTCTGCAGTATTCTAATGGTACTGAGTGGGGAAGTAGAAAACATTAGCAAATACGAATTTGGTCAAAATGTTTCTTTCTGTGCCGTATATTCTACATTACTGTGATAGTGTCAGCCACAGTTCAATTGATTGCACACTTTTTGGAATCCAGGTTCATGCTCCTCTCCAAGACTTCAGGAAAGTACCAAAAGAATAAAACTCTGAGGCCAAGTCCCTATTATATTTAACCTCAGGTGTAAGGTGTATATAGCACAAATCTGAATACAAGTAAAGAGCACCTTGCTATGGTTGTTGCAATATCGGTCAACTGGTTCTCATACTTGGAAACCAACCACAAGGGCCTCTATCTTACATCTACTGCAGTTCTCGGTATTTATCCTCAAAGGGGAGGGGATGTTCCATATACTGTGTAGACTTGTGCACAGTGAGCCAAATTTTACCAAAATAATTCCCATTCTCACAAAAATCTGAAAACCAGAGAGTTTCAATCTGAAAACTGAAGCTGAATCTCCAAACACTCTCACATCCCACCGGCAAGAAACTCCCTGTCAAAAAAAAGTGTGGGAAAATTGCATGTGGTAGCTCGCTGAAACAAACTAGAGTGAAACTCCACTTCTCAGGATTTTTGTGACACTCGAATTTTTCTTGGAAAAATTCCACTCATCGCACACACAGTGGATGGAATGTTACTTTGTTAAACAGGAAATTTTACACTTGTATCACCAATGCTGCAAGTCTGAAAAGCCAACGATGTACAGTTATCTGCGGCACAGAATTTACCAGGGAATGGACTTCATGGTCAAAATCTTCCACCCTTGTGCGTGCTGGGAGCGAATGGAATTTTGGCTGGAATGCCAAGTTTTCCGACCTTGCTCGCAACCAACTCCCACCAAGGACGAAACCGGGGAATCCCACTCTATTTGTGCGACTATTAAAATGAGCCTTGAAATTTGGGGAAATAAATAAATCAGTCATCGTTACATACTGGTGCTTGACTATTCTGCGGATAAATTGGCTCACTGCAGAGTTGTACATGTTTGGCCAGCATTTCTCCAAAGGATGAACTCTTTCCTTCATCTGAACAACCTGTATGTTCAGGAGATCTGCCAAGCGGATGAAGCACTCTCTTCCTATTTGAAAACAATTAATACAAATTACACTTAGACTTTATTGAGTCCTTCAATAACACATACACATAGACACTGCAAGGTAGTGGGGTTGACACACTGGTGGCAGGTGAAGCTCAATGCATTGACGTGTAAGGTGATTCATTTTGGTAGAAAGACTGTGGAGAAACATAGAAAAAAAAGGCATTACAATTCTTGAGAGCACAGGAGCAGAGGGATCTGGGTGTATATGTGCATGGTTCTTTAAAGGTGGCAGGACAGGTGGTGAGAGCAATTAATAAAATGTACAGTGTCCTGGGCTTTACTAATAGGGGCATAGAGTACAAGAGCAAGGAGGTTATGCTGAACTTATATAAGACAAAGAACAAAACAGCATGGGAAACAGGCCCTTCGGCCCAACGAGCCCACGCCGCCATCCCGATGTTCCCACCTCTACCCGCGATCCCTGTCCATGTTTATAGATCTATGGATTAAAAACCAAACTTGAGACAATTTAGGGAGAATTTGTTTTGCCAATTAGCCTAAGAGCACATCTTTGGGATGTGGGAGGAAACCAGAGCCCCCGGAGAAAACCCACGCAAGCACGGGAGAATGCGCAAACTCCCACAGACACAGGCCCAAATCCATGTATCTGCACAGCGCAGCAATAGTCACTGAGCTGTCGTGTTGCCCAAAGGATCAAGAAGAAAAGAGTGCTTAGATTTAAAGTGATTTGCAAAAGAAGTGATGTTCGAAAATACTTTTTCAAACAACGAACGGCTGGGGTCTGGAGTGCTCTTTTTAAAACGTAATTGATGCATTCAAGAGGGCATTAGGTGATTAGCTTGAATAGGAACGATGTGCAGAGATACAGGTAAAAGGCAGAGAAATGGGCAGCATAGTGGCACAGTGGTTAGCACTGCTGCAATTCAGGCCTCGGGTCATTATCTATGACAAGTCTGCACATTCTCCCCATGTCTATGTGGGTTACTTCCGGATGCTCTGGTTTCCACCCACCGTCCAAAGATGTGCGGCTTAGATACATTAGTCGTGCTAAATTGCCTCTTAGTGTCCCAGGATGTGTAGGTTTGAAGGACTAGTGAGTTAAAAATGTGGGGTTACGAGGACAGGGTATAGGTGGGATTATTGTTGGCGCAGACTCGATGGGTCTGCACTGTAGGGATTCTATCCTAAAATGGCATTGGGTTATAATGCTCATTTGGAGAACCAGTGCAAATGTGATGGGCTGAATGACCTCCTTCTACAATTTAGTGTTTCTTACATTAAACAATGGCTATACTTGTATTTCACTGCTCATAAAGCATCTTGAGGTGTCTAATAATTTACAATTATTATCATCTGTCTTTCAACAACTCTAATTTGCTAATAAGCGAGTGTTGTGAAGACACATTGATAGAATGAGCATTTGTTGTTTTGTAAAGAGAAGTCAGAATCAGTATTATATAAAACAGCTCAACTGGCAATATGCATTACAAAAGGACATTTTAGCCAAATGCTCCAACTTTACACAAGGAAAATACTTCAATCCATTCTCACTAATTCAAAATGATATTACATTGTGACATCTCTCCAAAGAGAAACCTGCATAACAAGCTGTGGCACTTCACAGGTGCTACATCAATTGTGAAGACAGTCATATGCTGGTTGGATAAGTGCCAGGTACATGTTGGCTACCAATGTGTCTAATGGCCCATTTCCTACCCAATTCCACAAGGAACATTGCCAGATGAAAGACTGGCAATAAAAATGATAAACTTTCTCTAACAAGGGAAGCTCATTTTTAGCACACAATTCAGTTTTTACTAAATAAAATCTGTGGCCCAGCCCAGCAAGCTGAACAAAGGCTCATTTCACCTTTGTTGACAGCTTGGGCAAACTCTGATTCATCGCAAAACAGTAAGAAGTCTCACAATACGAAGTTAAAGTTCAACAGATTTATTAAATCTATTGGACTTCTTACTGTCTTTAGCCCAGTCCAACACCAGCATCTCCACATCATCCCAAAACAGCAGAAGCAATTGCATAAAATATAAATTCTGATTTACACTCTCTCCATCTCCCCGCGCACCTCCCACCACATCAGACTGCTAGAAATTGATTCATGTTTTTATTCCCTTTATATCAGAGTTGGATAACTGCTTAGAAAAGAGAGCAGTGGGTTTGAGAGATGGCAATAAATTATTCCAGGTTAGTTAGGACAAGAATGTTATGTTCTTAAAGTAGGGGATAAATAAGACATGATGTTGAAAGCTCCCACTCGCAATCCCCAAACCAAGAAATGGAAAGTTCTTGATGGACTAATAATATATCTACTCCGGCTGCACATTAAAAAACAAAAACACCATTTCAGAATGTTCTTATTCTTATTAAATGTTCTGATCCAAATCTCCAAACTGCAGGTTTCACAATGAGGATTAATTTTACAGCTACCCACCCACAAAGCCTTTCTGTTCATTGTCAGAAACTCTCCACAGTAGCTCTCGATGAGAGCTGGGAGCCTCTGGTGCCACCAGCTTCACCAGCTGCTTCCAGTGTGACTCCAGAATGACAAACTCAGCTCCATGCATCACTTTCAGGATGTCAAACGCTTCGATCATCTTTCGATGCTTCATATAAACCAGCTTTCTTACTTCATTCTGGAAAACACAATGCATTAGCTTATTGACTAAAATCGTCTATTCAAAGGACATCTATATCAACACATAAGTCACGTACCCAAGGAGAACTGAGCATAAATATAACTTTTATTTTTCAAAGCACAAGTTCTGAGCATATTAACAACATTACCACACTGTACCTCACACAGACCAGATGACACAGCACTTCTGCCTAGAATTACCCCAAGTAATGAGTAGCACAATAGTTAGCATTGTGCCTCACAGCTCCAGAGACCCGGATTCAATTCTAGCCTCGGGTCAGAGTGTGCGCATGCGGAGTTTGCGCATTTTATGTCTGCCTGGGTTTCCTCCCACACTCCAACGATGTGCAGGTTAAGTTGATTGGCTATGGTAAATTGTCCCATAGTGTCAAGGGGATGAGCAGGCTCGATGGGGTGAATGGCCTCCTTCTGCACTATAGGGATTCAATGATTCTAATTATACACTGGAATTAATCCCAATGACACTGGATCAAGTTATTCTAACTTTCCAACAGTCTCCTTGTTTGATACTGGGTATTGCTCCTGATTTGTTGCTCTTGCAGAGATAGCCTATGATTCTAATCAGGAAGAAGCACTAGGAATTATAAAAACCTTTGCATTTGAAAAAAAAAGAGAAACACACTGAACTTGCTGCATTGAGGGAGAGATAGAGAGGGTAGAGAGACGGAGAGGACACTTGCAGGCAGCACAGTGGTTAGCACTGGTGCCTCACAGCAGACCAGGTTTGATTCCAGCCTCATGTCACTGTCTGTGTAGAGTCTGCATGTTCTCCCCAAGTCTGTGTGGGTTTTGTCCAGGTGCTCTGGTTTCCTCCCATAGTCTGAAAGATGTGCGGAGTAGGTACATTGGCCACTCTGATTTCTCCCTCAGTGTACCCAACTAGGGGATTTCACAATAATTTTATTGCAGTGTTAAAGTAAGTCTACATGTGACACTATTAAATAAACCTCAAAATTTGAAACAAAACGGGAATTTACAATTTTGTCAGGTTGTTTACTTGCAATGGAAGCACAGAACGGTGAGGTGTCAAATTCAATTAAAAAAAAAAAAGCACTATATCTCTGGAGTCACCCACACAAATACATACCTTCAAATGTTTCTTGTAGTCATTGTACACAACAGCAAGGAAGAGAGACATGAAGATATAGGTGTTCACTATTATAAAAATGACAAAGAAAATGGAATATGCCCAGCTGACCTCATAGGCAGGCATCCTGAAAAATATGATGTCAAGAGTTAATGGTCACTATCATCAATTTTATAAGTCACAAAATGCAAAAGGTTAAGGCAGACAAGGCTATGGGCTGGAAAATGGGGTTCAAATAATTAGGTGGTTTGTCTTTGACTGCCACAGATATGATAGGCCAAAAGGCTCTCTCCTGTGCTGTATATCTCTTAGGACTTGTTTGGACCAAGACCTTCTAATTAAGCCCTAATTTGATGTCACCTATCCAATAGAAGTCACTGATACATAAAGGGATAACGATGTGGAGATGCTGGTGTTGGACTGGGATAAACACAGTAAGAAGTCTGACAACACCAGGTTTAAGTCCAACTGATTTATTTGATAGTAAACTCAAGCTTTCAGGGTTTCCCTCTTCGTCAGGTGAATGGAGAGCTCTGGCCTCAGACAGAGCATATAACAGCACAGACAGTTTACAGATTACTAATTAGAATGTGAATCTTTATACTTAATCTGCTATTCAAGTCTTAAAGTGGCTAACAATGTGAGTGGAAGGAACACTGAGTGCTGAACTCGGCCAACGTTGTCTACCTAATACGTTGCAAGAAAGGATGTCCCAAAGCATGGGACATTGGGCGAGACCATGCAGATGCTGCGACAACGGATGAATGAACATTGCTCGACAATCACTAGGCAAGACTGTTCCCTTCCTGTTGGCGAACATTTCAGTGGTCACAGGCATTCGGCCTTTGACCTGCAGGTAAGCATTCTCCAAGGCGGCCTTTACGACACACGACAGCGCAGAGCCGCTGAGCAGAGACTGATAGCCAGGTTCCACACACGAGGACGGTCTTAACAGGGATCTTGGGTTCATGTCAATTATTTGTAACTCCCATGACTTGCCTGGGTTTGCAAAATCTCACTTACCGTACTGTCTGGAGACAATACACATCTCTTTAACCTGTGCTCAGTGCTCCTTCCACTTACATTGTTAACCACTAAGACTTGAATAGCAGGTTAGGTATAAAGATTCACATTCTAATCAGTAATCTGTAAACCATCTGTGCTATTTTATATGTGCTGTTTGAAACCAGAACACCCCATTCACCTGACGAAGAGGGAAACCTCAAAAGCTTGAGAGTTTACTATCAAATAAATCAGCTGGACTTAAACCTGGTGTCATTAGACCTCTTACTATATAAAAGGGGTTACAGGTGGCACTGGGTATTTTAGAGAATTCTATGTGGAGTTGCTTCAAAAGAATAAAAGCTCATTTTGAAGAAGCAGAACTCATGTCTCCTTTACTGAACTGCAACCAAGAGACTCAAACATGTCTCCAAATCTAAAACAGTCCAAGCTGGGACTAACTGAATCTAACTAGCAGCATTATCAAATCCAATTATTCGATAGGTAGGGCCAGATTCCTAATAAAGGCCTTCAAAAGATCACGGGCAGGATTTTACAGCCTTGCTCATCCCGAAGCCATAAAATCCCACCCGAGGTCAATGGGCTTTCCCCACGTTCCGCTCCTCGCCCGCTCCAATTCCCATGGTGAGCGGGCTGTTAACATTCCGTCCCACCTCAACCAAGCTCCGCAACTCAGTTTTTGCAATTAAAATTGGAGATTGTTCACCCTACGGCTGAGGTTCTCAAATCTACCAATTCTTCTGCAGAAGAGGTGTAATCTCAGCTGCATGAGAGTTAAATGGGCAGCCTCTGTTTGAGGAAAGAACAGATGGGAGTATTTTCTCAATTTCTGAAAACCTTAAAAACACAGCACAATGCCAATACTGGGCTGATGGCAGCAAGATCAGACACACCAGCAGTTTCTTACTAGTGTGCCATCAACTAACCCAAACAACATAACTGGGACAATCCTGCAAACATAATGCATATTTGAGGAAAGGTAACAATAAAGAACCTTCGATTCAGAAACAGGCCTTTGTATCTTTCTAAAATGACTGAAACCTCCTAAATACAGAAATCCTGAAATCTCCATTAATCACCACTTATTATTTACCAGAATTTTCACAGAACAAAACATTTTGGAAGCAGTCAGTTATTGGTAATTGTGATCTTTTCCAGGCGATTAAAATATTTCTTCATTTATGATGTACCTGTCTGTTTGTTGAGAGTTGGGGGCATGTCCCTTTAAGAGAACAGGTCAGGTGACATGGGACATCAGCTCAACCCCCTGGGTGGAGCTTACCAAGCCGGTCTTGTGATGACTGTGCCCAAGATATGATATGTTAATAAACAGGTCCAGTTAGTTTACTCTTATCTCGTGGTTTTTTTTTAAGTCCACATTAGACCTCATACATAACATGAAAGTCAGAGTCAAATATTCCTGTTACATACATAGAAGATCAAGTCATTGAACTTTATAGTATGGCCCAACATGTCCATGCCACCCATTTTTTTTTTTTAAAAATACCAATAAGCTAGTCCCAATTGTCGGCATTTGGCCCATATCCCTCTATACCCATTTTACCCATGTAACTGTCCAAATGCTTTTTAAAAGACAAAATTGGATCCACCTCTACTACTACCTCTGGCAGCTTGTTCCAGACACTCACCACCCTCTGAAGAAATTGCCCATCTAGACACTTTTGTATCTCTTCCTTCTCACCTTAAACAATGTCCTCTAGTTTCCACTACGTTTGGGAAAAGATGTCAATGATCTATACCCCCTTATAAGATCACCCTAAATCTCCTATGCTCCAGAGAAAAAAGTCCCAGTCCACCCAGCTGTTCCTTATAACTTAAACCATCAAGTTTCAGTAACATTCTAGTAAATCTTTTCTGCACTCTTTCTAGGTTAATAATAGCCTTCCTATAATGGGGCGACCAGGACTGTACACAGTATTCCAAGTGTGGCCTTATCAATGTCTTGTACAACTTCAACAAGACACCCCAACTCCTATATTCAATATTCTGACCAATGAAACCAAGCATGCCAAATGCCTTCTTCACCAATCTATCCACCTGTGACTTCACTTACAAGGAGCTATGAAACTGTACCCCTAGATCTTTGTTCTATAACTCTCCCCAATATTCTACCAAAAACTGAGTAAGCCCTGTCCTGATTTGATCTACCAAAATACATCACCTCACATTTATCTAAATTAACCTCTATCTGCCATTTGTCAGTCCACTGGCCCAATTGATCAAGATCCCACTGTGGTCCTAGATAACCTTCTTCACTGTCCACTATGCCACCAATCCTAGTGCCATCTGCAAATTTATTAATGACGCCTCAAATTCTCATCCAAATCGTTACTATAAAATGACAAATAACAGTCCAGCACTGACCCTTGAGGCACACCACTGGTCACAGGCCTCCAATTTGAAAAACAACCCTCTGTTTTCTGTCATCTGTCATCAAGCCAATTTTCTATCCATTTGGCTACCTCACCTTAGATCCTGTGAGATATAACCTTATGCACCAATCTCCCATGCAGTACCAATTCTTGGGAATCCCAGATGGTCAACTATTTTCCATTGTATATTCAAATGGTAGGCTTTATAATAGTATTGTAATGTTTATGCTTTGTTTCAGCTGTGACAAACAAGCTGCTTTCTAAATGACTTTGATATACGTACATCACATCGGGGCTATTAGCTGTGGTCACCAACACGTAGAGATTAAAGAGTATGTCCAGGTAGTTATTGAAGTATGGAGCTCCGTCTCCCGTTGTGAACTTCCTGTAAAATAATATTGTCAAAAAAATGGAGAGCGGAGTCAGTTATGGAGGATATGAGGAGCTGATTTATCATTCATCAATATCCCAAAGGAAATGTTTAAAATATACAGACAATAATTTATCAAGTAGATAAAAGCAGATCATAGCAAGAAATTAATAAGCACAACTCTAGGCCATTTGACTTGTGCCAGGGCTGACAAATCCTGTATGTACTCTCCATCCCTTTCTGCTAAACCACTCTCCAGCTTGGAGGTGAATGGGAGCAAAATGTTGCTGATTCCATAAAGCATTATCCCAACAATCTCTGACATGTGGATCGGGCTTGCTGAGATGCCATATGACAAAATAACCTGATAACATCATTGAAGTACGAACATGCTTCAGTTACTGGCATTCTCACCTTCAAATCAAGTGGTTTCAACACAGAATCCCTGCAGTGCAGAAAGCCGGATGGAGACTGCTAAGCAAGCACCCTAATCTCCCCTGCACTGTGTTCAAGTATACACAGTATGTGAAAGATCTAACATTGCCATCCCAGGCTCCCCCCACAACTCAACTCGACACCACCCCCAAACACAGACACAGTCAATCGCCAACTCCAAAGGACCCACTGCTGGCCTCAACTCCTGACCCCACCACCTGGCCCCCGCACCTTCCCCCTCCATGCAAAGTCCCCCCCCCCCCCCCCACCATCCCCCATTAGACCCCTGCTTAGCACTGTCCAGTTGACAGTTCCAGGCTGGCACTGCCCGCAAACACCCAGGAACTACAATGGCTTCCAGTCCCACAGTGAGACCATCACATCTGGCCCTCCACCTGTAATATTCACCAGTGAGGACCTCCACTGGAGAGGTCAGAGAGCTCAGAGATTGTGTCCCAAGTTCACTAGGAGAATTTAAATGAGGATATAAGTGTTTAAAATCAGCCTCATGCCTTTCTTGGGGGCAAGGCTGATTACAACAATAAATGTGGTCTGGGAAGTTCTCGATGCCAGGTGCAATTCTTGTTTTTAAGTCTCCTGCTGACATTTCCTGCTCCACTACATTACTCCTCCAGCTCTGGGAGTGGGGGGAAATGGCACCCAATTTGTAAATGGTCTCAACATGCTTTGATACCTGTTATTAAAATTGCAGCAGGTAGGATTATATTTTAATTGATAAAAGGACAAAAGTTCTTGGAAAGTCCATGGCACAGTGGTTTGCACTACTCCTTCATAGCATCAGGGACCTGGGTTTGATTCCCGGCTTGGGTCACTGTTCGAGTGAAGTTTACATGTTCTCCGTATCTGCGTGGGTTTCCTTCAGGTGCTCCGGTTTCCTCCCACCGTCTGAAAGACGTGCTGGTTAGTGTGCATTGATCCAAACAGGCTATTAGGGGAATTTCACAGTAACTTCACTGCAGTGTTAATGTAAACCTTACTTGTGACTAATAAAAGAAACTTTAAAAAAAATGCATAAGTTGAAAAGGTTTTGTAGAAGTTCTTTAAAGACTGACTAATGAGATTCTTCTTTCTCAAGGTCATGGTTTCAAGTCACACATTGAGTGATGAATACTATTCATTTTCTTTTAAACCAAAAGGTGGCTTTAAGCTGTTAAAATTAATTGGAAGTTTAGAAGTTTCCTGATTATATAGCTTCCATCATTTACAGAACCAGCAGAACCTGTCCTACAGATAAGCTCCTAAACGATGGATGGACTAACTACAAGTTACAATTGATTAAAGGCTGCACCGAGCTAAAAATGGATAACTTGAACTAGTTAGTCTGAGTCAAGTCAACATGCGCTGATGGACCAACATTAACTCCATCTGCTGGAAATGCTCCCTCTAGTGTTGTGGCACAAATAAACAGTGATTTCTGTTCAAAGATTCAAAGAACCCAGAGTGCAGAAGAAACAGGCCATTTGGCCCATTGAGCCCACACTGACAACAATCCCATCCAGGTTCTATCCCCATAACCCCACATATTTACCTTGCTAATCCCCTTGACACTAACAGCAATTTATATTGGCCGATCAACCTAACCCACGCATCTTTGGACTGAGAGAGTAAGTCGGAGGACCCCCAGAGGAAACCCACACAGACACGATGAGAGGTGTCTCCACCCAGATAGTGACCTGAGGATGGAATTGAATCTGGGTCCCCAGTGTTGAGAGGCAGCAGTGCTAACCATTGTACCACCCAGATGAGATGTTGATTCATTGAAAATTACCACAGTATATGTTTACAAGACAGACACTAGACATTAAATGTAACATATTGTATAATGAACCGCTTCAATAGGCTCGAGAGCCACAAAAATGCATTTATTTTGTCACAATGGGCACTTGGATGAGATATTGGAGAGTGATTGTGGAATTGCGTTTCAGCAAAAGGCAGAAAAGTAGTTAGACGAGAAAGTAAAGTTACTGTGACCACTTTGTCATTATAATAAAACACAACTGTAATTGAACTAGCTTACCTTTTCGCAAACAACTTCAAAGCCATAAGAGAAAACACTGCAACACTGAACATAAACAGCACAAACACATAGGTGATCTCTGGAAGAGTGTTGCGGATATTTCTGAAGGCTCTTCGGAGCTGAAATAGAAGAAATCTTAATGGTAACATTTGGAAATAGCAGGAATTATTCTTTTCTTGTTACTCACTTATGGGACGTGGGCATCACTGGCTGGCCAGCCAGCATTTGTTGTTTATCCTTAGTTGCTCTCACTCAGAGGACAATTGAGAGTCAACCACATTGGGAGTCACATGTAGGCCAGACCAGGTAAGGACAGCAGATTTCCTTCCCTAAACCAGATGATGAATCAAATGGATTTTGCCAACGATGTTTCATGGTCATCATTAGATTCTTAATTCCAGATATATTAAAAAGTTGAATTCAAATTCCACCAGCTGCCATGACGGGATTTGAAAGCAGGTCCCCAAAACATATTAGCTGAGTTTCTGGATTGACAGTCTAGTGATACCACCAGACCAAAACCACCCTTCCTGAAGGTGGCACATGTTGGTTCTGCACCATGCTACCATAAACAACACTGGAGAAGAAGTATTTCACACCTACAAGTCTCTAATCTCGCAGTGTTTCAAAAATCAGTGGATTAGTTCTGGTCTGATATTCTGATGTAAATAAAAAAGATTAGACCTCACCTGCCGACTTTCAGTGAAGTTTATGCAAAAGAGTGGCCTCAAGACTCTAGACCACCTCACAACAAAATATCCAGTTTCAGTCAGAGTTAAGTATACAATCATGTCCAATAAGGTGAGCTGGAAGTGAAGAAACACAGCACTTAAAACGCACACTGACTTTAACACAATTTACAAAACGTTTTTGTAATCTGGTTGGAAATGGGACAGAAGGCAGGGGAGAGCAAAAGGATAAATCAAACAAATATTCTCGCTCCTGATTATCACATAGTGGACTCCCAACACAAAAGAAGAGCTGGGTGAAGCACCATAGAATGGCTGACATTTGTGGGACCATTCCCCAGTACAAGCATTCAGACAGGAGGGGGAGAAAAGGTTTAAAAAACCAAACAACTAAAATGCCAAAAGAATAATCCCAGGCAGAATATTAAAACATTCCAATGTTTCTTAATGTAGTCTCAGATAAAATGGTGGAATTGGTGTCAACTAACATTTGTCTAGCTTGTGATTGTTGGTCTCAAAGTATATTTAATTATACTTTTATCATCATGTCCTCCATTTGTAATACCTTACAACCAAAGGGCAACTTCTGATATGTAGTCTGAATACAGTTTGCTAGCTTCTGACAGATTCATTTCATAGAACAAAGTCCACAAACAGCAATTGAAGGAAAAGCCAGGCCATTATTCTGCAATTTTGGCTGAGGGAGAATGTTGGCAAGAACTGAAGAAGATCTTATTCTTTTCAGTAGTGTCAGTGGATCTTCTGCTAGAGAGCTCCTCACTCTTAATGTCCAATCGATTGACCACACATTGCCTGCCTTCGTGTGGGTTGCCAGTGAAAATCCGCATGAATATTTATTTGGACTGTACACTCACCAATATGCTGACAATGACACAGATGTTCTTTGGATCTTTCCACAGCACCTTGGCAGGAATAATCTTTGAGAAATGTAACAGACGTATAGCAAATATCAGCAGGCAAATAAACTCCACTGTTGACGTTACCTGTTGGATTAGTAGACAACGTCAATAACTCTCTGCAGCCTGGAGATCAATTACCAAAGGTAGTAATTTTACAATGGGATCTGGGAGGAGTTGGTCTGTATCAGGAATGAGAGATGCAGATCTTTCATGCAAGTGATAATAACATAGAACATAGAACAATACAGCACAGAACAGGCCCTTCGGCCTTCGATGTTGTGCCGACCAAAAATAAAAAGCAATGCCCCTCCTAACTAAACCATTCCCTTCTCTTCCATATACTTATCAACTAACCTCTTAAACGCCACCAAACTTGGTGCATCTACAACAGAAACCACAACCAGATAACCATCTTGTACAGGATAGTCTTAGGCTACAGACTGATATTGATCAGCTGATAAGTTAGGCAGAGCAATGGCAGATGATATTTAATCTCTCTAAGTGTGAGTTGATGAATTTTGGACGTTTAATAAGGATCGGGTATACACAATGAATGTAAATCCCTAGGGAATATTGAGGAACAAAGGGACCTTGGTGTACAAATGCATAGATCCCAAAAGAAAGTATAGGGATAGAAAATAGGAGTAGGCCATTCAGCCCTTCAAGCCTACTCTACCATTTATTTTGAACATGGCTGATCATCAAATTCAAAATCCTGATCTCACTTTCACCTAGACAGGGTGAAGAGGGGACAGAGAATGCTTGCCTTCATTAGTCGGATAATGGAATACGGATGCTGGTCTTAGTACAACTTTATAAAGTATTAATTAGGCCACAGATGGTGTTTATATACTGTTCTGATCACCACACTATTGGAAGGATATGATTGCATTGGATAGGGTGCAGAGGAGATTCACCAGGATGTTTCCTGGGATGGAAAGTTACAGCTATGAGAAGAGGTGGGCTGGGATTATTTTTTTTTCTGCAGCAGAGAAGGGTACTGATAGAGGTACACAAAATTATGAGAGGCATAGATAGGGTAGATCAGAAGAATCTTTTCCCCATGGCAGAGATGTCCAAGACTAGGAGGCATAAGTTTAAAGGAGAGGAATGAGTGGTTTAGCGCGAGATTTGAAAAGTTTTTTCACGCAGAGGGTGTGGAGGCAGGTTCTTTCACATTTAAGAAGCATCTAGATGCGCACTTAAACCGTCAAGACATAGGAGGCTATGGTCCAAATGCTGGTAAATGGGACTAGTATAGATTGGTATTTGATGGTCAGCACAGACACGGTGGGCCAAAAGGCCTGTTTCTGTGCTGTATGACTCTATAAAAGGACAGGTGGTCAGGAATTCAGGGCAGGTGGTGTCAAAGGAGCCTGAGTAACATAGTGCTGGGATAGTGAGTAAGTTTAAGAGGAGTTAAGACAGATTTTTAATTGGTAATGGGTTGAAGGGTTACGGGGAGAAGGCAGGACAACAAGGAATGTATCAGCTAAGATTGAATGGTGGAGTGGACTCAATGGGCTGAATGGTCTAATTCTGCTCCTTGTCTTATTGTCCTATGAGCATATACTCCACATTGGCAGCTTTTCTACATATTGCCCAGATGCCAGCCCACTGGTAAGTAGGTAGGTAAGAAGGCAGCCAAAAAGATCCAATGATTATTGATCAAATACTCTGCTGAGACATCATCAGACCAACGCACTTCCTTCTATACTTCTTTTTGCAGAACAAGTTCTCTTATTCTGTATGATCTACACTAAACCCAATGATTTTTCTATGCTTAAAAAAGAAAACATCTAGATGGGAGACTCACCTAATGTAGATGAAAATGATATGTCTAAAAACTGAGGCTAGAGGTTGCCTCAATCCTTTTTGCTATCAGGAGCATATAGTTCTTAATAAACCAGCCCTTCAGTGGGGCACACAGTGCTCAGCGAGACGTTATAAAAGAGATCTGTATATCGTGAAGAGCTTGGAAATCTTCATTAAAAAAAAAAGCACCATCTTTCAAACACAGACTTGAGAATACTAACACAGGAAGCAGGAGGAGGTATTTATGGGAACGTTATCAAGAACTGCCCCTCGAAAGATATTTCAAACCAATCCATCGGGGTGGCGGCGCAGGCTCGTTGGGCCGAAGGGCCTGTTTCCTGTGCTGTTTTGTTCTTTGTACATGTCCGGAATAAATGAGGCAAATTTTCTATTAAAGAACAACACAGCAATAGGCTCTTTGGCCCTCCAAGCCTGTGCTGATCATGATGCCTTAACTAAATAAAAAAAAAAACCATCTGCCCTTACTTAGTCCATATCCCTCTATTCCCTCCCTATTCACGTACCCATCCAGATGCCTCATAAATGTTGCTAATGTGCCTGTTTCCACTACCTCCTCTGGCAGCGTGTTCCAGGCACCCAATCTCTGCGTGAAAAACATCCTTCATACATTTCCATTAAACTTTCCCCCTCTCACTTTGAACCTGTGTCCCCCACCCCCTGTAATTGACACTTCCATGCTGGAAAAAAGCCTCTGACTAAGCACCCTGTCCATGCCTCTGATAGATGTCTACAAAATTATCAGGTCTCCCCTCAGCCTCTGTCTTTCCAATGACAAAATCCTAGTTTATTCAACTCTCCTCAGTCAAAACTCTTCAGACCAGGCAACTTCCTGGTGAAACAAAAACCAAAAAAAAAAATGCTGGAAAACCTTAGCAAGTCTGACAGCATCTGTGGAGAGAGAATAGAGCTAATGTTTTGAGTCTGGATGACCTTTCGTCAGAACACACACAAACATGCACCCCTGATAAAGGGTCATCTCGAAATGTTGACTCTATTCTCTCTCCACAGATGCTGTCAGACAAGCTGAGATTTTCCAGCATTTTTCTGTATTTGTTTCACATTCCAGCATCCGCAGTATTTTGCGTCTAACATCCTGGTGAACCTTCTCTGCACTCTCTCCAAAGCTTCCACTTCCTTCCGGTAGGGTGGCGACCAGAACTGCATGCAGTACTCCAAATGCGGTTCAACCAAAGTTTTATGTAACTTGGTGTGAAAAATAACAAAGGGTGGCCACGTTGTGAAATGTGTGTAATGTTACACATCGAGTTTGACTCACTTGAGCGTAGTCCACATCTCAGACAAATGGCACTCGAGTGCTAAATATTTTATATTCACCTGAAATTTTTGTTTGGACTAATTTAGTGAAGTGAGGATAGAGAAGTCTTAGTTATTAAAAAGAAAACAAACATTATGGCTCATTCTCCACTTTTTAAAATCCCTATTTAAATTGGGTCACGGTTCAATTACGTAGCTTCTGCTGTTTTGTCTACTTTTAAACAGATGATGGTGCACTTTGTGTACTGTAGCTTAGTTGGTGAAAACTTCCACAAAACCAGTACTCTCAGTCTGCCCTCCCACCCACCCCCTCCAATATTTTAGGAACGGACAGTAGGGCAGAGAAATCGGACAGTGTCTGATTTATATTTAAACATTCTAAAGGCACGTTCAAAGTTTATTTGCAAAGCTCACATGGGACCTCTAATGGTAAAAGTCTGGTATCATCACTTAAAACTGCATTGGTCCTTGAAATGAAATACACAAAGGAAAACCTTTCCAGCTCATCCCTCTAGTGTAACAAATAGGTGGAATCCTGTATTTCCAATATCTTTAATGTTTTTGATTTTCAGAACACCACAGCTCCAACCCATTTACTGTCAGTTCATGATTCTCCCAGTATCCAGCAATAGAAAAATCTACCTTATTTATTCCATACATGTATCACTCTAAAATGGGGATATCTCCCATCGCTGGTTCAAAATATCCCCAGGTCAGTGCTTGCTCACGTCTTAGACCAGCACTCTCATAACTACCTCCTTGTCACTTTTGCAAGTTCCAAGACCCTAGCTTGCCTTTAACATTGAAAAGCTGAGTCTGTTTCATCTAAACATGACAGCTGTATAGATTAACTCTTTTTATTCATTCATGAGAGGTGGGCATTGCTGGCTGAGCCAGCATTTATTACACAATTCTAATTGCCCTTGAACTGAGTGGCTTGCTGGATCATTTCATTGCTGTGGCACATAAGCCAGACCAGCTACGGATAGCAGATTTCCCTCAGAATTTCTACATTGCAGAAGGAGGCCATTCAGCCCATGGAGCCTGCACCAATAACAATGCCACTCAGGTCCTACCCCGTAACTCCTTGTATTTACTCTGCCAATCCCTCTGACTTTGATATTAAGGGGCAAATTGACAAGGCCAATCTGCACATCTTTAGAGCAGGGGAGGAAAATCGGAGCACTAGGAGAAAATCCACACAGACACAGGGAGAACATGCAAACGTCACACAGATGGTGACCTGAGACCAGAATTGAACTCCAGTCCCTGGTGCTGGGAGGCAGTTGTTCTAATGACTGTGCCATCACGCCACCCCTCCCTAAAAGGATTTTAGAGCAGTGATGATGCTTCAGGATCATCATTAGAATTTTAATCCAACCTTCAATCTACTGTGTCAGCATTCGAACCTGGGTCCCTACAGCATTACCCATGGTATCTGGTCTAATAGTCCAGTGTTGTCAGACTTGGTGTGTCAAACCTGATGTTGTCAGGCTTCTTACTAATAGTCCAGTGACAACATCACTATGACATCACCTCCCCCATAGACTGTTGTTGCAAAGACAATCACAGATTGGTAGGGGTTAAATGGGACAGATTCATGATATTCTGAAAGTACTGAAGATTGAATGCAGAAGTAACTGTAGTCACTGAAAGAAACTCACCCAAATTGGCAGCAAGTAGACTGCTGGTTCTTCAAATAGAGCAAGCAGAAGGTTCACCAGGACAAAAAAATAAGTGATTCTCTGGGTACACCAATGATTGTACAACTTGTAGAATCTAGGGAGGGAAAGTTCCAGAAGTTGTTAATCTTTTCACAAGTTGAAAGAAATAATGAGGAATTTTTTTGAAGTAAATAAGCATCTGAGAGTCAATGATCTGTTAATTGGCCCAGTGTCCTAGTATCATAGAATCTCTACAATGTAGAATGAAGCCACTCGGCCCATCAAGTCTGCACCAACCACAATCCTACCCAGGCTCTATCCCCATCAACCCATGCATTTAACCTAGCTAATCCCCTGACACTAAAGGATATTTAGCACGACCAATCCACCTAACCCACACACCTTTGGTCCTGATCAATATGAACCTGCAATCATAAGATCATAAAAAAATGGAGTTTATTGAACCTACTCAGCATTTAATAAAGATCACGCTGATCTGACCACGGCTTCAATTTCACTCTCCCATCTACCCATCTCCATAAACTTTATAGGTTAAAATATCCTTTACAGATTAAAGGGTGACACAGTGGTTAGCATTGCTGCCTCACAGCTCCAGGAACCTGGGTTCGATTCCCAGCTTGGGTCACCATCTGTACAGAGTCTGCACATTCTTACCATGTCTGCATGGGTTTCCTACAGGTGATCTGGCTTCCTCCTGCAGTCTGAAAGATGTGCTGGTCAGGTGCGTTGGCCACGCTAAATTCTCCCCCAGTGTACCTGAACAGGTGCCGAGTGTGGCGATTTTCACAGCAACTTCATTGCAGTGTTAATGTAAGCTCCTTCTGACACTAATACATAAACTTATTCATCTAACTCAACCTTGAATACATTCAATTACTCTCCACTGTCCTCGGACTGACCATCTCAGAAGAAGTTCCTCTGCTTTAAACGGAAGACCCCTCATATTTAAACAGTGTCCCCTAGTTTGAGTGGCCTTGCAAAGGGAAAACATCCAGTTTTCCATGTGCCTTCAGAGTCCTTTATATTTCAAAAAGATCACTTTGTATTCTTCTGAACTCTAGTGAGCTCAGACCCAATCTGCTCGACCCCCTCATCTCAGAACTCAGCCTGGTGATCATTCTGTGAACTGCTTTCAATCCATAAGTAAGGAGGCCAAGTTTGTACACGTAGGCTCAAGTTAACACTGTAATGAAGTTACTGTGAAAATCTCCTAGTCGCCACATTCTGGCACATGTTCAAGTACACCAAAGGAAAATTTAGCATAGCCAATGCACCTAATCAGCATGTCTTTCAGGCTGAGTGGAAACTGGAGCACCCAGTGGAAACCCACGCAGACATGGGAAGAATGAGCAAACTCCACACTGATAGTGACCTAAACTGCAAGTCGAACGCAGGTCACTGGTGCTTTGAGGCAGTAGTGCTAACCATTGATGCCCTGTTTGGTAGTAGCAAGACTTAATATTCCATCCTCCAAAAGCAATGAAGACCAACATTCCTTGGCAGTGAGGGCACTGAGTCAGAGATCAGGTTGGTGGTGAGCTTTCTGCCCATCTGATTTTTCAAGAAACAGTTCACAGGACTGGTTTTCATTTCTCCAGCCTTGTTTGTCCAATACCAATGAGACTCGGGTAATAATCCAGAAATTATTACCTTTGAGGTTTTACTTCATAATTTTATGCACAACCTCCTTCTTTGTCCTGGCTATTGGTACCTACACAAACTACTATAACTGGATTTCCCCCACCCCCCCTTACTGCAGGTTCCTCTCCAGCCATGAGCAAAATGTTCCACATGGCCATCTGGACTCTGTTCTTTGCTAGAGAATTTGTCATTCCCCTTACTATACAGATTCTCCTATTACATTGCTTCACGGTACCGTCATCAGACTAGTCATGGCACTGAGGTTCAGGCAGCCAATCAGTTCACCTGCAACTTCTGTGACTGAGACTGAAACAGATAAGAGGATTCATCCAAACAAGCTGAAAGAATTTCAAATATGTTGGATTTTTGCAGAGATTGATATTCCAACCCTCTGAGCTCTCTTACCTGTACAAGTTTCAGTCACACTCTTCTGATCCCAACCACATTAGAAGACCCTACCCTGAAGGGTATGACCACCTCCTGGTAAAAAGCACCCATAGGAAAGGGTTGAAAGCTTCAGGTTTTTAGGTATCCATATCACCTGGTTCCCTCCATGCCAACACCATAGTCCAGAAATCCCATCAAAACCTCTACTTTCTCAGAATTCTAAGGAAATTTGGCATGTCAGCTACAATTTCTCATCAATTTTTTACAGATACAACCAGAAAGAATGCTTTCTATGGCGCATCTGATTGGTATGGCTCCTGCTTTGCCCAAGACTGTAGGAAACAACAAAATGTAGCCTAATCCACCACTCCAACCAGCCTTCCATCCATTGACTCTGTCTATATCTACCGCTCAGCCATAATTAAGAACCCCACATACCCTGGACATTCTCTCTCTCACCTTCCTCCTTCAGGAAAAAGAAAAAGTCTGAGGTCACGTACCAACTCATTCAATAACAGTTTCTTCCTTTGAGCCGTCAGACTCTTAGTAGATCTACCCTGCATTAAGTTGATTTTTCTCTACACCCTATCTATAATTGTAACACTACATTCTTTCTCTATAAATGATATGCTATATGTATAGTGCACAAGAAACAACATTTTTTAACTATACCCTAATGCACGTGACAATAATGAATTAAATCAAATATAATTCTTGCCCTGACATGTGACAGTGTCTGCAAGTCAGCCGACACAGATGCCTCTCTAATCTAATTTTGTTTTTGCCTCTGTGGTCCATACCCCTCTCCCCTTTTCATGCATCTATCCAGATGCTTCTTGAACGCTGTTATGGAATCTGTTTCCACCACTTCCCTTGGTAGCACATTCCAGGCATTCACCACCCTCCGTGTGAAAGACTTGTCCCTTACATCTCTTTTAAACTTTCCCCCTCACACTCTCAACCTATGCCGTTGAGTAATTGACTCTTCAACCCTAGGAAAAAGGCTCTGACTCTCCACTCTCTCCAAGTCTGTCATAATGTTGTAAACCTCTATCAATTTCCCCCTCGTCCTACATTGCTGGAGTGAAAACAATTCAAGTTTGTTCAACCCTTCTTCATAGTCAATATCTTCCAAATCAGACAATATTTGGGTAAATCTCTTCTGCACCCATTCCAATGCATCAACATCCTTCCAATAGGTGTGGCAACTAGATTTGTACACAATATTCCTAAATCTAACCAAAGTCTTATACATCTGCAACATGATTTTCTAATTCCTGGATTCAATGCCCTGACTAATGAAGGCCAATATGCCATATGCCTACTTGATCATCATGTCCAGAGTTGCCACCTTCAGGGAACTGTGGATCTGCACACCTAGATCCCTCTGTACCTTAATATTTCAAAGGGCTCTACCACTTAATTTGCTCTCTGTGCACCCTAGCTATGATTGTAACACTATGTTCTGCAGTCTCTCATTTCCTTCTCCATGAACAATATGTTTTGCTTGTATATTGTGGAAGAAATAACACTTTTCACTGTATGTTAATACATGTGACAATGATAAAATCAAATCATTTACTATATACTTTCCTTCTGCAGTGTACATTCCAAATCACATTTTTTTTTTTATTAAGCAACACAGCACGGGAAACAGGCCCTTCGGCCCAACGAGCCCGCGCCACCGTAATACCAAATCATTATCCTATTTTAATAGTCCTATATAATAATATATATATTAATCCTAATTTGGAAAATTTTCACCATAGGGACAATTTGTTACCCAATCAGCCTAAGAGCGAATTTTTGGGTTGTGGGAGGAAACCGGAGTGCCCGGAGAAAACCCACGCAACCACGGGGAGAACGCGCAAACTCCCGCAGACACCGGCCCAATTCCAAGTGTCTGCACAGCCACATCGATAGTCTCTGAGCTGTCATGGTGCCCTTCAGGTGGTCCACATAAAGCACTCATATACGACATGAGGTACCAGGCAACCCATGAATCAACATCCAAGAGCTGTACCCGCACCACCTGCCGAATGCGTGCTCAAATTATGGACCGAATTACCTGTGGAAAAAAGCCGTAGTTAAACAGTCCTAATATATCCTTCTATCTGCATACCGCTCATGTGGCTGTCCAAGAGACCCTTAAACAGCCCCAGCGTGCCTGCTCCCACCACCTTACTCGGCAGTGCATTCCACACCCCCACTACCCTTTGTGTGAAAAACTGCCCTCTAATATTCGTCCTATACATAGCCCCCCTCACCTTAGACCCTCTTCCCTTCAAAATTCCCTCTACCCTCTCTGATACATCCTGGACCCCTGCTCCAGGGAGGCAGACTACCATCCTGGAGTCTCTCTTTTCCTCACAGAATCTCCTATCGATCCCTTTAACCATCCCATCCCCCACCACTATCTCACCTCCTACTTTCCCGCCGGTCTCTGTGGCATTCTGTTCCCCCTCACCTGCCCTCTCCATCACAGCTTTTACCCCCCCCTTGGTTTTCTGGGGATCCTCCTTAGAGATGGCCTTTGTGCCTTGATTTTTGTTCTTATTCCTTGTAACTGTACCCAGCCCATCCCTACTACTAGATCCTGGGGTCCCTGCAGGTCTGCCTTCCCTATTCATTGTATCCTCATTTTCCCTCACCAGACAAACGTCCTCCAAGCGCAGCTCCAGCTGTCTCAACTTTGCTCGTAAACGCTGCAGTTCTAAACATTTTGCGCATATGTGGGGCTTCGGGAGACGTGATGCCTCCAAGAAGGTCCACATATGGCAGCGTACACAGTGGACGCGTTTGGCCAAGTATCGTGGCATTTTATATACCCCTTTAAAGGTGATTAGGTAAGAAGCACGTTACTCACTGTGTCCTAGCCTGCGCTCACCCAAGCCCAGTGAGCTTAAGCCCTTGTTGTTCTCACTCTAATTCCCGTCTCACTCCACTGCCCACTCCCAACGCTGCCCGCTGTCTTACCTTGGCCTTCCTTTTATACTCCCGCGCTTCCTCCCCTGCAGCCCCCCGCGCCTACCTCCTGCTACGGAGCGCCGAAATAAACACTCTACAAAATAAAGTACAAGACAGAAATTGCAAGTCAGGATTCTCTCCAGCCACTCTCCAAATAACTCTGCTCCGGAGAACAGTAAGTAACATCACCTCACATTTGTCCAGGTTGAATTCCATCTGCCTTCTTTCGGCCAAGGTCTCTAGCTGATTTGTATCCTGCTGCACCCTCTGACAATCCTCAAAATTTGCTACTCCCCCAATTTTTCTATCAGACCATCTACATTTTCCTCCAAATCATTTATATAAACTACAGCAGAGGTTTCAGCACTGAATCTTGTGGAACATTGTTTGTCACAGACTTCCAGTTAGAAAAGTACCGTCCTATTGCTATGCTCAGCTTTCTATGTCCAAACCCCAGTTTTGTATCCATCTTACCAGCTCACCTTGGATCCCATACAACTTCACCTTCAGTATCAGCCTGCCATGGAGGAACATTATTGAAGGCTTTACTAAAAGTCCATATATACAACATCCACCGTCCCGCCCAATTTTTCTCGCCACTTCCTCAAAGAATTCAATCAAGTTTGTGAGATGTGACCTCCCCTTCACAAAACCATGCAGTCTATTGCTAATATGCCTATCTTCTTCCAAATGAAAGTATATCCTGTCCCTAAGAATCTTCTCCAATAATTTCCCCACAATGATGCAAGGCTCACAAGCCTGCAATTTCCAGGATTGTCTTTTCTGTCCTTCTTAAACTCAAACAATATCAGCATTCCAGTTTTACAGAGAATGTGGATTTTAATCTCCCACTGTCACCATGCTTTATTGACTGGTTGCTACCTGCGTATACCTGCTTAGATACCATTAAGCAGTCTTGTAGAAGCAGCCAAGGATTATTAACCAAATGATGTGCATATTTACGTTAGAAGCTGCAGATAGGAAGAGGGCTCCACATCATGCCCTTAAATGTTGCATCTAGCTCTACACTGCTGAGCTGAGTATGAGGACAGGTACCTTCTAACGTGCCACTCCCCAGGTTAGTGTACTTCCATTTTAGGAGTAGGCCATTCAAGTCCCTTGAATCTGCTTCACCATTAGATAGCTACTTTTACAGCTGTATAGGGTACTGGTGAGGCCGCAGCTGGAGTACTACGTGCAGTTTTGGTCTCCACATTCGAGGAAGGATATATTGGCCTTGGAAGAGGTGCAAAGAAGGTTCACTAGGCTGATACCGGATATGAGGGCATTGGATTATGAGGAGAGACTAAACAGGCTAGGTTTGTACTCTTTGGAGTTTAGAAGACTGAGAGGGGATCTAATAGAGACGTATAAGATAATGAAGGGGATGGATAGGGTAGAGGTTGAGAGACTCTCCCTGCTTAACAAAGATAGCAGGATAAGAGAGCACAGCCTCAGAATTGGGGTGGGAGGGGTGTGGGTGGGAGGCAGTTCAGATCAGAGTTGCAGAGGAGTTTCTTCATGCAAAGTGTGGTGATTTCTTGGAATTCTCTGCCTGTTGAAGTGGTGGAGGCTTCCTCGCTGAATATATTTAAGTCAAGAGTGGATAGGTTTTGATTGACAAGGGAATTAATGGTTATGGGGAGAAAGTGGGAAAGTGGTACTGAACCACTGCAGATCAGCCATGATCTTATTGAATAGTGGGGCAGGCTCGAGGGGCTGGATAGCTACTCCTGCTCCTATTTCTTATGTTCTTATTATGGCTGATCTTCTACCTCAGTGCCATTTTCTCACATTCTCCCAGTATCCTTTGATATCTTCGAGACCTAGAAATCTATTCTCCTCTGCTTTGAGCACACTCAAGGTGACTGAGCTTCCACAATCCTCTGGGATAGAGAATTCCAAACATTCATCCGCCGACTGAAGAAATTCCTCCTCATCTCAGTACTAAATGTTAAGACTGTCTCATCTGGGTCTAAACCACTAGGAAATCACCCCTCCTGCATTTATCTTGTTAAAGCCCTGTAAGAATTTTAAGCATTTCAAATGAGGTTACCTCTCGTTCTTCTAAACTTTAGAGAATACAGAGCCATTCCCCTCAATGTCCCCACATGGGAAAATCCAGCCATTCCAGGGAACCTCTGTTGCACTCTCACTGCAGCCAGTATACCCTTTTTCAGACCACGTCATATAGTACTCTAGGTGTGGTCTCAACAAGTCGCTGTACAATTGCAGCAAGACTTCCTCACTCCTGTATTCCAATCCCTTCACAATAAAGCCTAAATACCTTTTGCTTTCCTAATTACTTGTTGCAGCTGCACGTTAGCTTTCAGTGACTGAAGTCCCTTTAGACATCAACATTTCCCAATCTCTCCCCACTGTTTTTCCTACCAAAGTGAATTCTTCCACATTGTACTACATCTCCCATGTATTTGCCCACTTATTCAGTTTGTCTAAAATGCCATGAAGCCTTTTTAACCTCCTCTCACCATTCACCTTCCCATCTAGTTTTGTGACATCAAAGTATTGCATTTAAATTTCCTGAACCAAATCATTGATATAACTGGAGTCTAAGGCATTTTCACCATGGTAACTTCTCTAGTCACTGCTTTCTACTCCAAAAAAAAAAAAAAGACCCATTATTCTTAAACTGTTTCTTACTCACTAACCAAATCTCAATCCATGCCAATACATTACTCCCATTTCTCCTACCTGTTTCTTGTTAATGGATTAAGGGTTGTCTGATAGTTAAGCTGACATACTTGAGGGCCTGAGAAATAGCGGCATTTGTAATTCTTAGCCTCACTAAGCACGAAACCAACAAAGGACCTTGAAATCCATTCCAAACTATGCAATAATAAGTTATTAAAATCTTACCTGATTGCTTGTGGTGAAGTTTCAAAATGGATGTTTCTGTTATACTGAGCATCAGAGACATAGGCCGCAGCCAGCTGAAGTTGCTGTTAAATTGGAACACAAATTAAACATGAAAGAACGTGACTTCAAGTATCACTTACCAACAAATCGACCAGGTTTCCTACAGTACAGTGGCTACTCTTCAAAAACACTCTGTTGATTATAAAGCACTTTTGGAGGTGTCCTGCGATTATGGAAGACGCTCCATAAATGCGCACTTCCTTCCTCTTTTCATATTTCCTCATCATCAATTATCACAGAGTTGTTACAATAGGAGGCTATTTGTCCCTCTGAAAGAGCAATTAACCAGCACCATTGCTCCATCTTCTCCGCGTAACACTACACATTTCTCCTGCTCAGAGAATAATCCAATTCTCTCGAACACTTCAATTGAACCTGCCCACATTCTCCAGCAGTGCATTCCAGACCTTAACCACTCACTTCAGAAAAAAAAACTTTCCCCTCCAAGCCACTCACCATCCTGACTTGGAAATGTATTGTCATTCCTTCACAGTTGCCAGGTCAAAATCCTGGAATTCCCCCCCTAATGGCATTGTGGGTCAACCCACAACATGTGGACTGCAGCATTTCAAGAAGGCAACTCACCGTCACTTTCTCAAGCGCAACTCGAGATGGGCAATAAATGCTGGACAACCAGTGATGCCCAAATCCCACAAAGAAAAACAAACATTGCCATTGCTTCTTTTGCTAATTGGCTTAAATCTGCGTCCTCTTGTTCTCAATTCTTCCACCAGTTCTTCCTACTCCTTTCTCCACTCTGCCCAGCCCCCTGAAGGTTTTGAATATCTCTATCAAATCTCCTCTCAACCTCTTCTTCAGGGAAAACGGTTCTAACTTCTATCTATTTAACTGAAGTTCCTCACCCCTGGAGCCATTCTCAGGAATTTTTCTACCCCCTCTCCAATGCCTTCATATCTTTCCTAAGGTGCAATGCTCAAAACTGGATGGAATACACTTTTTGAGGGCAAACCAATGTTTTATACACATTTAATGTAACTTCCTTGTTTTTGTACTCCATGACCAATTAATAAACCCAGTATTCAGAATTCCTGTAGTACAGAAGGAGGCCATTTGATCCAGTAAGTCTGCACCAAAAATAATCCTACCCAGATTCTATCCCAGTAATCCCACATATTTGTCCTGCTAATCCGCCTAACATTAAGGGCAATTTAGCATGACCAATCTACCTAGCCCACACATCTTTGTACTGTGGGAGGAAACTCACGCAGACACAGGGACAAAATGCAAACACCACATTGATAGTTAGCAGAGGCTGAAATTGAACCCAGGTCCCTAGAGCTATTAAACAGCAGTGCTAAGCACTGTGCTATCATGCCACTTTATGCTTTTTGAGCAACGCTTTCAAGTTCTGCATCATCCATAAATTTTGAAGTTGTGCTCCATGCACCAAGCTCTATTTAAGTAAAATGGTCGAGGAAGGGGGCACTTTGGGGTTGTGGGCCAGAAAAATGCTTGCTGTAGGAATGCAGCAATTGTTTCCATTTATCCGTGCCAGCCTTGAAGTTAAACCAATTGTGTGTTCTCTCTGCTTTGCCCTTCTGCCTTAAGGTTAACAATCATTACCCAAGGTGTTACATATATACTTTTTAGGTACCATGTTCACTGCGTAGTCTTCTAACCCAAAAAATATTTAAGTTCAAAGGTTGCCAGTATTTTTAAAAGTCAGTTAAAAGTGTTAACTAGGCTGACCTTTGCTCAGCAATTTGTCAGTTGTAAGACTATCAATGCATTACAGCAACTGCGTCACTAAAATAAAACAAAAAGGCAGTCAGATACACGGTGTTCAATTAGAATTCTGATTGAACCAACACATTGTAATTATATATAGCTCATTCCTAGCTCATGTTCCATGCAAAGATGTAACAATTTCTTTTTAACCTCTTCCTCCTCACCATCCAAATGCTTCTTCCAAGCGAAAACAATTCACTTGCGTTTCTTTCAATTTAGCCCATTGTACTTGCTGCTCGCGATATGGTATCCTCCTCATGTTGAGACCAGGGCTGGATGGTCACGGTCCCCATTGGGACCAGATAAAATAGCTGCCGACAGAGAGTACCCATCTCTGTTCCCACCTTCAACCACTTTCAAGGATGTGAGCGTCAGAACCTGTCCACGCCCACCAGGAATGGAACAGACAAAATTGTGGGCTCATTGAGAACTTGCCCCAGATTGACCTGATTTTCACGGAGGACAGCTTGACTTTATGTTTAAAATAACTTCTTGCTTTTGTACTCTATGCTACTATTGACAAAGCCCAGAGTCTAATATGCTTTATTAACCTTGCACCGCCACCTTCAATGAAGCATGTAGACAGATACTCCCAGTTCCCTTTATTTTTGCAATCCTTTTAGAATTGTATTAATTATTATTGCGTGCTCATGATTCGGGGCGATGAGGTAGCACAGTGGTTAGTACTGTTGTCTCGCAGCGCCTGGAACTCGGGCTCAATTTGACATTGGAGTTTGCATAGTCTCCCCATGTCTGCCTGGGTTTCCTCTGGGTGCTCCAATTTTCTCCCACAGTCCAAAGATGTGCGGCTCAGGTTGATTGCTAAGTTGCCATTCAGTGTCAGGGGGACTAGCAGGGTAACTGCAGGTGCAGGGTCATGGTGGGATTGTGGTGGGTGGAGACTTGATGGGCCAAATGGCCTCCTTCTGCACTGTAAGGATTCTACGATTCTTCAAACTAAAATAAATGACAGTAGTTTCCTGTTCACAAGTTATTTGAATTTTTCCTGGTACCTACTATCCATCTATTAAGCCCATTGACCAGAACAACATTCTTGGGCAAGAAATGGAGAAGGAAAAGGGAAAAGGAAGAGAAAGCAAGTCAGACTTTGGCGCACTTGGCAAGATGGCTACAGGAGGCCACACTTTAAAATGAAAACTTGGAACTACAAACTCTTCTGCGGGGCGTGTACAGTATTCCAATGTGCTGACATTTATAGAATTTAAAAAAAAAGATGGATCTATTACTTGGTTAAGTATTATTTCCAAAGGTCCAAGCCAGGCTGCAAGCCAATCTGTGCAAGTGGGGTGTGTCTTCATGGAGACTGCTCTGGATGCAATTGATTCAAATTAAGTCCTGGCTGGATCTCTTGGTTTGGAGATTGTTATTCACAGGACATATTTATGTTCATTTCCATTTTTTTTCAACTTGTAGTTAAGTAGGGCTGGGTTTGATTTCACCACCCCTGTAAAATGAAATGTTCCACCTAAAATTGTATCTACTTCTTTTAACTTCGTGGCCGCCGCAGCAGCTTCAAGTCCCCTGACAAACCTGAAACTTGTCATTGAGGCACTACACTTAAGCTTAACTGTTGGTTTCACAAATGGCTTTTGACCAATGCAGATCATGGATGAGCTGATCGAGGTTTTCATGTTATGAATAGATGAGACAAAACTGACAGGGTTTGACTGTTTCCAATATCTGAGGGATCCCCAGGTTCAATTGTGAGATTCAAAACACAGGGCACGGCCAATGTCTTCAAGCAGATAGTGGAAGTTACTCCCAGGGATAATGAGAGACAGATACAATGGACACTGACACAGGGGGGTAAATGTGATTAAGATTAGCAGCTCACAGAGAAGGTAAACATTGTCCCAACGTATTTTACTGCAATGTCAATATATCTCCAGGATTTCCTTGTGCTATTACCGACATCACATGAAGGCAGTCACAATTGCCTCCCATGCTGGTGCATATCGAGATGGTGATACTGGGGTTGCATTAAAGAGTAATGGATAAAATTACCCCCATCCCCCCCTTTGCTTAGTAGCTCACCATTAATTTAGTAATTCTATTTGGATGGAACAGACTTGAGTACCCCTACCCTCATTCCTATGAGATGGGATCATTGGTCCAGGCTTCACTGGACATGGGCCAGGGCAGAACTTACTGGTTAGCTGGTCCACTACAAGAAGGAACACAGGAATTAGGAGCAGAAGTAGATAATTCAGTCCTTTGAGTCTGCTCCACCATTCAATCAGATCATGGTTGATCTCTTCCTTGTCGCAAATCCACCTCCCCACTTGTTCCTTTCAACCCATTTTTTAATCCAGAAATATATCTACGTCCTTCTTGAAATCATTCAATAATTCAGATTCCACTACGCTATGGCAACAACAAATTCCATAAATTCACCACCCTCTGCAACTGTAGTTCCTCATCTATCACCTCTCAACCTATACCTCTTATTCTAAATTGCCCCACAAGAGGAAACTTTTAAAGTTTTATATACCTTCATCAGATCCTCTCTCATGCTTCTAAACTCCAGCGAATACAAGCCCAAACTGTTTATGTACGTGTCAATCTTTTCATTCCCGGAATCGATCTGGTGAACCTCCTCTGAACTGCTTCCAATGCCACCACATCCTTCCTCAAACAAGGAGGAAAAAACTAGATGTAATACTCCAGATGCGGTCTCA
Organism: Sphyrna mokarran; assembly: GCA_024679065.1. Lineage (NCBI taxonomy): Eukaryota > Metazoa > Chordata > Chondrichthyes > Carcharhiniformes > Carcharhinidae > Sphyrna > Sphyrna mokarran. The sequence goes on from JAGIQG010000005.1 coordinate 22,736,015, forward strand.
CCAACACCCTGTACAATTGCAATAACATTTCTCCTTTTATAGTCCTGTCCTTCTGCAATTAATGCTAACATTCCATTTTCCTTTTTTATTACATGCTGTACCTGCATACCATCTTTGTCATTCATAAGCAAATACGCCCAGATCTTTCTGTCCAGGCACGTTTTGAATCCGCTTTCCATTTAGGTAATAATCTGCATTTCTATTTTTTTTCTGCCAAAATGGATGACTTCACACTTATCTACATTAGATTCCATCTACCAAATTTGGGTCTATTCTCCTAGCCTATATAGATTCATTTGTAAAATCTTTATTGTCTCTTCACTACTTGCTTTTCCACCTATTTTAGTATCATTTGCAAATTTTGCTATGTTACACTCTGTCCCTGCTTGCAGGTCATTTGTAGATATTGTAAACACTTGAGTTTGCAGACTGACCCCAGCGACACCCCGCTAGTTACAGTTCGTCATCCAGAGAAGGACCCATTTTTCCCCACCCTCTTTTTTGTCAACCTTCAGCCAACCCTCAATCCAATCTAACACTGTACTTCCAATTCATTGCAATCTCACTTCTGGGTAAGTCTTTTATGTGGCACCTTGTCAAAACAACTTCTGGAAGCCTAGATATAACACATCCATAGGTTCCCCATTATCTATCTTGTTGGTTACGTTCTTGAAGAATTCAAGTAAATTCGTCAGGTATGACTTGCCCTTCATAAAACCACACTGACAATAGTGGATTGAGCTTTACCTTTCCAAATGCTCAATCAGCTCCTTAATGATTGATTCCAGCAACTACCCCATCACAGAGGTCAAGCTAGTCAGCCTACAGTTTCCTACTTTTTGCCTCTCTTCCTTTTTGAATAGGCAAGGTGTGCCCCAAAGTTTGAATCAGGAAATAAACGTATGAAAGTTACAGTTGCTAGTTTTCAGCTCAAATCACACACAAAAAAACTTCCCACTGAATTGGAAAAAAAAATCAACCAGGGAAAGAACTGGGTAATAGTCACTAATTATGGAATTCTATCCACCACTCTACTTAGGATTTGTAACTTTTCAACTGTGCAAATGAACTAATTCTCAAACCACACAATGTTCAACACATACAAACGCAAGCATCAATGCTCAACACATACGCACGCACACACACACACACCTATTTCCCATCCATTGACTCTATCTACAGTTCTGGTCACCTCAGCAAAATAGCCAGCATAATTAAGGATGCGCCCCAACCAGTCTCCCTTCAGAAACAGATACAAAGAAAAAGTCTGAGGTCACCGGTACCAAACGACTCAAGAACAACTTCTTTCCTGCTGCAGTCACACTTTTGAATAGACTTCCTCACACCAAGATGATCTTTTCCTATACCCTAGCTATGACTGTAACACTGCACTCTGCCTCTCTCATTTCCTTCTCGATGAACGGCATGCTTTATCTGGATAGTGCGCAAGAAACAATATTTTTCACCGGATACTAATACACGTGATAATAATAAATCAAACACACAAACATCAACGCTCAAGGCACGCACACACACACACACAGAATATCATTGCTCAAAACAGACACACATGCTAATACTTAAAAACCAGGCGGGAAACCAGCTTTAACAAACTGCTCAGTCTGCAGAAACAGCCCTGGGAAAACTTCAGTGTTATCCATCGGTCGAGTTTTATCTCTGTGAACATAGGATTTTCCCGGCGCTGGGGTGGTAGAACCAAGTAATTCCCCCGGGATTGAAAACCATCTCCCAAGTACGAGGGTGACGGACGGGTGAGCGGGGGGGGGGGTGGTGAGCGGGGGGGGGTGGGTTGGGGTGAGCGGGGGGGGGGGGTGGGTGGGCGGGGGGAATCTGTGACAACCTCACTGCACTATTCCAGAGTGAGTGAAAAAGACAGAAGGTGCTCACCTCATCATCGACGGTCAACTGACAGAAGTTGTGCTGGACTTTCTGGAATTTTTCACCGGCTTCTCCCTGGGCTTTGCCCGCTGCAGCTGGCGTGTTGTCCGACATGGTCCCTCCCTCAGGTAGCTGGAGCCCCTCTGTCCGCCTGCACCCGCCCAGCCGCGGGAACCTACTTTACTCCCTCTTGCGAACTTGAGTGTAGTTTCCGTCCAAAAAAAAAAGCCTTTTCCCCTCTCGTGTTTCCTCTTGTCAAAATCCGCCCCCCCCCCGTTAATATTCACGTGAAGCAATGAAAAGAACACTTTCCTTTAAAGTTATAGGTCTTTCGGTTTGAAATAACACCCACAATATAATGTGATGATAATCCCTTTTGTTTCTGCACACCCAATCCAGCCGTCATGTGATAACCGGGGAGGGAATAGCCGAAAGAGGGCAGAGACAGGGTATATTCACAATGTCCTCCTTTCTCCGCAGAGTGAGGAGTTTGGGATAAGTCTTTGCTTTTTCTGGTGTTTTCCCAACCAGAGTCAATGTTGAAAAGACATCTTGGTGCATTCACTGTAGAGGGTCCACTTTGCACGCATGTTGCATGTTGGCAATCACAAACCTTTGTGCTGAGAAACAGGATCATTGCGTGTCCCCCCCCCCCCTTTAAAATGTGTTTATTTATTTGAGTCACAAGTAGGCTTATATTAACACTGCAGTGAAGTTACTGTGAAAATCCTCCCCAAATCGCCACATTCCGGTGCCTGTTCAGGTAACATGGAGGAGGAATTTAGCATGGCCAATGCATCTAACTAGCATGTCTTTCAGATTCTGGGAAGAAACCAGGGGAAACTCACGCAGACACAACTGAGAACGTGCAGGCTCGGCATAGACAGTGACCCAAACTGGGAATCGAACCCAGGTCCCTGGCATTGTGAGGTAGCAGTGCCAACCACCCTGCTGCCCTAACAACGTACCTTGATAGATTTAATTAGGTGTCATCAATTTATTGATGTGCACTTACACAAAATTATACACTAAATGCATTAGGAATAGAGTTTTCGTACTTGATTTACGATTGTCACATGAATTGGGATACAGTAAAAAGTATTGTTTCTTGCAAGCTATATAGAAAAGGCATATCGTTCATAGAGTACCTAGGGGAGAAAGAAAGAAGAGGGTGCGGAATGCAGTCATAGCTAGAGTGTAGAGAAAGATCAACTTAATATAAAGTAAGTCCATTCAAAAGTCTGACAGCAACAGGAAAGAAGTTGTTTATCAATTGGTTGGTATGTGATCTCAGACTTTTGGATCTTTTTCCCAATGGAAAAAGGTGGAAGAGAATATGTCTGTGGTGTGTGGTGTCCTTGATTATGTTGGATGCTTTCCTGAGGCAGTGGGAAGTGTAGACAAAGTCAATAGTTGGGAAACTGATTCCAAACTTCTGGAACTCTATCCTTAACAACACAATGGGTTTACCTACATCTCACAGTCCACAGAACAATTAGGAATGGGCTGTAAACACTGGTTATGCAAGCTACACTTGCACTCTATCAATGGATAAAAGAACAAATCTCTGGGTTTATTGAAAACCGTACTTTGAATTGTACGTAACAACAAAAACATTCATAAAGACTGCAGCACTGTTATCCAACAGGATTTCAATTCACACCAAACTCATGGTCATCGAGACACCAAATTCAACATATGTAATATTAAAAACAAACAAATGTGCTATCCTTCAAAAGGAGGTTTAAACAGTCAGCAATCAAGACCAATACACTTACTATCAGAGCCAGAAAAACAGCTTTAGAAGTTTTTTTGCAAAGGAAGCCTACACCATACAATCTTAAGGGTGGTTAAAAAAATCTGTTAACTGATGTGTCCTGTTTCTGACGTGTGCTACAGTTTACTTTAAAAACAACATCTTCAAGAGCAAGTTGTTGCTACTTTACCAGAATTGATACATTAGGCAATTCAGGGAGGGATAAGAATTGATAAATCTCTATCTATATATAAGTTTCTATGCTGCAACTCTTGCATTGCTTATGCCCTGTAGCCAGCCATTTCCAAACACAGCACCCAGAGATTTGATAGGCCATTGGCTCATGGCTAACCCTCTATAATCTCTCCATTAGCACAATTTAGATGCTACTCCCATTGGCCCAGTTTGCCAAAACTGCATACTTCAATTCTCACTGGTGGCCATGCATCGTGGTGTGTCATTCCTATACCTCAACTGTTTCATAAAAAAATCGCCAGCCAACTGAACAGCCAAGTTCTTCAGTTAACATCCCCTATCACTGGATTCCTCCAAATATGTTGAGATCAATTATATAAATGTCCTCCTGGAAGTAGAGAATGTTTACAGCGCAGAAAAAGACCATTTGGCCAGCCTGTGTCTGGGCTGGCCCTCTGTAAAGCAATTCACCCACTGCCATTCCTGTCCTTTCCCCAGAGCCCTACAGATTTTCCCTTTTCAAATAATATCCCAATTCGTATCTGAATATCTTCGGTAAACCCAGAGCTGTCTCTGCCACACTCTAGGACAATGCATTTCAGATCCCAGCCAGCTGCTGGGTGAAAAAGTTCTTCTTCACTTCATTGTTGCTTCTTTGGCTTATCGCCTCAAATCTTTGCCTTCTGTTTCTTGACATTTGTCACAAGGGGAATACTTTCTCCCTGTCTAGTTTATCAGAGACCTCATGATTTTGAATAACTCAATCAAAATCATCTCTCAACCTTCTCTTTTGCAAGAATAACAGTCCAAAATTCTCCTAATTTTATTTGTAACTGAAGGTGCTGGTGCGGTGATCATGTCATGATGTGGAGAGGCCAGCCTTGGACTGGGGTAAACACAGTAATAAGTTTTGCGACACCAGGTTAAAGTCCAGCAGGTTTATTTGGTATCAAAAGCCATTAGCTTTCAGAGCGCTGCTCCTTCATCAGGTAAATGGGAGTTGTGTTCACAAACAGGGCAAATAAAGACAATCTCAATTTACGAAATAATGATTGGAATGCAAGTCTTTATAGGTAATCAAGTCTTAAAGGTACAGACAATGTGAATGGAGGGAGCATTAAGCACAGATTAAAGAGATGTGTATTGTCTCCAGACAGGACAGCTAGTGAGATTTTACAAGCCAGATACTGTGACATGAACATGATAGTGACTGGACTTGCAAAATCTCACTAACTTTCCTGTCTGGAGACAATACACATCTCTTTAATCTGTGCTTAATGCTCCCTCCATTCACATTGTCTGTACCTTTAAGACTTGATTACCTATAAAGACTTGCATTCCAGTCATTATTTTGTAAATTGAGTTTGTGTCTTTATACATCCTGTTTGTGAACAGAACTTCCACTTACCTGATGAAGAAGCAGCACTTCAAAAGCTAGTGGCTTTTGCTACCAAATAAACCTATTGAACTTTTACCTGGTGTTGTGAGATTTCTTACTGTGGTGATAATGTCACCAGGCTAGAAACACAGAGTCCTGGGCTAATGCTTTGGGAACATAGAAACATTGAAACTAGAAGCAGGAATAGGCCATTCAGCCCCTCAAGCCTGCTCCACCATTCATTTTGATCATAGCTGATCATCAATTCAATATCCTAATTCTCCCCTTTCTCCCTTTAGCCCCAATAGCTATGTCCAATTTCCCTTGATCCCTTTAGCCCCAATAGCTATGTCCAATTTCTTTTGAAATTAGGCAACGTCTTGGCCTCAAGTACTTTCTGTGGTAGTGAATTCCACACATTCGCCGTCCTCTGAATGAAGAAATTTTTCCTCACCTCAATTGTAAAAGATTTACCCTTCATCCTCAAATGTAACCCCTAGTTCTGGATTTCCCCAGCATTGGGAACATTTTTTCTGAATCTACCTTGTCTAACCTGTTAGAATTTTATAAATTTCTATGCGATTCCCTCTCACTCTTCTAAACTTCAGTGAACATAATCCTAACTGACTTAGTCTCTCCTCGTATGGCAGACCTGCCATCCCAGGAATCAATCTGGTAAACCTTTGATGTACTCCCTCTGTAGGAAGGACATCCTTCCTCAGATAAGCACACTAAAACTATACGCAATAACATGTTTCAAATTTCACCCTGGTAGCTGGTAGAATTTAATTTCTATTAATATAGCCTGAAATTAAAAACTAGTTTCGGTAATTATGGCTGTAGCCATGAATCAATTATTGTAAAAACCCACCTGGTTCACTAATGCTCCTTTTAGTGAAAGAAATCAGCCATCCTCGCTTGCTCTAGCCTATATGTGACTCCAGTTACACAGCAATGTCCTCTTAAATACCATTCCAAGCCATTCAGTTGTGACAAATGGTTACAAGGTCTCAAAGGAAATGAAACTACATGGACCACCTGACATTGCCCTGTACACCTGAAATTACAACAGTAAACCAGACCTGTTGACCTGCAAAGTCCTCCTTAATAGTGTCTGGAAGTTCCCAAAATTTGGAGAGCTATCCCACAGACTAGTCAAGCAACAGCCTGAAGTCATATACAAGGAATCATTCTTCACAAACAATAGCCTCAGAGTTTTACAGCACATAAAAGAGTCTCTTTGGCCCATCATGCCTGCACCAGCCATTAAGCACTTATCTATTCTAATCCCATGTTCCAGCACTTGGTCCGTACCCTTTTTTGCCATGATTTTGCAATTGCTCATTTAAATACTTCTTAAATGTTGCAAAGGTTCCTGCCTCTACCGTGCTTTCAGATAGCGATTTCCATATTCTCACCACCCTCTGAGTGAAAATGTTTTTCCACAAATCCCCTCTAGATCTCCTGCTCCCCACTTTAAATCTACGCCCCTGGTTACTGACCTACTTAGGGGAGAAGTTTCTTCCTATCTATACTGCCTCTCATAATTTTGTACATCTCAATCAGTTCCCAGCTCAGCCTTCGCCATAAAATTTATTTATTAGTCACAAGTAAGGCTTACAGTAACACTGCAATGAAATTACTGTGAAATTCCCCCAGTCACCACACTCGAGTGTCTGTTCAGTTCAATGCCTCTAACCAGAACGTCGTTCAGAATATGGGAGGAAACTCACATAAATACGGGGAGAATGGACAAACTCCACTCAGACAGTGACCCAAGTCAGGAATTGAATGTTGGTCTCTGGCATTGTGAGGCATTAGTGTTGACCACTGTGCCACCGTACCGCTCCTGCTCTAAGGAAAACAACCCCAGCCTAACCAGCCTCTCTTCATAGCTGAAACACTCCAGCCCAGGCAATGTCCTGATTCATCACCTCTGCATCCTTTCCAATGCAGTCATATCCTTCCTATAATTTGGCGCCCAGAACCGCACACAATAGCTCTGGCCCAATGAGCATTTTATGTAGCTCCAACATAATTGCCCTGCTCTTATATTCTGTGCAAAAGCAGAAAATCTCAGCACATCTGATAGCATCTGTGGGGAGAAAATAGAGCCAATGTTTTGAATCTGGATGACTCTTCACCAGAGCTGGGAGCAAAGAGATCAGCAGAGACTGAGGATCAGCAGATGAGGATGGGGAGGGGGAGTGGTGGAATGGGACAACAGGAATGTAAATGATGATGAAGAAGGCTGTGAAGGTGCTAAGAGTGTCCGTTAAATAATCAGAATGTGTGGATGGCAGAACAGAAGTACACATTGTTAAAGGACTGCCTGGGGATCACGACAGTTGCCCTGAAGTTGGGGGAGGGGGCGAGAAGGAGAGCTGGAATGGAGAAATGGAAAAATGGAGGTGAGAAAGAAGGATAATAAAGTGGATGAATGAGATGAAATGAAATGAAATACAATAAATGGAAATGGGGTGAAGGTGGAGAAGAGAGTTCACACTCTGAAGATGTTAACAGGACAGCTGCCATATCTCTCAGGTAGTCCTTTCACAATCTGTACCTCTGTTCTGCCAATGACACATACTGGTCACTTAATGGACACTATTCGCACCTTCCTCAGCCTCCTGTATCCTCAATTACATTCCCTTTGTCCCATTCCAACCTCCCCTCCCCACCTCCCACCCTCATAGTATAGATCTCTGCTGATTTTCTTTGCTCTTAATTCTGACAAAGGGTCACCCAGACTTAAAACGTTGGCTCTATTCTCTTTCCAGGGATGCTCTCAGATCTGCTGAGATTTTGCAGTCTTTGTGTGGTTGAAGGAGTTGACAGTCCTGGTTCCAAGGTAAGCAGATGCATCAGAAACATTTAGCTGCCCCATCACTATTGTAACACTGGTTCAGCTATTTGCAGCTGGTTCCATCTCCAGCTGTGCTGATGGGGGTCTCACCTAAGGAAGGGGCAGAGCCCCGAAAGCTAGTGGCGTTTGCTGCCAAATAAACCCGTTGGACTTTAACCTGGTGGTGTGAGACTTCTTGCAACATTTTTGCTCCCGGGGATTGGATAATTAGAGGAGCATGCGCAGCTTGAGAGCCCTCCCTTCGCCCAGATGTTAGTGGGTGTTCTGCACGGAGCTGGAAAATGGGAGAGCTTTTGACCTGGGCGCTGCAATCAAGCTATGTCGTCCTGTTAATTCTGGGCTTCATTGCCGGCTGGCTGGTGAAGAAACTGGCGCTTTGGTGCCGCTGGAAGACAAAGGGAGTGTGGCACCTGTCCCCGCGGTGTTGGATTGCCTTTTCAAGTTTAGCTTTTTTCGTATTTTGCAACATCTGGCCAAGATAATTCCATATTGCAGACTGTCCACTCAAACCCTATCAACATCCCTGTGTGTGTGGGTTCGACACAAGAAGAAACCGAGTAGAGTTGCCGGGTTCTTTTGGGAATTTTGCTGGACGGCTAAAAAGGTACTTCAAACAATTTCTAACTATCAAGGAAGCATGACACTGATTTTTTTTTTGCTTTCTTATTTTTAACTAACGCTCTTCGGGAATTAAGCAGACCTTGGCTGCGCCGATATCAAGAAGCATCAGCTTTCTAAGAGAATGATCTGGAGCAGTAACCTCGCTTCACCACACCGACAAAGAATTAAGATTCCTCTATTTCATTTTGCACAACTCCTCCATTTGTTAACTGTTTACGCCAGGATCTGTGCAGCGTCCACATGGGGATTCTCTGTAAAAAAAAATGTTTGGAGGTGGTGATGGGTGAAGTGAGTTCAAATTCAAGATGTGAGAGAGTGCATCCGTGAGTAACTTGGGTGGACATCAAATGCTGACCTATTGCCAGGAACGCCCACATTCTAAAATAATGGACAAAAAAAGGGTCAGGGAGGAAAACAACATATGGACAGATGTATCCACAAGATGGATAAGGGTGAAAGAGTGAGAGCATTATTTATTGCCATGATGTTAAATCTGTTAGACCAGCTTTCTGTATACTGTATGTAGATTTTCTTTGTATCAAAATGTAGACTTTTAAACAATGAAACTTAAACTAAGGAGCAAATGCTTTGAGAGAACTACCTGATAATAACAATTTGAGAACCTTAAATAAAACTAGAAAACTCAGAACTGCATGCAATACTCCACCTGAGGTCTACCTGTGTTTTGTATAACCTCTGTTCTTATACTTTATGCTCCTTTTAATAAAGTCCAGGATACTAGATCATTATTAACTGTTCTCTCCACCCATCCTGTCACCTTCAGTGATCAATGCACATACACACCAAGGTCCCTCAACCCTTACATCCCTTTTAGAATTTTATCTTATTTTAAATTTTATCTCCAATTTCTCCCTACCAAAATACATCACCTTACATTTCTCTGCACTGAATTTCATCTGCCACCTATCTACCCACTCCACCAACTTGTCTATGTCTTTTTGAAATTTTATACAGTCCTCCTTGCAGTGTACAATGCTACCAGACTTTAAAATTGTCTCCTGCAAATTAATATTGAGAACATTAATATATATCAGGAAAAGCAAATATCTCAATATGAATTACTGGCCACTATCACTACAAACCTTCCTCCAGCCTGAAAAAAGATCATAGAATCACTACAATGCAAAAGAGGCCATTTGATGCAACTAATTTGCTTAACTCTCTGACAGAGCACCTTAGCCAGACCCTTTCCCCAGCTCTATTCCTGTAATCCCGCACATTTATTATGGCTAATCCCCCTAGCCCACATATGTTGGGACACTAAAGAGCAATTTAGCATGGCCAACCTGCCTAATCTGCGCATCTTTGGATTGTAGGAGGAAACCGGAGCACCCGAAGGACACCCAAGCAGACACAGGGAGAATGTGCAAAGTCCAAACAGTCAACCAAGGCTAGAATTGAACCTGGGTCCCTGGAGCTGTGAAGCAGCAGTGCTAATCACTGTGCCATCCCTTCCATTAACCATTGCTGTCTGCTTCCTAATATTCAGCCAATTTTGTATCCATATTGCGACTGTCCCTTTTATTCCATGAGCTATAATTGTTCTCTCAAGTCTGTTGTGTGGCACTACATCGAATGCCATCCAAAGGTTTGCGTGCACCACATTAACAGCATTACCCTCATCGATCTTGTTACTTCCTTAAAAAAAAATTCCAGCAAAAAAACTCCATTAAAAACAAGAGGACATCTTCCCTTAGGAATTATGCATAGTTGGAGATGATATATGATATCGAAACAAAGCTTGAATCAGGTGAAAAGACAGTGTGTGTCCAGCATTTTAATGTATGATGTTTTACTTATGCAGAATGATAAAAAAAAAACTGATGTCAAGTATAGTCAATGCTCAATGTATATAAGGTGAATTATTCAGAATTTCTGACAGAATCTGTTAAAGAGGCTGAAGGGAAAGAAAGATTTTCTCCCTTTTGGACAACAGGAATTTAAACTGTAAAGGAACAGAACGTAGAAATCACTGAAGAAGTTTCAGGAAGCTTCCAGCAGCAAGATATTTAACTGGGAGTACTCACTGAACCAACTGTCCTGCCCTCATTGAACACAGAAACATGCAGTCTTTTTAGAATGTTAATAATCAGGAATAGGCAGATTTTCTCTTAGGAGATGGGTGGAGAGATGGCAGATGGAATTTATTCATAGAAATCATAGAATCCTACAGTGCAGAAAGAGGCCATATATAATTTCTCCTTTAGTAATGGCTAGAAAAAATACAACCACACCCACTAAACATATCCTACAACATTCCCCTTTCCTCAGATAAATAATTCCGCCTCACGAATAACCATAACTGTTGGTAATGCTTGGAAATATTTCTCGACACAGAACTGAATTGCAGGCTGAGAAACTCATAGGTCGGACTTTCCAGCTACCTTGCTATGGGTTTTCCTGCTGTGGATGCGGCAAGCTATTGGTCACCAGTAGAATCTTCTCGTCCCCCCAAAGTCCACGGGCTTCTGCTTGGTTTGCCTGCCCCATTGTCAGGGAATAATCCGGACAAATGTTGGCTGATGCATTTTGGAAGGTCTAATACAGATAGGAAATATACAGTAAATGGCAGAATCATTAAGAGTATTGATAGGCAGAGGGATCTGGGTGTACAGGTACACAGGTCACTGAAAGCCGCAAAGCAGGTGGAGAATATAGTCAAGAAGGAATATGGCATGCTTACCTTCATCAGCCGGGTATGAATTTAAAAATTGGCCAGCCATGTTGCAGTTTTATAGGACCTTAGTTTAGCCGCACTTGGAATATAGTGATCACCACACTACCCGATGTGGAGGCTTTTGAGAGAGTACAGAAAAGATTTACCAGGATGTTGCCTGGTGTAGAAACCATTAGGTATCAGAAGATAGAGAAAATTGGTTTGATCTCACTGGAATGATGGAGGTTGAGGGGCGACCTGATAGAAGTCTACAAGATAATGAGAGGCATGGACAGAATGGATAGTCAGGAGCTTTTTCCCAGAGTGGAAGAGTCAATTACTGGGGAACATAGGTTTAAGGTATGAGAGGCAAAGTTTAAATGAGATGTACAAATCAAGTTTTTTCTTACCCAGAGGGTGTGGGTGTTTCGAACTACCAGGAGCTGTTGTGGGAGCAGATACCTAGTGACTTTTAGGGGACGTCTTGACAAACACATGAATAGGATAGGGATGGAGGGATATGGTCCCCAGAAGGATTGGAAGTTTTGATCAATTCGGGCAGCATGGTCAGTGCAGGCTTGGAGGGCCGAAGGACCTGTTCCTGTGCTATAATTTTCTTTGTTCTTTGTTCTTTGAATGGATTATTTATCTCACAACTTTGTTGAAAATTTTAGTACAAGAGTGAAAAGGCACAAATAAGTGTCAATTTTCTGCAGAGATTTAGAATCACAGAATCCCTACAGTGCAGAAAGAGACCAGTTGGCCCATCGAGCCTGCACTAATAACAATTCCGCCCAGGCCCTATTGCCGTACCTCACGTATTTATCCTGCTAACCCCACTGACACAAAGGAGCAATTTAGCATAGCCAATCAAACTAACCCACACATCTTTGGAGTGTGGGTGGAAACTGGGGCACCCAGAGGAAACCCACACAGACACTGGGAGAACATGCAAACTCCAGACGGACAGCGACCCGAGGCTGGAATTGAATCCAGGTTCCCTGATGCTTTGAGGCAGCAGTGCTAACCACTGTGCCACCGTGCTGCCCTAGAATTTCCTGAAAAATAAACATTTTGCTGCCAACATTTGTGCCACCATGTAGTGATCCTTCATCAATCAATACCTAAGCTGTGACTTCTTCCTACCTTCTGATTTTAGAATCACAATCCTAATAAAGATAACAACATCATTATCAGCATCCTTCCATTTATGAAAGGTGTGCAGTAAAATCCATTTCAGATGCAGTATCTTTATATAGCACACCTTCACTGAGGTATATTTATAGGTTATTATCTTCAATGTCTATTGCCAAGCCTCTGCAGGTATATTGAAACTAGGGGAGCTGATGGCCTAGCTGATGGATTAATATCGCTAGACTGTTAATCCAGAAACTCAGCTCAGATTCTGGGAACCCAGGTTTGAATCCCGCTACAGCAGATGGTAGAATTTGAATTCAATAAAGAATATCAGAATTAAGAATCCACTGATGACCATAAAAACATTGTCTACTGTCATAAAAATGCACTTGGTTCACTAACGTTCTTTAGGGAAGGAAATCTGCCTCCCTTACCTGGTCTGGCCTACATGTGACTCCAGAGCCACAGCAATACAGTTGACTCTCAACTGTTCTCTGAACAACAGCAACTAGGGATGGGCAATAAATGTTGGCCAGCCAGTTATACCCATGTCCCATGAATGAATAAAACAAAAATAACTTAAAACCTGGCTTTCATTTAATTTGATACGAAATACTAGAGATGGACAACAGCTGAATGGCCTCGGGTATGATAATGAAAACTTACTGATAAAAAGATTACTGATAAAAAGCTTAGATTTGTATAGCACCCTTCACAACCTCAATGCTTTGCAGGCGAGAGGCAAAACTGAACCTTTTTATTTTCCATCCTTTGTCTCCCATCACCCTCCCACACCTTCAACAACTTCCCACTCCTCTCTCCCTCATGGAGGGATTTAATGACAAGGCAGGGTTTCTCCAAATAAAAACAACACCTGCCTATTCACAGTTTTTTTGCAGCTGCAGCGCTAGGTTGATGAGCAGTCTGTTAGGCCACACCCACAAATAAAGAAAAGTGAGGACTTAAAAGGAGCTGGCACTGTTAAAAATGAATCCGAGAGTGGTAGCCACTGCTGTTTGATAATGGCTTCCATTGCCCTGTCCGAGGATGGCAGCAATTGCTGTGTTTGATAATGACAGTCAGTGCTGTGTTTAATAAAGGCAGTTGTTGCCATGTTTGATAATGGTAGCAATTGCTGTGTTTGATAATGGTAACCATCGCTGTGTTTGGGCATGGCAGCTATTGCTGTGTTTGGAGATAGCAGCCATTGCTGTGTTTGAGGATGATAGCTATTGCTGTGTTTGAAGATGGTAGTCATTTTTGTGTCTGTGGATGGCAGCTCTTGCTACCTTGGAGCAAGTGCCCCGAAAATCTCACCTTGCTGGCCCCACTGGGAATCATAACCCACTATATATGCAAATCCATCAATAACTGATAGTAAAGGAGGTCTTTACAATTTTATCACAAAGGAAGTCACCCTCTAGCTTTTCAAGAAAATAAGTTCAAAGTTGGACATATAGTGCTTTGCAAAATTAAAGGCTGAACTCTACTACACATTGCATTTTAAAGAATCATGCCTATTTATTAAAGGTAGCTATAATGGTTTTAGAATATTTATACAGTTGTGACTGTTTAATTTAATGTCAATTTCTCAAGAATAAATTAATCTTTGGTTATGTTTGCCAGCTGTGTACACAACTAAATACCTCAAAAAATTGGCATTTTCAATTAAAGTACAGTCAGCAAACCTGACATTCATGGAGCCGATATCATTTATATTCCAATATCATCGCTTATAATATACATTCAGCAAGTTCAAAGGAAAAAAAGTTGCATTTTGACAATAATAGTTAATAGAAAATTTACAATGTTTCTGACTAATAATATGTTCATCTCTGTCCTATGTCTCAGTTATGGTGCTCATTCACTGAGGATGTTCAAAGCTCCCTCCAACATTCCACAACCTGGAAACATAGATAATAAAATTGTTTTGGATCTGTCACTGGTCATGATATAACTGAGAAATTGCAGAAGTCCTACAATCTGTGGGGCAAAATAAATGTTCTTTTTCACAGTGCTTCCAAAACTATTTGGAACTATTATGCTCTCTAACACTGGCTGAGACTGCAAGGAATGATTACAGATGTGGTTATTTCTCATACTAATGACAACTTCTCTAAGGTTAGATGCTGGTCTTTGAAGACGTTTCAAGCCTGAGCCCAAATCACCTTAACAATGTGAAAGAATGGCAATCAAAAAGCAAAGAAAGAAGCTTAATTGAGGGAAGTTAACTCATTGCTCAAAAAAGGGAAGAAAAGAAAGAGTTCCATTAAAAGCGGACACTCTGACTTCACCAGCAATAGTAGCTGAGGAGGTAATGCAAGGAAGCTAGCTGGCACCCAAGTGTTATTAAATATTAAAATTGGAAATATTGATAATGTCACAGGACAAATAATCCTGAACCCCAGACTAATGCTCTGGGAACATTTATTCAAATACCACTAGGATATCTGGTAGAATTTAAATTCAATTTGGTGAAATCTAAGTTCAGTAACGGTGATCATGAAACTATCATTGATTGTCAAAACAAAGATATTGGTTCACTAATGTCCTTTAGGGAAAGAAATCTGCCGTCCTTACCTGGTCTGACCTACATGTGACTCCAGGTCCACAGCAATGTGGTTGACCCCAAACTGCCCTATGAAATGGCTGAGTGAGCCAATTAATTCAAGGGAATGCTGGTCTTGCCAGCAACACCCTGAACAGTTGTTCTAGTGTCAGAAGTTAGTGGAAATTTTTGCAAAATTTTCTGTTGGAAAGTCAAAAATTATTTGACAATAGACTTCAATGCCCATCTATTTGGATTCTTGAAACTTAGTTTATTTGCATTCTGGGCCAACATATTTGGAGATTTTAAAAATGAATGTTTAGAGGGTTAATGAGCAGAATTGTATCAATAAGAAAGACTAACAAGGAAAGCATGAAATATTATGAAGGGGTGAAAATGAGATAAGATTCACCTATCAGGAGAAAGTGGGAGAAGATGGGGGTCAGACCAAAGTGAAAGCCAAGGTAGATCTTCAAATCTTCCCTTTTGCTCGCATTTAAATTCCATTCCTCCCTACTCCTTCTCTCCCCTCCCTCCATGATCCTTCCTCTCCCTTCTCTTCCTTGATTCCACTCATCTCTCCATTCTCTTTCCTCCCCCTCCTACGTCCTGCCTCTCATAGCTCCACCTCATTCTTTCCCAACCTCCTTTCCCTTCTCCTCTACACCCCCACCTCTCCTCTCACCCACTGTCTCCTTCCTACCTCTTACCTTCTAATCCCTTCCATTCCCTACACTCCTGCTGCCTCCTCCACCCACTCTTCATCCTCCTTTCTCTCAGTTCGCCTCCCTCCACCAACTTCTTTCCCTTCCCCCAAATTTTTTGAAATTTTTTTTTTATTCGTTTGTGGGACATGGGTGTCGCTGGCTAGCCAGTATTTATTGCTCATCTCTAGTTGCCTGAGAACAGTTGAGAGTCAGCCACATTGTTGTAGCTCTGAAGTCACATGTCGACCAGACCAGGTAAAGGTGGCAGATTTCCACCCTAAGCTCATTAATGAACCAGATAGATTTTTTCCAACAATTGACAATAGTTTCATGGTCTTCAGTGGATTATTAATTCCAGATATTTTTTATTGAATTCAAATTCTACCATCTGCTGTGGCAGGATTCGAACCCAGGCCCCCAGAACATTAGCTGAGTATCCGGATTAATAGTCTAGGATAATCGCCTCGCCAAATGTTTTTCTTTTGACATGTGATCCCCTTGTCCCACCTCATTTCTGAAGGCAGGTCTGGCAATGGTTGGATTGGAAACATACTGCTGTAGAACATGGGTTGTATTAAGGAGGTGGTGGCCTGGCAGTGATGTCACTGGACCAGAAACCCAGGGTGATGCTCTGGTGGCCTTTCTTTGAATCCCACCACAGCACTGTGGAATTCAAGTTTTTTTTTGTTGAACAAAAAAGGTTTTCTTTACATCAGCTCTGCAAACATCAGTGAACATCCCCACTTCTTATGTAATAGTGGAGGGAAGGACCATAAGATCATAAGAAATAGGAACAGGAGCAGGCCTGTTCTGTGATAATACTACTGGGATAATAGGAACTGTGTCATCATTTAATGAGATTGTAACTGATTTAGCATTCACTCTGTCCGCTTTCCTATCTCATCTTTATAACCCTTAATTCCCCTACTGATTAAGAACCTATTCATTTGGGACATGGATGTTGCTGGATGACCAGCATTTTATTGCTCATCTCTAGTTGCCTTTATGCAGAGGGCATTTAAGAGTCAACCACATTGCTGGGGTTTTGGAGTCATGTGTAGGCCAGGCCAGGTAAGAATGGCAGATTTCCTTGCCTCAAGGACATTGGTGATACAAATGTTTTTTTCCAACAATGGCTTCATAGTCAACATTAGACTTTTTGATGAATTCAAATTCCAATATCTACCATGGCACAATTTGAACCCAGGTCCCCAGAACATTAGCTGAGTTTCTGGATCAATAATCTAGTGACAATACCACGAGGCCATCATCTCCCTTCAAAGACTTGGCTTCCACAATTTCCTGTGGTAAAGAATTCCAAAGATTCACCACTCTTTGAGAAAAGAAATTCTTCCTCAAATGTGTCATAAATAAGCACCCCCTTATTCTGTGACCTCTGGTCCTACATTCTCCAATGAATGGAAACATCCTTCCAACATTTACCTGTCTAACCCCTGAAGAATGTGTTTCAATCATATCACCTCTCATTCTTCTGAACTCCAAGAAATACTGACCCAAGCTGTTTAACCTTTCCTCATATGGCAGTTCTCTCCATACCCGGGGTCAACCTAATAAATCTTCTTGGTGCTGTCTCCAGTGATAATATATCTTTCCTTAAATAAGGGGACCAAAATTGTACACAGTTTTATAAATGTGTCTTCACTAGTATCTTGTACAATTGCAGCAACATCTCTTTACTTTCAATTTCAGCCTCTTTGAAATAAAAGCCAGTTTTTTATTTTCCTTTCCTATTACCTTCTCTATCGGTCTGCCAGCTTTCTGGGTTTCATAAATAAGGATCCCCAAGTTCGTTTGTGCCTCAGCTTTCTGCAGTCTCTCTCCATTTGACCATGTTTTCTTCCAAAATGAACATTTTCCCACATTTGACTTCCATTTGCCAATTTTCTGCCCACTCATTTATCCTGTCAATATCTCTTTGTAAGCTACTTATATCCTCGTTACAAGCTGCCTACCCTCCAACTTTTGTTTCATCCTCAGATTTGACTCCAGTACATTCTCTTCCTTCCTCCATTATGAAACAGGTGAAGATGGCTCAGCTGAGGCAGAGTCCTGAGTATCTCCTGCAGGGATGCTCTGGAGTGAGATGATTGACTTCCAACAACCACAACAATCATCCTTTGTACAGGGACAAAAGTATTGGAACTCAACTGTTCCTGATCTTGACATCAAGGACAGCAGAGAGAATTCCCTCTGATTCCTTCGTGTTAATTTAATGAGGGCTCACGCTTGATCAAGTGGTCTCTTGGTGTCAAGGGCAGTCATTCTCACTTTGTTTCTGGTACTCATCTCTGTCCATGCTGTCCATGTTTGGGCCAAAATTGTAATGAGGTTGAGAACTGAGCGGTATTAGTAAGATGGATATAGAGGGAAATGGACCAAATGTGGGCAATTGGGACTAGCTTAGTGGTTAGAAAAAAGAACAGCATGGACAAGTTGGGCTTGTAAACCACTATAATTCTATGACTCAACGAGAGCCTAAATATACTTCACTCATCTTGGAGTTTGTCCTTTTTCTCTACACTGTGTTTCATTTATTTGCCTCCTCATGGGACCTCCTGGTTTTCAGAATTCCTTGCAAAACAGCTGTTAGTATAGAACAACAAGACTCTCCCTAGGGTCCCCACTCTTTCTAAGGTAAGCACAAGAAAGCAAGCAAACTAAATGGCTGGAATTGGATTACTGCTATGATTGAAACTCCCCCCGGTCCAATAAAACTGCACATTTCTTCAGGGAGCTTCCAATCCCAGCTGTCAGAGAAATGGGCAGGGCAGCATCCCTTGGGGAACTCCACCGGAGTGGATTGCAGTCAGGGCAAGAAATGACACATCTGCTTTTTCAACACGAATTGCTCTATGATAAGTTTAAAGATCCACTCTGAATGTTAGGAAATGGGTATTTAGGTGAAGAGTGAATAGGTGAGTGGGTACATGGGTAAATGGTTACATAGGTGCAATGGGTAATTGGGTAGCTGGATATGTTGCTCGGTGGGTAAGTAGGAAAGTAGGTAGGATGGGTGAGATGGTTGGGTGGGTGAGATGGGTAGCTGGTTGAGGGTGGTGAGGGGTAGGTAGGATGGGTGGGAAGGTGTGTGTGCTGGGTGAGATATATAGGTGGGTAAGTGGGTTGTCAGGCTGGATGCAATTGTGTCAAGAGGCATGGTCAGGTCAGGGATACAAGGGCAGTCTCATAGTGATTGATTAGATAATGTGTGGTGTGGTTGTCCAGATATTAGCCAAGCTTTCATCTGCCCAATATTTCCTGTGCAACTATCCAGTTAATTATCAAACAAAAGACAAAGTGTGTATAAGTAAAGCGCATGGGACTGGAGGTAGTGTATTGAGATGGATAGAAAACTGTTTGCAGATAGGAAACAAGGGAAGGAATAAATGAGTCTTTTTCCAAATGGCAGGCAGTAACTAGGATGATGCCCACAAGAATCAATATTAGGACCATAGCTATTCACAATATATATTAATGATTTAGATGAGGGAACTAAATGTAATATCTCCAAATTTGCAGATGATGCAATGCTGGGTGGTAGGGTAAGCTGTGAGGATGATGCAGAGATGCTTCAGTGTGATTCGGACAAGCTGAGTGAGATGCAGATGCAGTGTAATGAGAATAAATGTGAGACTCTCCACTTTGGTAGCAAATTAGGAAGGCAGGTATTTATCTGAATGGCTATAAATTGAGAGAGGGGAATATGCAATGAGGCCTGGGTGTCCTCGTACACTCATCACTGAAGATCACAGGTGCATAGATGGTAAATAAGCCATGTTGTATGTTTGCTTTCATAGCGAGAGGATTCCAATACAGGAATAGGGATGTCTTGCTGCAATTATATAGCACCATGGTGAGACCAGACCTAGAATAGTGTGTGCACTTCATTCTCCTTATCTGAGGAGGGATACTCTTGCTCCAGAGGAAGTTCAGAAGTTTACCAGACTGATTAGGATCCCACCTGGACCCCCTATCCCCACATATTTACATAGAACATAGAACATTACAGCACAGAACAGGCCCTTCGGCCTTCGATGTTGCGCCGACCAATATAAAAAGCAATGACCCTCCAAACTAAACCATTCCCTTCTCTTCCATATACTTATCAACTAACCTCTTAAACGCCACCAAACTTGGCGCATCTACAACTGCTGCAGGCAGGGCATTCCACTCCCTAACCACCCTTTGGGTAAAGAACCTACCTCTGATATCCGTCCTATAACTATCACCCCTTAATTTAAAGCTGTGTCCCCTCGTGCTAGCTTTCTCCATCCTAGGAAAAAGGCTATCACTGTCCACCCTATCTAAACCTCTAATCATCTTATATGTTTCGATAAGGTCCCCTCTTAGCCGCCTCCTTTCTAACGAAAACAACCTCAAATCCCTCAGCCTCTCTTCATAAGACCTGCCCTCCATACCAGGCAACATCCTGGTAAACCTCCTCTGTACCCTCTCCAATGCCTCCACATCTTTCTTATAATGTGGGGACCAGAACTGCACACAATACTCCAAGTGCGGCCGCACTAGAGTTTTGTACAGTTGCAACATGACGTTGCGGCTCCGAAATTCAATCCCCCTACCAATAAAAGCTAAGACTCCATATGCCTTCTTAACAACCTTCTCGACTTGACTGCCTACTTTCAGGGATCTATGCACATACACACCAAGATCCCTCTGTTCATCTAGACTACTAAGAATCCTACCATTTGCCCTATACTCTACACATTTATTATTTCTGCCATAGTGCATTACCTCACACTTTTCCACATTAAACTTCATTTGCCACCTCTCGGCCCAGCTCTGCAACTTGTCCAATTACCTCACTAATTCCTCTAATCTATGGATCCCAGGATGCTAAGGGACAAATTAGCATAGCCAATGCTATGCACATCTTTGAAGGAAACCAGAACACTTAGAGAGAACCCACACAGTAACAGGTAGAATACGCAAATTCCACAGAGACAGTGATCCAAGCCAAGGATTGAACCTAGATCCCTGGGGCTATGAGGCAGCAGTGCTAACTACTGTGCCATTCTGCCTTATTGAACGAGTTGACAATCCTAGTTTTAATGTAAGAAGGTGCATTATGCCTGTGCAATCACAAATCCATCACTATTGTAATACCGTTTGTGCTATTTGCAGCAGATTCCACCTCCAGCTGAGTTAATAAAAATATTATTCCTCCTATCCGTAAGGCACTGGATACTTAGTGCGTAATGCAAACCTGAGCCTTTTAGATATGAGTGGGTATTCTGTAACTGCACAGAACTGGAAAACTGGGGACGAGTTGAGGAGGAATCTGGAGTTAAACCATGCTCACTTGTTCATTGTGAGCTGGCTGGCAGAGAAACAGTGGCACTGGCTCCATTGGAAGGCAAACAGGTCCTGGCAATGGACTCTGGGGTGGTGGAAAATGATTGCAGCCTTCACCTTTTATTATTCTTTACATCTTTTCCCAGCTAATATAATCCCATATTCCAGGCTTTTCCACTCGAGGCTTATCCACCAGCCACTTGTAGATCCAATGCAGGAGCTAAAGTGGGAATTCTCTGGTCTGGAAAAGGATTCTGAACAGCTAATGTTAGTAGAAATAGTGTCTAGCTGTGGATGGCAAGTTTGCACATTGGTTAACACAGTGCTAGGGACCTGGGTTTAATTCGTGGCTTGGGTCACTGCCTGTGTGGAGTTTGCACGTTCTCCCCATGTCGGCGTGGGTTTCCTCTGGGTGCTCTGGTTTCCTCCCACGGTCTGAAAGACGTGCCGGTTAGGTGCATTGACCCGAACAAGTGCCGCACTGTGGCACCTAGGGGAATTCCACAGCAATTTCATTGCATTGTTATTGTAAGCCTTCATTTGTGACTAATAAATAAACTTTATTCTTTAACTATCAGGGTCTCTCTGGAAGGGATGTACACGTTCAGTTGTGCTGACAGTAACTTTTTTTTTAGCTTGCATCCTTAGGGGATTGGATGCATTGTAGAGCATGCGCAGCCTGGATCTTCCAGATGTTAGTGGGTGTTTTTCCAGCTGCAGGGAGCCGGAAGATGGGAGACGAGTTCACGGTGACACCGGAGTTAAAATACGCCCTGGTCTTCTTTCTGGGCTTCACTCTGGGCTGGCTGGCTGAGGAGCAGTGGTACCGATTTCGCTGGAAGGTAAAGAAACTCTGGCGTTGCATCCTGCTTTGGTGGAAACGGATTTTAGCCGTCGCCTTTCTTGTCCTTTACATTGTTTACCGGCTACTGTAAACCCGGCATTTCCAGGCTCATCCCAACTCCAATATATCAGTTTATATTACAGTAGGCAAAGCCATTCAACTATTGCCCGCCTCCTCCCAGCATTTCATGGTCAAATTAATTGAAATCCAGATTTCAAAACATTCAGGTTTCAGTGGTTGTCTCAGAGACTCTGGCGTTGTATCCTGGATTGGGTTGTTTGCCGTCTTCGCTGCCTTTTGCCTCTTTCATACCAGCCGATGATGCAGCACTTTTTCACAGTCCAAAGCATTCCCTTCAACTTCTACCAGTGACCACTTGTGGACTGGGCACAGAGGAACTCAAAGTGTACTTGGAGAAGTTACTGAAGTACGTTGGCGGCCAATTACAGGTACTGCTAACTAATTTATAACGCTTCTCTCCCTCTCTCTCTCTCGAGGGACAACCGCAAATCGTGTGTACTTAATGTCACTGAGTTATATCTTTCTTATTTTTACTAACGCTCTCCGGGAAATAAGCAGATTTTGGCTACACAGATTTCAAAAGAATCAGCTTTCTAAGATAATAATCTGGAGCAGCAACTTCGCTTCACCACACCTACGAAGGATTAAGATTCCTCTATTTCATTTTTGCACAATCCCTCCACCTATTGAACTGTTTGCGCCAGAATCTGTGCAGCTCTCACTTGGGAATTCTCTTAAAATAGTTTTTGGAGATAGTAATGGGTGAAGTGAAACCAAATTCAAAACACTGGACAGAGTTATGAGAGAGTGCATCAGTGAGTAACTTGGATGGACATCAAGAGCTGACCTATTGCCATGAATAACCGTTGAAAAAAATGAACATAAAAGGTGGGTTAGGGAGGAAAACAAATAGGGACAGATATATCCGCAAGATACACAGTGGCACAGTGATTAGCACTATCACTTCACGGTGCCACCAACTTGGGTTTGATTCCTGGCCTCAGATCACTGCCTGTGTGGAGTCTGCACCTTCTCCCCATATCTGCATGGGTTTCCTTTGAGTGCTCTGGTTTCCTCCCACAGTTGGAAAGGTGTTTTGCCCATGCTAAAGTCTCCTTCAGTGTACCCAAATAGGTGCTGGAGTGTGGCGAGTAGGGGATTTTCACAGTAACTTCATTGCAATGTTAATGTAACACTAATAAATAAACTTGAAGCTGAATAACAATGAACGAAGAGTGAGGGCATTATTTATTTCAATAATGTTAAATCAATTGGATTGTAGCTTTCCATTTATTGTATTTAGATTTTCTTTGTATCAGAATGTAGCATTTTAAACATTGAACCTTAGGCTGAGGAGCAAATGACTTGAGAGAACTATTTGATGTTAAGAATAATTTGAGGATCTTAAAAAAGACCAGGATGGTCACCAGTGTTTGATGAAGATTCTGACTTGGACATAGTAAAGGAATCCATTTTCCTGGATTACTCCTGTAGTTTTGAAACCCTGATATTTAAAAAGTGGTGCAGTGGCACTGTGGTTAGCATTGCTGCCCCACAGTATCAGGGACCCAGATTTGATTTCTAGCTTGGGCCACTGTCTGTGTGAAGTCTGCTAATTCTACCCGTGTCTGCATGAGTTTCCTCCGGTTGCTCCGGTTCCTCCCACAGTCCAAAAGATGCGCTAGTTAGGTACATTAACCATGCTAAATTGTTCCTCAGTGTACCTGAAAAGATGCCGGAGTGTGGTGACTAGGGAATTTTCACAGTAACTTAATTGCAATGTTAATGTATGTCTGCTTGTGACACAAATAAATAAAAATGCCATATAACACAATGATAAAAACACAAGAGGACATAAAAATGCAACTGGTTCACTAATTTTTGAAGTTTTTATGTTTAATTTTATTGTCACAAACAGACTTACATTAACACTGCAATGAAATTATTGTGTAACTCCCCTTGTCACCATACTCCAGTGGTACACTGAGGGAAAATTTAGCATGGCCACTGCACCTAACCAGCACTTCTTTTGGACTGTGGGAGGAAACCGGTGCACCCAGAGGAAACATATGTAGACACAGGGAGAACATGTAGACTCTGCACAGACACTGATCCAACCCAAGAATCAAACCATGGTCCCTCGCAGCATTATTAACAATTATGTCACAATGCCACTCAAGGACTTGGGTTCAATTCCAGCCATTGTCTGTGCAGAGTCTGCACGTTTTCCCAGTGTTTGTCTAGATATAAGAAAGGAGGTCAAAACCATGTTATTTACAATGGAGGGAAAATAATTCTAACTGAAAGATTTCCTTTCCCAAGACCCAAGCAGTACAAGAAACCTGAATAAGGCGCAGAAAGGCTGAAGGACAAGTGGTTTATTCAGAAACAGAAATTTGAGAGACAAATCCAGTCTCGGTTTTAGTATGCTCTGTTGTCTACAGCTAAACAGTAAAGCAAGCAGAATGTAGAAATCTCTCAGGAACTGTAAAGAAAGCAGAATGTAAAAATCACTCAGGAATTGTAAAGAAAACAGAATGTAGAAATCACTCAGGAAACTTTGACAAGCTTCAGGAAGTTTCTGGCACACAAACCAACTGTGACAAAATTGTGCTTTAAAATTACACCTTGTAAAAAAATATTTATTCCAATTCTGTAGCTTTAACATATGCATGTTTGTTTAAATCCTAAATTCAGAATCGAAGTGAACCCTAGAACTTTGCCTTGCATAATTGCCTTTAATTGCATAGTGATGTAGAGCTGGTAAAAACTGATAGTGTACTGGATGCATGAGAACCTTCTTAGGAATGTAATAAATTGGGAGCTAACTGGTCAATTGGCTCAGATGTTTTTTTTTAAGCAACACAGCACGGGAAACAGGCCCTTCGGCCCAACGAGCCCGCGCCGCCGTCATACTATATAGTAGCAAATACATTATCCTATTTTAATATTCCTATATAATAATATATATATTATTCCTAATATGGAAAATTTTCACCATAGGGACAATTTGTTTCCCAATCAGCCTAAGAGCGAATTTTTGGGTTGTGGGAGGAAACCGGAGTGCCCGGAGAAAACCCACGCAACCACGGGGAGAACGCGCAAACTCCCGCAGACACCGGCCCAATTCCAAGTGTCTGCACAGCCACATCGATAGTCTCTGAGCTGTCATGGTGCCCTTCAGATGGTCCACATAAAGCACTCATTTACGACATGAGGTACCAGGCAACCCATGAATCAACATCCAAGAGCTGTACCCGCACCACCTGCCGAATGCATGCTCATATTATGGACCATGTATGGATAATACAAATTATCATTTTGTAAATGAAGGAAATAATTAACAGTTTATGTGGGCCTGAGAGTGTGTAATCACCCTAAGGGGTTGGCAGGGGTGAAACCATGATCAGATAGGGGTCGAGGCTGGCCCCCCAATGCATGGAAGGGTGTGCTGATTTCTGCGGTTATGATTTGCCCGGATTAGGGTAAAGTAGCCATTAAGGTTAAATTGAAGCTTTACCTTGATGTAATTTTTCAAAGCCATCTTGGCCTTTTCGCTAAGATGAAGTGTTAGATCGAGTCCGGGAAATGATGCAATGCCTCATCCTGTCAGCTTGGATCAGGTCTGATCAAGCCCAAGATGGGGTGTAATGATCAGACTTTTACCAGCACACCCGCCCCTGAGGCTCAGAGAACGGCATTCTCCGTTAGTCTCAAGTGGGATTGTACAAATCTCTGGCAGATGTGCCAGTAAAATTCTGCCCACTATCTTGTCTTGTCAGCTATGATTGAACTTAATTGAATTGGCTGTTTTGATTAGAAACAAACCACTAAAAGGTACCAAAAAATTAACTGTTTTAGGCTAAAGGTCAAAACCATGTTATTTGTAATGAAAAGAAAAATAATTCCAATAGATAGATTTCCATTCCCAAGATCCAAGAAGTACAAGAAACCTGAATACGGCGCAAAAAAGACTGAAAGACAAGAACTTAAGTCAGAAAGAAGAATTTGAGAGACAAATCCAGGTTAGGTTTTTTTGTATGCTCTCTCATCCGCAGCTAAAACCGGCAAGTATGACCTGTTAAATTGTGTTAATGCTGCCTAGTTTGCTAAGCCATCTTTTGAATTTAATAAATCTTTTTGCTTTGCAATTTGATGGACTTGCTGTTGATTTATTTACCACGCCCAAAATTCCTGACTTTTTATTAGGGAAAAAAAGGAAGCAAGTAAAAATAGGAAATGGCCAACAGGTCAGATTGAATTGTGGGGAGAACGAGAGTTAACATGCATAATCCTGGTGGCTCTTCATCAGAACATTGATTCATGCTTAAATACGGTTTAATGGGTGCTAGTCATTCCTCTGGTATCTCACCTGGGGATTAACCTTTATGAGGCAGCACACATTGTGACTGCAGCAAACTATTCAACTGGGAGTGTTTGATGAACTTACTGAAAAAGTGAAACCCATCCTCCCCCAACACTGATATGTGCGGCCTTTCCAAATGGTTAATCATCAGTAATATGCTGATTTTCCCTCACAATCAGATTATTTATCTCCCAGGTTTGTTGAAAATTTCAGTCCAAAATGAAATTGACACAAATAACTGTCAACTTTTTCTGTAAGGCTTGCCTTGGAATTCCTGTAAGATAAGTGCTTTGCTGCCACTATTTTTGCGACCATGTAGTGATCTTCCATTAATCAGTACCGAAGCTATGACCTCTTTCTGCTGTCTGATTTTAGAATTACAACTTTAACAAAAGTAGCAATATTTGTTGTCAGTATCCTTCCATCTACAAAAGAGAATGGAAGGCAATGGTCTTATAATATTATCATTAAATCCCAATAGTGCGGGAAGAAGTCATTATGTCTAAAAAGACAACAATTCCAAACACACTCTACCTGCACAATGCCACACTACTAATTCCCCTGATACTAAGGCACAATTTACCATGGCCAATCAACCTAACCTGCACATGTTTGGAGTGTGGGAGGAAACAGGAAGAATGTGCGAACTCCATACAGACAGTGACCCAAGGCCAGAATTAAACCTAGATCCCTGGAGCTGTAAGACAACAGTGCTAACCGTTATATCACTGTGCCACTAGACTGTTAATCCAGAAACTAGCTAATGTTCTAGGGATCTAGGTTCAAATCCTGCCATTGCTGATGATGGAATTTGAATTCAATAAAAAAAATTGGAATTAAGAATCTACTGATGACCATGAAACCATTGTCAATTGTTGGAAAAACCCATCTGGTTCACTAATGACTTTCAGGGATGGAGATATGGCATCCTTACTTGTTCTGGTCTATATGTGACTTCAGATCCACAGCAATGTGGTTGACTCTCAAGTGTCCTCTGAACTAGGGCAACAAGAAATGGGCAATAAATTCTGGCCAGCTATGCCCACATCTCTCGAATGAAAATTAAAAAATCTAGCAAACAAATTCATTTCAGATGGCACATTTCACTGATGGTGGATAAGACTAATTTGTGGGTTGTTATTTTCAATGTGTATAGCTAAGCCTTTGCAGCAACATTGAAACATGAAAAACTTGAAATCTGGCTTCACCTAATTTGACTGGAAATGCTGGAAGGAGACGGGAATCAGCTGAATGGACTTGCCTACTGCGATTAAAAAAAAATTGCATTTATATACCAGCACAATGGTGAGCACAGTTCCTTCACAGTGCCAGGGACCCAGGTTTGATTCCCAGCCTGGGTCACTGTCTGTGTGGAGTTTGCACATTCTCCCCATGTCTGCATGGGTTTCCTCCAGGTGCTCTGGTTTCCTCCCACAGTCTGAAAGATGTGGTGGTTATGTGCATTGACTGTGGTGACTAGGGGAATTTCACAATAATTTCATTAAGTGTTAATGTAAGCCTTACTTGTGACTAATAAATAAACTTTTTTCATAACCATAGTGCTTTGCACCCAATGAAATCCCATTGAATTGTAATGTTATGGAAGAAAGGAAAATGTGAATTCCTTAATTCTTTCACTGTCTATCAGTAAGCAGAGGTGTTTTAGTCATTGAAATAGGTATTCCCAAACCTTTTGCTTCTGAGGTGAATTTTTAAAGTAATTCACAGCAAACTCTCTTCAGTGTTATCATAGTTTAATCTCACATTCAAACCTGTGGATTGGTTGTAATTTTAGTTTGGTGGGTTGTATGAATTATGGTTGCCTCCCTGGTGCCAGGGTCAAAGATGCCACTTGTGCACCTTGAGGATGGAAGAGGAGCAGCCAGCAGTTGTGGTCCAAATGACACAGACAGAAGGAGCTGCAGTCAGAATCTACGGAGCTAGATGGCAAATTAGCAAGCACAACTTCAAAATTACAAATCCCTGGATGGCTGATCACTTTGCTGAACACCTTTGGTTTGTTCTTCATGTTGCTTGCTACTTCAACACATCATCCTGCTTTCCCATCCATATGTTCTTGTGCAATGTTCTAGTGAACCCCAATGCAAACTGGAAGAACAGCGCTCATCTTCCAATTAGACACTTTACAGCCTTCTGGACTGAACATTGAGTTCAACAACTTCCGAGCATGAACTGTCCTCTCCACCTTCACCCCATTTCCATTTATTTTATTTCATTTCTTCCCTTCATTGTATTCATCCATTTTTACCATCTGTCTTTCTCACTTCCACTTTCCCACTTCTCCATTCTCGGTCTCCATCTTTCCCCCACATTTTGCCCTCCCCCTTTCAGGGCAACTGCCACATTCATCAGGCAGTCCCTCAACCATCTGTACCTCTGTTCTGCCATTCACACATTCTGATCTGTTAATGGACACTGAGCACCTTTTCAGCCTTCTCCATCATCACTTACATTTGTCCAATTGCAGGCCTCCACCCCACCCTCCTGGTATAAATCTCTCCTGATTTTCTTTGCTCATAGTTCTGATCAAGGGTCATTTAGACTTGAAACATTGGTTTTACTCTCTCTCCACAGATGCTGTCAGACCTGCTGAGATTTTCCAGTATTTTCTGTTTTTGCCTCAATTGGCTCAACATCTTCCAGGACAAAACAGTTTGCGTGTTTGGCACCCTATCCACCACTTTCAACATCCACTCCCTCCACCATCAACGCACAATAGCAGCAGTGTGCACCATCTGCAAAATGCGCTGCAACAACTCACCAAGGCTCCTTTGGTAGCTCCTTCCAATCCCGTGACCTCTACCATCTCGAAGGAGAAGGGAACAGATGCGTGGGAACAGCACCATCCTGCAAGTTGCCCTCCAACCTACCCAGTACCCTAACCTGGAACTATGTTGCCATTCCTTCAATAGCTGGTGCTCTCTCCCTAACAGCACTGTGGGTTGTACCTATATCACATGGATTACAGTGGGTTTAAAAGGGCAGCTCACCACTACATTCTCAAGGGGCATTTGGGGATAGGTAGTAAATATTGGCTTCATCAGCGACACCCACATTCCTGAAAGAGTAATAAGTTTCCGAATCTGACTTAGATTCGAGATATTCTCGGAGGCTCCCAGGGAGACCATTGCGAGTTGAAACTTCCCAGGCAATTCCCAGGTAGGTCTCCGCCTCAGGACTTCCACAGGTTCCTGACTCAGATCTTTGGTCATATGTCTGGTGTCCAATAATCCGGAGACCGGAGGATTTTGGCCAATGTGGCAAGAATGCCACATTATCACCTCCAGCAATGAGTTGTCAATCCTAGTTCCAATATAAGAAGGTGCCTCAGAAACATGCAATCACAAATCCATCACTGTTGTAACACTGCTTTAGCCATTTACAGCTGGTTCAATGTCCAGATGTGCTGATGGGAATATCTTTGGCTCCCAGACACTGGACATAAGGAGCATGCGCAGTCTGAGCCTTCCCTTCATCTAACACGGAAGTGAGAAATGGTAGAGGTTTTTATCTGGATGGTATTATTAAGCCATATCCTAGTCTTCATTCTCGGGTTCATGACGGGCTGGAAGGCCATGGAGGAGTGGATTCGGATCCGCAGGAAAGCAGAGCAACTATTGATCCTGTGCTGGTTGATGATCTTTTTAATTGTAGCCCTTTTTATCCTTTGCATTATTATCTGGCTAAGCAGCTACTTGTGAAGCAAATACAGGAGAAGCTAAAGTAGAATCTCCGTGTCCTTGGGGAGTTTGGCTGCAATAATTTTGCCCGGCAGTTACAGGTACTTTAAACAGTTAATAACTATCAGAGTCTCTTTCCAAGGACAACACAAACGGCGCGTATTTAATGCAATTTTCCTTATTTTACACTTCAGGAAATAAGCAGATCCTGGTTGCGCAAGAACCAACTTTCTAAAATAATTACTGGAGCGGCAACCTCACTTCACCGCATCTCCAAATGGTGAGGTTCCTCCAGCAATGAACGGTTGACGCGAGAATCCACAATGTGTGCAGCGTGGACTGGGAATTCTCTAAAAATAATGTTTGGAAGCAATAATGGGTGACATTAAGTCAAATTCAGAGCACTGGACAGTGATGTGAGAGAGTACCCGAGTGAAAGGGAGGATATCAAATGTTGACCTTCTGCCAGGAACACCCACATCTCATGAAATTAGGAACAAAATTAGGCTAGGGAGGAAAACAGCACATGGACTGTAAGAAGACTGTAAGAAGAGTTCCACGGTAAGAAGTCTCACAACACTAGGTTAAAGTCCAACATGTGTTTATTTGGTAGCACGAGCTTTCGGAGCACTGCCCCTTCCATTCACCTGACAAAAGCTGGTGCTACCAAATAAACCTGTTAGACTTTAGCCTGGTGTTGTGAGACTTCTTATTGTGCCCAGCCTAGTCCAACGCTGGCACCTCCACATCATGATGTATCCACAAGATCGATAAGGGTGAATAAAGAGTGAGAGCATTATTTTTTTCAATGATTTGAATGAGGTAGATTGTATGTTCAATGTATCGCAATCTAATTTTCTTTGTGTCAAAATTGAGAATTTTAAAACTTAGACTAAAGAGCAAATGGTTTGAGAGAACTACTTGATACTCATAATTTGAGGACCTTAAATAAAATCAGGAAGGTTTTGCTGAAGATTCTGACTGGGATGTAGTAAAGGAACCCATCTCTCTGAATGACTGCTGTACATTTGAAATCTTAATGTTGAAAAACGAATCTGCATGTGAAACAAAGCAATGATTACAAAGACAACAAGGGACATCTCCCCTTAGGAATCATGCACAATAGGAGATGGTTAAGATATTGGACCATAAGCTGAATAAAGTGGAATGCCTTGAAGATCTGTGCATAGTATTTTAGTTTATGATATTTTACTATATAATGATTAAAAATTTGATGGCAAACACAGTCAATGCACAATATATATAAGATGAATTATTCAGAATATTTCACAGAGTATGTTAAAGGGACTTAAGGAAAAGAGATTTTGGACATTGTGAATTTAAACTTTAATCAAAACAATTGTTTGCACAATAACTGTGAGAAAATCATATTTTAGAACGACATTAAAAAACCTATGTTTGGAGTTTAAAGTTTATTTATTATTATCACGAGTAGGCTTATATTAATACGGCGATGAATTTACTGTGAAAATCTCCTAGTCACCACATTCTGGTGCCTGTTCAGGTACAACGAGGGAGAAATTAGCATGGTCAATCAACTTAACCAGCATATCTTTTGGACTGTGGGAGGGAAACTGGAGCACCCGGAAGAAACCCACAGAGGCAATGGAGAGAATGTGCAAATTCCATACAGCCAGTGACCTGAAGTCAGATTTGAACCCGTGTCCCTGGCACTGTGAGGCAGCAGTGCTAACCACTGTACCACTGTGCTGCCCACATTCAATTAAATAATGTATTTTTTCTTTTTTTTTATGGGATGTGGGCATCTCTGGCAAGGCCAGTAATTATTGTCCATCCTTGAACTGAGGAGCTTGCTAGGGCCATTTCAGAGGGCAACTAAGAGTCAACCACACCCACACTGCTCGTGGGACTTTGGTCAGATCGGGTAAGGATGACAGATCTCTTTCCATAAAGGACACCAGTGAACCAAATAGGCTTTTAAAATCACACTGGCTCCATTACTGAAACTGGCTGAATACCAGATTTATGAACTGAATTCAAATTTTACCAGTTTGAAACCATGTCCTTCAGAGCATGACCTTGTGCCTCAGAATTATGGGTCCAATGATATTACCACTATCCACCTATAGATCCGAAACTCTATAATTCAGAATCTAAGTGAATCTCATAATTTTGTCTTGCACGTTTACCTTTAATTGCATAGTGTGTAGTAGATTGGAAGGAGCTGGTATAAACTGGTAACGTGTTCTGAATGCATGAGGACTTTCTTATTACAAACACAGTAAATCAGATGTTCATGGCCAATTAAGAATCAATGAGGTAAATTGAAAGTGGTCCATTGGCTCAGATGTTTTTTAAATGAGGGAACTAATTCAGGTAAGAAAGGAGGTCGAAACGTTCATTGCAATGGAGAGAAAAAAAATCCAACAGGTAGACGACCTTTCCCAAGATCCAAGAAATATAAGATGAACCCTGGACATTCTCTCTTCCACTTTATTCCATCAGGAAAAAGATACAAAAGTCTGAGATCACGTAACAACCAACTCAAGAATAGCTTCTTCCCTGCTGCCTTCAGACTTTTGAATGGGCCTACCTTGCACTAAGTTAATCTTTTGCTACATCCCAGCTATGACTGTAACACTATGGTCTGCACTTGCTCCTTTCCTTCTCTATGAATGGTATGCTTTGCTTATATAGCATGCAAGAAACAATATTTTTCACAATACATGTGACAATAATAAATCAAATCAAATCAAGAAAACTAAGCAGGGTATTGAAAGACTACAAGAGTTTAAGTCAGAAAGAGAAATGTGTAGACAAATCCAATCTGGGTTTTTCAAGCTCTGTTGTGTGCAACTAAAACTGGTATAACCTGTTAAACTGTGTCAGTACTGCCTAATTTGCTGTGCCATCTTTTGTGCTTAATAAATCTTTCAACCTCGTTGATGGGGCTTTTCTCTTCTGGCTATGTACTGTTAAACATAAGCTAAATACAGATACTCGTACAATCGAATGGAAGATGATATAAAGTAGCCCA
This sequence comes from Sphyrna mokarran, assembly GCA_024679065.1. NCBI lineage: Eukaryota > Metazoa > Chordata > Chondrichthyes > Carcharhiniformes > Carcharhinidae > Sphyrna > Sphyrna mokarran. The sequence goes on from JAGIQG010000005.1 coordinate 22,769,084, forward strand.
GCACTCCGGATAGAGAGTACAGTCAGCCTGATATCACTGTGAAAAACAATGTCTCTGTGAGGGCAATTATTCATTAAGCTGATAAAGGGGCAATGCACTGAAACCTTGTGATTTCAAATAAACCTGTTGGATTATTACCTGGTGTCGTGTGACTTCTCATAATTGATCTCAATTGATGAACTGTTTGTTTTAATCTGAAATAATGCAGAATTCTGTTGTTTTGGGTTTTCCCTGGGATATTTCAGTGTGGTGTTTGATTAGGCTGATTGACAGGAAAGGTCATATGACTGGGTACAGCTAAGCTCACACAGAAATCTCAAGTTCAGTCTGTTTTTTTGGGAGAAGTGCCTCTCTTTTCTGTCTCTGAAGTCTGGAGACTGGGAGCTGCCAGAAACTAGATTTACTTCTCTGAAGTTTTACTGTTTTGAGGATATATCCCTCCCTGAAAACTGCTGTCTGGATCTTAGTCCAGAAGTGTTAAAAGACTGCAAATCTAGCATCCAGCACATTAATGTGTTTGATTTCTATGCTAACTGGTTTTACCAAAGGCATTTATGTCTGTGAGGGGAGGAATATTGCTAAATTGGAATCATAGAGATAGCTAACTATTAAATGCTAATTCTTTTTGTTACATTCAAACTGTGTTCTTAAATAAAGTTTATTTTCATAAAAGCTTCCCAGTGGGTCACTTGAATTATACTTGGAGTGAAACACCTTATGCTCACCCTAAAACCAAAAATAAAATGTAAAGGTGAGAGGCTAGTCAAATTTCATAATGTACCTTTGAGTTTCTGATTTGGTCCGTAACATTTTCAATGCATGTTGTCAAGCCTCTGTAACAACATTGAAATCTGAATATCTTGAAATTTGGGTTTCATTTCATTAAGTATGAAATGCTGGAAGGAGACAGGAAACAGCTGAATACTGTAATTTATATGTCCTTACATTTATATAGCACCTTTCATAACCTCAGGGCTTTGCAACCAATGAAGTCCCATTGAATTGTAAAGTTACAAGGGGGAAGGGAGGAAATATAACTCCTTAATTTTCTCAATATCCATTTGTAAGCAGAGGTGTTTTAGTTGTTGAAATAGGTTGTGGCATGTATCCCCAAACCTGCTGTTTGTGAGGTTAATTTTTAAAGTAACTCACAGCAAACTCTCTTTAATATTAAATCAATAGAATAATTTATTCACACATTCAAACCCGTGGTTTGATTGTAACATCTTACACATACAAGCACACGATAAAAAGATAGAGGAGTTTTTACCAGCATGAATGAATTGAAAGAAAAATAATTATGAATGTAGCTATCAGTTGAAATGATTGCCTGGAAAGTCAAAATCCTGTGAGGTTTCCTTCATGGAGGAATTACATTTGGGTTGGTTCAGCCAACTGAAGTAGAAGTAGCAGAATTCCTTTAAAGTTGACACAGAGAGATGAGATTACTATATGGAGATTTGGTCTGCTCAGCAAGCAATGGAGAAACAGCTTTAAAAAACCTGAGATCTAATGCACTCTGTTGGTCAGTCTGGAATCTGCTATGGTTTTTTTCAGGCTGCAGGTTAAACAACAGACTGAGTTGTCAACATGGAACTGTAATACGAAAACTTCCCTTAGGCTAGAAACCTGGGTCTTATGATGTTGCCCATTTGTGAGTTAGTTGCTGATAAGAGGTTTCTATGCCTCTGGTCAAAATCCATTGTTCACATTAGGAAATAGATGATAAGTATTAGTTCCTCTGTAGGTACGACAGGTTTCAATACCTCTCCCTTTGTTTAGGATCAGGCTGTGAAGACAGATCATTTGCTAGTCCTGGTTTTGTTGACTTTAATGTGTCTTCATGATGAGAGGGGTAAGATTCCATGAAGATGTGTTTTGAACTTTTGTCCTGCAATGCTGTGGAAAAGTTGCAGAAACAGTAGACTATTTGTAAATTATGTGATCTGTACAGCTATCTTTAGGTTCAGCAGTTTTTGTAAATGAGCAGAAATTAGGACATGGCAGAAATCATTGTTGCAATGTAGGAAATACAAAAATAAGATTGCTTAGTCCTATAGACAACAAGGAGATAATAATCAGATAATCTATTTTACTGGGATTGGCTGAGCACTGAATATTGTCTAGGATAATTTGGAAAACTCTCTTGCCCTTATTTCAATAGTGCTGTGGGTTTTTCCAAGAACATAGAAAAATAGAAGATAAGAGCAGGAGTACATCATTCGGTTTGCTGATGACATGACCATCGTGTCAGCCTGGATGACAGCTTGGATCGCAAAACAATGATAAGACAGAGTACAGGAAAGAGATCGAGAATCTGGTGAACTGGTGCAACAACAATATTCTCTCCCTATGTCAGGAAAACAAAGGAGAAAGCCATCGACTTCAGGAAATGTAGTGGAGGACACACCCCTGTCTACATCAATGGGGATGAAGTGGAAATGGTCAAGAGCTTCAAGTTTCTAGGTGTCTCGATTACCAACAACCTGTCCTGGTCCCTCCATGCTGACACTATAGTTAAGAAAGCCCACCAATGCTTCTTTTTTCTCAGGAAGCTGAGGACATTCACCATTTCATCTAAGACTCTCACCGATTTTTACAGATGCCCCATAGCAAGCATCATTGCCAGATATATCACAGTTTGGTATGGCTCTGACTCTAACCAAGATTCAAAAATGTACAAAGGGTCATGAACATAGCCCAGTTTATTTTAGCCCAGTTTATTAGTGAACCAGATGAATTTTTCTGACAATCGGCAATGGTTTCATGGTCACCAATAGATTCTTAATTCACAATTTTTTATATTGAATTCAAGTTTCACCATCTGCTGAGTCCCCAGAATATTAGCTCTGGATTAACAGTCTAGAGATAATATCACTAAGGCCAATGCCTCCCCATTGAACATAATGAATTTAAATTGTGAAAATGGAATATAGAAATCACTCAAAAAGTTTTGAAAGTTTCAAGCACACATCTAGTTTGCAAACCAACTGTGAGAAAGTCATGCCTTTGAGTTACACTTCGTTAAAAAAAGTATATTCAAACATTAGATTTAATACGTAATTGTCCAAGTTTAGCTCCGTATATAGAATCACAATGAGACTTGATTGCCTTCCATTCATGCCTTTAACTGCATAGTTGTGCCAGATTAGTAGAAGCTGATATGAATGGATAATATGTTCTGGATGCATGAAAATCTTCTTAGAAATGTAATAAATTGTGAGCTAATATTGAGATCCTCCTGGCCAATTGAAAATCAATGACATGCCCTAACTGGTCAATTGGCTCAGATGTTTTGTAAATGAAGGAATTAATTAGCTAATTAGGGCAGCACAGTGGCACGGGAGTTGGCACTGCAGCTTCACAGAGTCAGGGAACTGTGTTCGATTCCCAGCTTGGGTCACTGTCTGTGTGCGGTTTGCATGTTCTCACCATGTCAGCATGGGTTTCCTCCAGATGCTCCAGTTTCCTTCCACATTCCAAAGATGTGCTGGTTAGGTGGATTGGCCATGCTAAACTGCCCCTTAGTGTCAGGGGAAGTGCTAGGGTAAATGCATGGGATTATGGGCTTTGAGTCTGGGTGGAATTGTGGTCGGTGCAGATTCGATGGGCCAAATGGCTTCCTTCTTGCTGTATCATTCTATTCCTCAAACCAGTCCTGCTGTGGAATCTATTGACTTCCTAAGAGTACTGAAGGAACTCCTGAGAAACAATTTTATTATAGTGAAGAACTAAACGATAAAAAAGTTATTATGCAAAAGATACAAATGGACACAAAGATATTTCTATGTCTTATATGCATACATTTATTATAATAAAAATAATTTTGTTATTCAACAAGTGCTACCAAGGATGAATTTTTCATTATTTTTATTGGAAGGCCCACTCACACACACTCCCTCACCTGCTCATGGCTTCACTCAACCACATCCACTCTCATCCACACTCACCCTCACCCACTCCCATCCTCACCCATACTCAACACCACCTGCTCTCATCCTCACCCACTCTCATTCTCACCACACTCACCCTCGCCCACTCTCACCCTTGACCATATTCACTGCCTCCACCACTGATGAACAGTGGCAGCAGTTGTGTATCACCTACAAAGATGTTTTGCAGAAACTCAGCCAGGCTTCTTAGATAGCCCATTCCAAACTCATGATTACTATCCTCTAGGAGGTCAAGGCAGCATACATCTGGGAACACCACCTGAAAGTTCTCCTCCAAGTCACTCATCATCCTGACTTGGAAATATATTGCCTTTTCTTCAAAGTTGCTGAGTCAAAATCCTGGAACTCCCTCCCTATCTCCACTGCGGATGTATCCACACCACAAGGATTGCAGCAGTTCAAGAACACAGCTCACCACCATCTTCTCAAGGGCAAATAGGGATGTGTAGTTTATGCCAGCAACATTCAGCCCATTAAAATATATTTTTAAAGATTGGAATGGCTTTAACATGTGAACCTGGTATTTTGTGATATTTTACTGATATATGGGTGGCACAGTGGCACATGCTTAACACTGCTGCCTCATAGACTAGGGACCCATGCTCAATTCTGGCCTCAGGTAACTGTGTGGAATTTGCATGTTCTCCCCATGTCTGCGTGCATTTTCTTTGGGTGCTTCAGTTTCCTTTCACACTCCAAAGATGTGCAGGTTTGATGGATTGGCCTTGTTAAGTTGATTTTTAGTATCCTGGGGACCACCAAGGGAAATACATGGGGCTGTGGGGATGGGGCCTGGGTGAGATTGTTGTCAGTGAAGAGTTAGAGGTCATAGAGTCACAGAGGTTTACAGCATGGAAACAGACCCTTCGACCCAACTTGTCCATGCTGCCCTTTTTTAAAATCCCTAAACTGGTCCCAATTGCCCGCATTTGGATCATAAGCCTCTATATACCCATCGTAGCCATGTAACTATCTAAATGCTTTTTAAAAGACAAAATTGTACCCACCTCGACCACGACTTCTGGCAGCTTATTCCAGACACTCCGCATTTTCTGTGTGAAAAAAATTGCCCTTCTGGACACTTTTATATCTCTCCCCTCTCACCTTAAATCTATGCCCTCAAGTTTTAGACTTTTCTCCTTGTGGGAAAAGATATTGACTATCTAGTTGACCAGTGCTCTCATTATTTTATAGACACTCCAGAAATCAAAGTCCCAGTCTGTCCTCATAACTCAACCATCAAGTCCTGGCAGCATCCTAGTAAATCTTTTCTGCACTCTTTCTTGTTTAATAATATCCTTTCAATAACAGGGTGATCAGAACTGCACACAGTATTCCAAGTGTGGTCTTACCAATTTCTTGTACAACAACACGTTCCAACTCCTGTATTCAATGTTCTGACCGATGAAACCCAACACGTCGAATGCCTTCTTCACTACTCTGTCCACCTGTGACTTCACTTTCAAGGAGCTATGAATATATACCCTTAGGTCTCTTTGTTCTGTAACTCTCCCCAGTGCCCTACCATTAACTGAGTAAGTCCTGCTTTGGTTCAATCTACCAAAATGCATTGCCTCGCATTTGTCTAAATTAAACTCCATCTGCCATTTGTCAGCCCACTGGTCCAATTGATCAAGATCCCATTGCAATTGGAGATAACTTTCTTCACTGTCTACTATGCCACCAATCTTGGTGTCATCTGCAAACTTACTAACCATGCCTCCTATATTCTTATCCAAATGACAAATAACAGTGGGCCCAGCACTGATTCCTGTGGCACACTGCTGGTCACAGGCCTCCAGTTTGAAAAACAACTCTCTACAACCACCCTCTGGCTTCTGTCAAGATGCCAATTTTGTATCCATTTAGTTGCCATGTAGTGATTTTCCAACAATTAATGCCTAAGTCATGACTCCCATCTACAGGTTGATTTTAGAATTACAACCCTAATTAAGATAACAATACCATTGTCAGCATCCTTCCATCTCCAAAAGAGAAATGGGTGTGCAGCAAAGAAATACAATTCAGACAGGGTGTCTTCACATGTCGTATCTTTGCTGAAGGCTGAAGAGGCCAGTTTTTGCATTATTGTTTTCAGCGTCTGTTGCTAAGTCCCTGAAACATCATTGAAACCTGAATATCTTGAAATGTGGGTTTCATTTGACATGAAATGTTGGAAGGAGATGGGCACAGCTGAGTGGCCTTGTGTAATATAAAGAAATGACTTACAGCATCTTTCATAACCTCAGCACTTTGCAGCCATTGAAGTCCCATTGAATTGGAATGTTACAGATTGAAGACAGAGACTTAACTGAATTCCTTTATTTACCTGTAAGCAGAGATATTTTATTTTAAGTAGGCTGTGCCATATTTCCTCATACATTTTGTTTGTCAGATCAATTTTAAAAGAGATTCACAGCAGACTCTCTTTAATGTTAAATCAGAACTCTGGTTTATTCACACATTCAAACCCAGGTGTTGTTTGTACCCTCATACACACAAGCACATGATAAGAAGACAGGAAAGCATGAATATGAAGAAACAGGCAACTAACATAAAAGAGAAAGTAGGAAAGAACTCAAACAGGGAGTTAGAAGGGCAAGAAGAGGTCCTGAAATGTTCTTGGCAGATAGGATTAAGGAGAATCCTAAAGCATTTTATTCATATGTTAGGAACAAAAGAGTTGTCAGAGAAAAAAAAATCTGAACCCTCAGGGACAAAGGAGGTGAATTATGCTTAGAACCCAAGGGAATAGGGGGGATCCTAAATGAATACTTTGCATCAGTATTCACAAAGGAGAGGGACATGTTGACTGGGAGTGTCTCAGAGGGAGGTGTTGACCCATTAGAGAAAATCTCCATTACAAGGGAGGAGGTGTCAGGTTTTTTAGGGAACATTAGAACTGACAAATCCCCAGGGCCTGATGGCATCTATTCTAAACTGCTCAGAAAGATAAGAGATGAAATTGCTGGGCCTCTGACGGAAATCTTTGTCTCTTCATCGGACACAGGTGAGATCTCAGAGGATTGGAAGATAGCGAATGTGGTACCGTTATTTAAGAAGGGTAGCAGGGATAACCCGGGTAATTATAGGCTGGTGAGCTTGACCTCCATTGTAGGGAAGTTGTTGGAGAGGATTCTTAGAGATAGGATGTATGCACATTTAGAACGGAACAATCTCATTAATGACAGACGGCAAGGTTTTATAACAGGGAGTTCATGCCTTACAAATTTGGTGGAATTTTTTGAGGAGGTGACAAAAACAGTTGACGAAGGAAGAGCCGTGGATGTCATCTATATGGATTTCAGTCCCTCATGGCAGGTTGGTGAAAAAGGTTAAGGCTCATGGGATACAGGGAGAGGTGGTTAGATGGGTAGAGAATTGGCTCCACCACAGGATACAGAGGGTAGCAGTCGAAGAATCTTTTTCTGATTGGAGGTCTGTGACCAGTGGTGTTCTACAGGGCTCTGTAATGGGACCTCTGCTGTTTGTGATATATATAAATGATTTGAAAGAAGGTGTGATCAGTAAATTTGTGGATGACACAAAGATGTCTGGACTTGCTGATAGCAATGAACATTGTCGGACAATATAGCAGGATATAGATAGGCTGGAAAATTAGGCGGAGAAATGGCGGATGGAATTTAATCCAGATAAATGTGAAGTGATGCATTTTGGTAGAACTAATGTAGGGGGTGTTATACAATAAATGGCAGAACCATCAAGAGTATAGAGGTACCTAGGTATGCAAGTCCACAAATCCTTGAAGGTGGCAGCACAGGTGGAGAAGGTGGTGAAGAAGGCATATGGCATGCTTGCCTTTATAAGATAGGGTATAGAGTATAAAAACTGGAGTCTGATGTTGCAGCTGTATAGAATGTTGGTTAGGCCACATTTGAAGTATTGCATCCAGCTCTAGTCACCAAAAGATCATGGAGGCTTTGGAGAGAGTACAGAGGAGGTTTACCAGGATGTTGCCTGGTATGGAGGGTCTTAGCTATGAGGAGAGATTGGATAAACTGGGGTTGTTCTCCCTGGAAAGACGGAGAATGAGGGGAGACCTAATAGAGGTGTACAAAATTATGAAGGGTATAGATAGGGTGAATAGTGGGAAACTTTTTCTCGGCCAGAAGTGACGATCACGAGGGGTCACAGACTCAAGGTGAGAGGGGCAAGGTTTAACTCCGATATCAGAGGGATTTTTTTTACACAGAGGGTGGTGGGGGCCTGAATGCACAGCCAAGTAAGCTGGTGGAGGCGGACATGCTGCGATTGTTTAAGCATTACCTGGATAGTCACATGAGCAAATTGGGAATGGGGGGATACAAACGAATGGTCTAGTTGAACTAATGAACGGCACAGGCTTGGAGGGTCGAAGGGCCTATTTCCTGTGCTATATTATTCTTTGTTCTTTGGAATCCCAAAGTCTTTCTTAAGCAAATAAATTGTAAAAGGATGATAAGAGGAGCAGGGTATTTACTTTGATATTAAACAAATACTTTTAGAATCTCTACAATGCAGAAGGAGACCATTCAGTCCATTGAGTCTGCACCAACTCTGTAACAAAGCACCTTACCCAAGCCCACCCCTTGCCCTATCCCCATAATCCCACATATTTACCCCACTAATCCCCCTAACCCAAATATCTTGGGATATGAATGTGCAATTTAGCATGGCCAATCCACCTAATCTGTACATCCTTGGACCATAGGACAAAACCAGAGCACCCAAAGGAAATCCATGCAGACACGGGGAGAACGTGCAAAATCACAGTCACCCAGGGCTGGAATCAAACCCGGGTTCCTGACATTGTGAGGCAGCAATGCCAACCACCGTGCAATTGTGTCTTAAATCAAAAAAGATGCTACCTAGGCCATGATGAAAGAGGAAGTAATTTACACACTATAAGGACTTAAAACTAATAAGGAGGAAACAAATAGATTGCCAATACTTGAAGTTGTTCAGGAGCCAGGATCAAATGAGATAAGAGGAGAAGTGAAATTCGAAACTACAGAGGAACTGGTCATAATTTTTCGAGATTCTTTAGGATGTGGGTGGAGCCAGTGTACTAGAGAACAAAGAACAAAAGAACAATACAGCATAGAAACAGGCCCTTCGGCCCTTCAAGCTTGCACCACTCATGTGTCCAACTAGACCATTTGTTTGTAAATTAGAGAATTACACTACACCCCTGTTCAAAACAAAGAGATAAGAGCACAGGGTCAGACCAACAAAAACTAACTTACTCAACTATCCTTACTTGGGGGGAGAGGGAAGAAACTCAATGCAGGGCCTAAACTGTGGCTTCTCAATGCCAGAAGGTGACAGGGAGTTGGGGGGAACCCCAGTGTTGGTGGGCCATCTGAGATCTCTGGTTCTCTGCCTGTCTGGATTCCCTCCTTCTCCTATTCACAAGGCAGCCTTTACATTGTGGGTAGTTATCAATTTTTACAACTACTGGGTGGGGAGAAAAATACCAGAAAAAAGACAAGTGCAGAAGGGAGGACCCAAAATTTCCAAAAGTGAGAGCATGGGTGGTGATGGCCTAGTGATATTATAACTAGACTATTAATCCAGAAACTCAGCTAATGTTCTGGGGATCTGGATTCCACAGCAGATAATGGAATTTGAATTCAATGAAAAATACCTGGAATTAGTAAGCTACTGATGACTGTGAAATTATTGTTGGACAAACCCATTTGGTTGACTGGTGTTCTTTAGGGAGGGAAATCTGCCGTCTTTGCCGGGTCTGGCCTACGTGTTATTCGGCGGCATGCGGTTAGCACTGCTGCCTCATGGTGTCAGAGACCCGAGTTCAATTCTGGCCTCAGGTCACTGTCTGTGTGGAGTTTGCACGTTTTCCCTGCGTCTGCACGGGTTTTCTCCGGGTGTGGTGGTTTCCCCCGGCTGTCCAAAGACGTGCAGGTCAGCTCGGTTGGCTATGCTAAATTGACCATAATGTCGGGAGGTTTAGAAGGATAAATACGTGGGTGACGGGAGTAGGGCCTGGGGGGGTCAGAGCAGAGTCGTTGGGCCGAATGGCCTCCTTCTGCACTGTAGAGACTCTATCTTCTATTTTATGACTCCAGAGCCACAGCAATGTGGTTGACTCTCAACTGCACTTGGGCAACTGGGAATGGGCAATAAATTGTGACCACCTATGTCCCACAAATAAGGAATTCAGTCTATCAGTTGTCACGTGGTCAGAAAGTCACATGACTCTCCAGAAATAAACTACTATAAGAACAAAAGGATACACTGTATCTGTACCTCGCAAAGCAGCCAGTATTTGAAGGGGGGTAGTTTTGCTACATTTAGGTAGCCAGTTCTCAGTCAGATACAAAGTAACTTTTCTTATTGCTACTTTGTGGGAATTTGGAACGTGGCCCGGGGAGCGCACGCGCGGTTGCTGCCTTCTCTCCCCCTCCCCCGCCCAGCCGGGTGAAGATGGCCGAGGTGTCTGAGAGGACGCTGCAACTGGCGGTGGTTCTGTCCTTCACCTCGGGGGTGATTATCGGCTGGCAGGCCAACATCCTGCGGCGGAGGTTCCTGGATTGGCGGAAGAGGCGGCTGCAGTCGAAGTTGGTGGAGACGCAGAAGAAACTGGACTTGGCTTAGCTTGAGGGGCATTTGAAAGGCACCTCAGCCCGCAGGGAGGTCGGTAAGGATCTGGTACCTTTTACTAGGTCACCTGAGCAGCTAATTTGGGATTTTACATCAGTCACCAGACTCCTACAATTATGAAAATAGAGTGTTTGAGCATATAAGACTTTACATAACATAAAAATATAAATCTTATGAATAATTAGATTTGCTACTTTCTAAACTGCTTTTGCAGCCGTCTTCTGGTCTCCCCCAGGTTAATCTTTTTTTTGATTTAGTCAATCATAGAATCTACAATGCAACAGGAGACCTGCACCAACACCCATCCCACCCAAGTACTATACCCTTGACCATCCTAGCCTCCCTGACACCAAAGGGCAATTTATCACAGCCAATCAACCTGACCTGCACATCTTTAGAGTGTGGGAGGAAACCGGAGCACCTGAAGGAAACCCATGTGGAAGTAGGAAGAGTGTGCAAACTCCATACAGGCAGTGACCCAAGTTAGAAATTGAACCTGGCTCCTTGGTATTGTGAAGCAACAGTGCTAACCACTCTCCCAGCCTATAGAATCACTGATTTATTATCATTTTGGTATACAGTGAGAAGTATTCTTTCTTGTGCTCCATAAAGCATACTATTGTTAGAGTACATTTTATTAATTTGTGGGACATGGGTGTTGCTGACTGCCCATCCTTGGATGCCTTGTTCAGAGAGCAGTTGAGAGTCAACCACATTTTTTTGGCTCTGGAGTCACATGTAGGCCAAACCAGGTAAGGACAGCAGATTTCCTGCCCTAAAGGAACCAGATGAGTTTTTCTGACAATCAACAATGGTTTCATGGTCATCAGTAGATCCTTAATACCAGCTTTAAAAAAAAATCAAATTCTACCCTCTGCTGTAGCAGGATTTGAACCCAGTCCCAAAATATTAGATGAGTATCTGGATTAATAGTCTAGAGATAATACCACCAGGCCATCATCTCCTGTAGGTGAGTGGGAAAGGAGAGAGTACAGAATGTAGTGCTACAATCATAACTACAGTGTAAAAAAAAGAATCAACTCAATATAAGGTAGATCCTTTCAAAAGGCAGCAGCTGTTCTTGAGTCTTTAGTGCATGACCTCAGACTTTAGTTTTTTTTGTGACAGAAGAAGGTGGAAGAGAAAATGTGGGGCCTTTGATTATGCTAGCTGCTTTTCTGAAGCAGTGAGAAGTATGGACAGTTCATGGATGGGAGACTGGTTTGTGTGATAGTGATGAAGATTCTAATGTAATTTATATTATTTTGTAATTACCTCTAAGTGAATGTAATGTTGCTGGAGCAACTCTGCACTTGCATTAGTATTGTGCATACTGAATACACATTGTAAACAAAAAACGATAGACCTGGCTAAGCTTTCAAAGCAGAGAATTAATAATACTGAAGCTATAAAGTTTATATTTCAATACATTGCTAAGTTGTAATTTTCTTCCTTTTACTATTCTTTTTCCAGGCAAACAAGATGATAACACCAAGAAGTAAGGATCTGGAATGCCAGTAGTGGCTGCGAGAATACCAAAAGAATCAGTTTCTGGGGCTATCATGGAACAGCAACTGGCTGCCAGGAGGCAAAAGACTTCTTGTTTTGAATGCTGATTCACCAAAATGTTTACACAAAGCTGTTTTTGATTTGCATATTTTTGAATGTGGTCATGAAGCTGATCTGCCTCTTGTTATATGTTTTCATGTATAAAATATGAATCAATTTAAGGGTAATTTTGACATCTTATTTGAGATGTTGTTTCTCATACAAAGGCTGTTAAGGGTACACACTGGTAATGGCAAATACCCATCTTGAGTTTCAAGATATATTTCCCTCTATTTTTAAATAGTATCTTTCACCACTTAGATTTGATCAGTACAGAGGAGAGTAAAAAGAAAACTTAATCTGAATTGGTATATAGCTGAAAAGGAATATCCTGGAACTCTTAGGATAAATACCACTGCTAGTGCATAGCTCTATAGTATCACCTGCAAATGCCTTTTTAGGGGTGAACATTGGAATGGAGAATACTATATTACACTATTTTTCTTTCAGTTGTTTTGTCCCTTTGAGGAGAAACTTGAGATTACCCCGAGCTCAAAACACTCAAGTTCAGCTAGTCTGGCAAGACTCTCTATTTATATTTGGGAAGGTACTGACTGTTAAGGAAGAGAAAATTTCTGAGTGTAAATAAGATTTTTTAAAAATTCTGATGGCATATAAGTAAGAAGGGGGACATAAACTTAGAATTAGTACTGAGATTTAAAGTGGGAATTCCCAGTTAAGTCGACCACAATATTCAAGAGGAAATTAAGATCAGCAATTGAAGAAGAAAAATATAAAAATGAAACTGGGGTAGAGCACTAAAATAGGAACCTCCAGTGACTAGAACTGGCACTGGTATGATGGAGTGAGTGAACTGACTCGATATTTAGTTGCGTGTATTAGCAGAAGTATTGCAAGTATCACTTCTGCCCTAATTCCAACCGTATCAAAAATTTTAGCATACACTTGGAGTGATAAACTCCAAAATATTTTATTTTCTTTTTCTGTTCTGTTCTGATAGCTGATATTGCACTGGTTGTTCCTGTTTATATCTTTTAAGTCAATGTACACTGAAGTATACATATTTCAGTATCATTAACAATGGATTAATGCAGCACTTCTTTGTTATAAATTCATTACTAAAAATTATCAGCATTCTAAATTTTTTCACAAAATGTACTGATAGAATACAAACAAATGTGAAGAAATGTCTGTTTGTAATACAGTACCAGTTTGTAGTAAAAGGTTGATCATTTGTACATGCTGCAAATTCATTTATTCCATAGAGTCATGGAACAAACAACATGGAAAACAGGCCCTTCAGTCCAATCAATCTATGCTGACAATGGTGCCATTCCCAATTACCCGCATTTGGTCCCTATCCCTCTAATTAACTGTATCAGCTTGACAGTAAAGGCACTATCCAAAAGAAAATTGAGGAGGTCGGGGTTATCATAAATTGGACTAATAATGCTGATGTGGTGATTTAAGTTTCATTACCTTAATACAGGGCCACTGATGTCAATGGCCAATACATCTGAGATCATTTAACACCAGCACTGAGTGGAGTTCAAACCTGATACCATTCTTGGCTATGGTCTGGTGGGTTAACATAGAACATAGAACATAGAACATAGAACAATACAGCACAGAACAGGCCCTTCGGCCTTCGATGTTGTGCCGACCAAAATAAAAAGCAATGCCCCTCCTAACTAAACCATTCCCTTCTCATCCATATACTTATCAACTAACCTCTTAAACGCCACCAAACTTGGCGCATCTACAACAGCTGCAGGCAGGGCATTCCACTCCCTAATCACTCTTTGAGTAAAGAACCTACCTCTGATATCCGTCCTATAACTCATACCCCTTAATTTAAAGCTGTGTCCCCTCGTGCTAGCTTTCTCCATCCTAGGAAAAAGGCTATCACTGTCCACCCTATCTAAACCTCTAATCATCTTATATGCTTCAATAAGATCCCCTCTTAGCCGCCTCCTTTCTAACGAAAACAACCTCAAATCCTTCAACCTCTCTTCATAGGACCTGCCCTCCATACCAGGCAACATCCTGGTAAACCTCCTCTGTACCCTCTCCAATGCCTCCACATCTTTCTTATAATGTGGGGACCAGAACTGCACACAATACTCCAAGTGCGGCCGCACTAGAGTTTTGTACAGTTGCAACATGATGCTGCGGCTCCTAAATTCAATCCCCCTACCAATAAAAGCTAAGACTCCATAAGCCTTCTTAACAACTTTATCCACTTGACTGCCTACTTTCAGGGATCTATTGACACATACACCAAGATCCTTCTGTTCCTCAACACTATTAAGAGCCCTACCATTAGCCCTATACTCTACACATTTATTGTTCCTGCCAAAGTGCATTACCTCACACTTTTCCACATTAAACTCCATTTGCCACCTCTCGGCCCAGCTCTGCAACTTGTCCAAGTCACTCTGTAAACTAAAACACCCCTCTTCACTATCTACCACTCCACCAACTTTAGTGTCATCTGCAAATTTACTGATCCATCCCTCAATACCCTCATCCAGATCATTTATAAAAATTACAAACAGCAGGGGCCCCAAAACAGACCCCTGAGGCACACCACTCGTCACCGAACTCCACGATGAAAATCTCCCATCAACCACCACCCTCTGTCTTCTATCTGCCAGCCAATTTCTAATCCAATTAGCTAAATCACCCTCTATTCCACACATCTGCATTTTCTGTAGAAGTCTTCCATGGGCCACCTTATCAAAAGCCTTACTAAAGTCCATATATACTACATCAACCGCCTTACCCCCATCCACCTCTCTGGTCACTTTCTCAAAAAAACTCAATGAGGTTAGTAAGGCATGACCTACCCTTCACGAAACCATGCTGACTATCCCCAATCAATTCATTTCTCTCTAAATAACTATAAATCCTATCCCTAATAATTCTCTCCAATACCTTGCCCACAACAGAAGTAAGACTCACTGGCCTATAATTCCCAGGAAGGTCTCTCTTCCCCTTCTTAAACAATGGGACCACATTCGCCATCCTCCAGTCCTCCGGAACCACACCCGTAACCAACGAGGACCTGAAGATCAGAGCCAGAGGCTCTGCAATCTCCTCTCTTGCCTCCCAGAGAATCCTAGGGTAAATCCCGTCCGGCCCAGGGGACTTATCCAACTTCAAACCCTCGAGAATTTCTAACACATCCTCCCTATCTACAGAATGGATATACTAATCTATGAGGGATGTAGTACAGATGTTAGGTAGCTGTTGCGAGAGCAGATGGGCAACTCCTCTGTACCTCACAGGGTACATACTATAAGCAGAGTAAATAAACTAATGAAAAACTATTACCTGCTACTTGTCAGCCCAAGCTTGGATATTGTCCAGGTCTAGCTGCTTTTGAACATGGACTGCTTCAGTAGACATGAATGATGCAGAATATTGTGCAATTATTGGTGAACATCCCCATTTTATGATGGAAGGTAGGTCATTGATGAAGCAACTATATATAGCTGGGCATAGCTTCTACCCTGAAGAATTCCAGCATCAATGTTCTGGTACTGAGTTGATCAACTCCAACAAACACAACCATCTTTCTTTGTGCTAGGTATGAATCCACCATTTGGTTGATAATACTCTAACTGCCTCCCTTTTGACATTTTGTCTGCTTCTATGTGGTGGCCTGGTATCACACAAACAGTCCAGGATTTGTCTTTTCCTGCCACACCTTCCACATTCACTCTCCAACATCAATGCAACACTCTCGTACCATGTGCTTTTGCTCGCATTTCTTAGTATAAATTATAGCTTGACTTCTTTGACTTCCATGGCAAGACCTTGTGGTTATTGATTATTACCCTGTGTAGTTAGAGATAATCAGGCTTCATACAACCATACTGGAGTCACTGAAATGCTACCAAACAATTTTTTTCCTATGGGATCTGGGATGAAATGTGAGAAATTGGAGCCCAATTTACCAGCAATCATGTCTTGAAATTCACTGTTGATAATGGGGATCTGTCATGTCACCAGCTCTCCTCTTCACTGGCAAGTGTATGGTGAAGCGGAGGGAGCAGTCTACACTAGTAAGAATCTAATTTCCAATAATTCAGATTAGCACGCACCTTTCATGCAGCAGGAGACTATGGCTGATGTATTCTCAGTAAGAAGTCTCACAACACCAGGTTAAAGTCCAACAGGTTTATGTGGTAGCACAAGCCACAAGCTTTTGGAGCACTGCCCCTTCATCAGGTGAGTGGGAGTTATGTTCACAAACAGGGCATACATAGACACAAACTCAATTTACAAAAAGGTACACACAATGTGAGTGGAGAGAGGGTTAAGCATAGGCTAAAGAAATGTGTATTGTCCCCAGCCAGAGCAAATCAAATCAAATCATGTGTAATTGCAACACTATATTCTGCACCCTATTCTTTTCCTATGTCTTTGAAGAACGGTACATTTTGTGTGTAACAGCTTGCAAGAAGCAATACTTTTCTTTGTATCCCAGTACATTGGGTGGCACAGTGGTTAATGCTGCTGTCTCTCAGTGCCAGGGACCTGGGTTTGATTCCTGGTTTGAGTCACTGTCTGTGTGGAGTCTGCACCTTTTTCCTATGTCTGCATGGGTTTCCTCCAGGTGTTTCGGTTTCTTCCCACAATCTGAAAGACATGCTGGTTAGATGCAATGGCCATGCTAAATTCTCCCTCAGTGCACCTGAACAGGCGCTGGAATATGGCAACTGGAGGATTTTCACAGTAACTTCATTGCAGTGTGAATATAAGCTTATTTATGACTCTAATTACTAAACTATAAAAACTTTAACGTGACAATAATAATCAATGGATTTTCGTAGCCATGATGTGGAGATGCTGGCATTGGACTGAGGTAGACAGAGTAAGAAGTCTCACAACATTAAGTTAAAGTCCAACAGGTTTATTTAGTAGCAAACGCCACTAGCTTTGGAAGCACTGCTTGTTGCTCAGGTGAGTGGTAAGCAGTCACTTGATAAAGGAGCAGTGCTCCGAAAGCTAGTGGCGGCTGCTACTAAATAAACCTGTTGGACTTTAACCTGGTATTGTGAGACTTCTTACTGCGTTTGCCAATAGCCAATCAGAGCAATCATCAACACCGAAATTCAGAGCTGGCATTGGGAATTTTTGCAGCATGAGATGTATATGAAAACCAAAAGAGAAAACGCTGGAAAATCTCCGCAGGTTTGGCAGCACCTGGAAGGAGTGAAGAGAACCTGACATTTCAGGTTCAGGTGGCCCTTTGTCAAAGAATTAGTATAGTTCTTTCGGGCTTGTGTTGGAATTATAATGGAAGCAGGAATGCTGGAGACAATGCAGTGAATCTCAGATTGACATAGCTTGGAGCTGGCTGGCAGAGAGCAACGCCACGGGGCAGAAGTCAAACTGACCCCGCCCCGCCCCCGGGCCCCGCAGCGCCGACGCGTGACGTCAGGACGCAGCTGCCATGGCGACAGCCGGGGCCGCGAGCCCGGAGAGCGGCCGTTAGAGCGCGGAAGGCTGTCGCTGACCCCCCCCCCCCCCCCCCGGCCTCCGGATAGCCAGCCAGCCAGCGGCCATGGCCTTGCCGAAGGGGCCATTGCGGTCGGTGCAGATGACCACCGACAGCCTGCAGAGCCAGGTAAGCTGCAGCCGGCCGCGGAGAGAGAGCTGTGACTTTGAGCCGCTCTGATTTCTGCTGGGGCTTTGTCTCGAGGGGGGCCGTGAGTCTGCTGCAGGCTAACTGACAGAGTGGCTGCTGTGATCAGTCAACAAGCCCTTTGCCAACAGCGCAGATTGTGTGTGTGCGCCAGGGATGGGCGGCATGGTGGCACAGTGATCAGCATTGCTGCTTCACAGTGCCAGGGACCTGGGTTCGATTCCCAGCTTGGGTCACTGTCTGTGGGGAGCCTGCACATTCTCCTTGAATCTGCGTGGGTTTTTTTCCAGATGCTCCGGTTTCCTCCAAAGATGTGCGAGTTAGGTAGATTGGCCATGCTAGAATTGCCCCTTAATGTCCTGAGACGTGTAGGTTTGGGAGATTAGCCGGTAAAATGTGTACGGATATGGGAGTAGGCCTGAGTAAGATCGTGGTCGGTGCAGGCTCGATGGGCTGAATGGTCTCTTTCTGCACTGTAGGGATTCTATGATTTCTATTATAGATTGGATTTAAGTTTTTATTTTTGGTCTAGTCACATTTATGTTCCAAAGGAGAACATAAACCTGCATCTCAGTGGTTTTGATTTGATTTATTATTCTCACATGTATTAGAATACAGTGAAAAGTATTGTTTCTTGAGAGCTATACAAAGTGTATCATAGATAGAGAAGGAAAGAAGAGAGTGCAGAATGTAATGTTACAGTCATAGCTAGATCAACTTCTATGAAGCATAAAACGAGAATAAAAGATAGAATTAGAAGATATACTGGGCGCAGCTTGCAAGAAGTCGCCTCGAGGCAACGCCAAGCTGACCTTGTAACCCAGAGGTCGATGGGTCGATCTCAACTTCTGTTCAATCAAAGTGAAATATTTGCCTGCTCCCCAAATCAAGTCTGATTTGAGTAGACTTAGTGTGTAGATGAAGACATTGTCCAGAAGCAATGAAAATCAGCATTGAGTTATGCAGAGTGACCAGAAGCTTGATAAAATGTTGGGCCCTTCACCTGATGAAGGAACAATGCTCTGAAAGCTTGTGATTCCAAATAAATCTGTTGTACCTTAACCCAGTGTTGTGAGACTTCTTACTGTACCCACTCAGTTCAACGCCGGCATCTCCACATCAGGGTTTTTAAGAAGGAGAGGTAGTTGTAAATTGCTCCACTTATTGTATATAATATGATGTCCTATAAGTGGCTATTTAAAAATTTGGCTACAAATTTGCTGGGCTCCATGGTAGAATGGGAAATTGAGTTGTCAAGCAGTGCTGCCAAAGGCTGATCAGCAAACCTGTTCTTCTGCTGTCAGAATCCAAACTGGATTAGTAATCCACTTCAGACAAGGGTGTTCCTGTTAAGTGTGCATGTGTGCCAAGCTGTGCTACAATCTGGAATAAACAGGGAATTAAAATAAACAGGCCAGTCTCAATTTTGGCGACTACTGCAGGTACAGCAAATAATTAGGAAAGCTAACAGAACATTATCGTTCATTGTGAAGGGAATTTATTATGGAAGTAGAAAAGTTTTGTTTCAGTTATACAGGATACAGTTGAGATCACATCTGGGATGTTACATAGAACAATACAGCACAAACAGGCCCTTCGGCCCACGAGTTGCACCGATCACATCTACCAATCCACAGACCTATCTATAACCCCCTATCCTATTGGTTTCCATATACTCATCCAGAAGTCTTTTAAAAGACCCCAGCGAGTTTGCCTCAACAACCTCCGACGGCAGCCGATTCCATTCACAGAATGCGGCTCACTTTTAACATTTAAAATAAACTTGAACAGATTCCTGGATGAGATGGGTGAGGAAGGATATGGTCCAGGCAGGTCAATGGAACTATGCAGAAAAATGGTTCAGCACGTCAAAGAAGGGCCAAAAGGCCTGTTTGTGTGCTGCAATGTTCTATGGTTTTATGATTCTAAGAAAAATACTGAGTTAATAGGTCTAAAAGTATGTCTATATATGTAATCTCTGGTATAGGTTAGAGGGAGGATGAGTAAGCAGCAAGCTGAGTGGGTCTTAAAGGTTGGGCATACAATTGCCAATGACGCAAATGTAGTTATATGATACAGTAATTCAAAGATTAAATCCTTGAAGGTATTGTGCTGGCATTTGTAAAACTTTGTGCAACTTCTTTGAGATTCTATCTCCAATTCATTCTGTATTCAATTGCTAACCATTCTCTGCCACAGAAGAAGCTCATGTCTGCATCAGCATTGCTTTTTAACCAAAACATAACACATCATAGCACTCTTTGCCTCTCCTCTAAGGAAGGCAGTTGGTGCTTCTTGTTGACTGACAAAGAGCTAGGTCTAGCAGTTTGAGCAAAACAGCTTCTTGTATCTGCATTTGGGAAAAACACAGGCTGTATTTTATATGCCCCGATCAGGTGTTTTTTTTCCAATGGAGGATTGCCCATCGAGTCTGCACCAACCACAATTCCACTCGGATCCTATTCCATAACCCCATCGTTAATCCCCTGACACTAGAGTCAATTTAGCTTGGCCAATCAACGTGACCCACACATCTCAGCACCTTCCCACCCATCCCCAAGCTCATCCCCATTACACTTGAGGTGTGTGTGTGTGTGTGTGTGTGTGTGTGTTCCCAGGTTGGCAACCCACCTGTGATATTCAAGTAAATTAAAGGCCAATTAGCTTGTTACCAAGCCAATGGACCCTTCTATAATACGATTCTAGTTGTGTAAGCAGCAGTTCTTCAAGTGTGGTTGATTACAAATATAAATTGCCCATGGGCAAAAGAAGCAGTTCTCAGGGTATTTTGTAGCCTGCCCAGTACAAAAGCATTTTGTGGGAATGTTGCCCAACATTCTTCACAAGTCTGGCCTACATGTAATGTCTTCTGAAAGCCACTCATTGTAAAAGATGGACAATAAATCTAACAACTTTTTTTTTAAGCTATGTAGTAGTGATTGAAATGTTTGTGTTGTTCGTTTTGCCAAAGCTGTATGTGACCTAGGATGAATTTTTTGCCACAGACACTACAAATACAAATGGTTCAATCTTCAAGCAAACCATTTCATTCACCAACTTTTTGCCCACTTACTTAACCTATCAATATCTCTTTGTAATACTTTTTATCACTCTTGCAACTTGTCTTTCCACTTATTCAGTCTTCTAGGGGCGGCATGATGACACAGTGATTAGTATTGCTTACAGTGCTAAGGAATGGGTTTGATTCCCAGCTTGGCTGACTGTGCAGATCCTGCCCGTATTTGAGTGAGTTTCCTTCAGATGCTCCAGTTTCCTTCCACCATCTAAAAGACATGCTGGTTAGGTGCATTGGCCATGCTAAATTCTCCCTCGGTGTGTCTGAACAGGTGCTGGAGTGTGGTGACTAGGGGATTTTCACAGTAATTTAATTGCAGCCTTAATGTAAGCCTACTTGTGACACTAATAAATAAAGTAAACTAAAAACTTCTAACAGTGAGATAACAATCAGGTTCTTTAATGTCACCTGATCTGTTAGAAGGTATAGCTCAGTAAGAATTTAGCAACACCAATTTTTAATCCAACCGATTTATTTGATAGTAAAAAAGCGAGCTTTCGACACTGTGTCTTCCTCAGGCAAATGCAGTGTTCCGGTCTGCAATAGCACACATCAGCACAGACAGTCAGAGATTGCTGATTAGAATGCAAATCCTTACATCTAACCTGCTATTGAAGTGTTAAAGTGGCGAACAATGTGTGTGAAGGGAATCCTGAGCATTGTTGGAGAATTGTGTATTTTCTCCAGACAGCACAGTAAGTGAGGTTTTTTGCTAACCCAGGCAAGTTACGGGGGTTACAGATAGTGTGTCATGAAGCCAAGATCCCTGTTAAGACCATCCTCATGTGTGCGGAGCTTGGCTATCAGTCTCTGCTCAGCGACTCTGCGCTTTCGTGTATCACGAAAGCCCCCTTGAAGAACATTTACCCGCAGGTCGGAGGCCGAATGCCCATGACTGCTGAAGTGTTCGCCCACAGGAAGGGAACTGTTTTGCCTGGTGATTGCTGAGCGATGCTCATTCATCCGCTGTCGTAGTGTCTGCACGGTCTCCCCAATATACCATGTTTCGGGATATCCTTTCTTGCAACGTATTAGGTAGACAACGTTGGCCGAGTTGCAAGTTTACATACCGTGTACCTGGTGAATGGTATCCTCACGTTTGATGATGTCGTCCATGTCTATGATCCGGCATGTCTTGCAGAGGTTGCTGTGGCAGGGTTGTGTGGCATTGTGGTCACTATTCTCCTGAAGGAGAAGCCCTCCGTATACACAGTATTTTCTCAGATGAGGAGGATCGTGACAGACACCTCCAGACACTGAAGGATGCCCTCGTGAGAACAGGATATGGCGCTAGACTCATCAATCGACAGTTCCAACATGCCACAACGATAAACCGCACTGATCTCCTCAGAAGACGAACACGGGACACGGTGGACAGAGTACCCTTCGTTGTCCAGTACTTCCCCGGAGCAGAGAAGCTATGACATCTTCTCCGGAGTCTTCAACATATCATTGATGATGATGAACATCTCGCTAGGGCCATCCCCACCCCCCCACTTCTTGCTTTCAGACAACCGCACAACCTCAAACAGATCATTGTTCGCAGCAAACTACCCAACCTCCAGGAGAACAGTGACCACAATACCACACAACCCTCCCACAGCAACCTCTGCAAGACATGCCGGATCATAGACATGGATGACATCATCAAACGTGAGGATACCATTCACCAGGTACACGGTACATACTCTTGCAACTCGGCCAATGTTGTCTACCTAATACGTTGCAAGAAAGGATGTCCCGAAGCATGGTACATTGGGGAGACCATGCAGACACTACGACAGCGGATGAATGAGCATCGCTCAGCAATCACCAGGCAAAAAACAGTTCCCTTCCTGTGGGCGAACACTTCAGCAGTCATGGGCATTCGGCCTCCGACCTGCGGGTAAATGTTCTTCAAGGGGGCTTTCGTGATACACGACAGCGCAGAGTCGCTGAGCAGAGACTGATAGCCAAGCTCCGCACACATGAGGACGATCTTAACAGGGATCTTGGCTTCATGACACACTATCTGTAACCCCCGTAACTTGCCTGGGTTAGCAAAAAACCTCACTTACTGTGCTGTATGGAGAAAATACACAATTCTCTAACAATGCTCAGGATCCCTTTCACACACATTGTTAGCCACTTTAACACTTGAATAGCAGGTTAGATGTAAGGATTCACATTCTAATCAGCAATCTCTGACTGTCTGTGCTGATGTGTGCTATTGCAGACCGGAACACTGCATTTGCCTGAGGAAGACACAGTGTCGAAAGCTCGCTTTTTTACTATCAAATAAATCGGTTGGATTAAAAATTGGTGTTGCTAAATTCTTACTGAGTTCTTACCACCCCAATCCAACGCCGGCATCTTTACATCAGAAGGTATAGCCACAGAGCCACACCTTCTCAATTGCTAACATTGCTCGCTCCTGTGAGGAAAGACAAAAAAAGTCTGTGGCTGCTTTTGGAAATTCTAAGATTATGTCAGTTTGTAATTAAGGATACCTAGGATGCCTCACAGAACTTAATCTGTATGCAAGACCCACAGTGTTTGTGAAAATGTAGGATTATTGGTCAGACTAAACAATAATGAATATCTCTGAATTTCATGATTGATTCAAAAGGCTCTGTAGAAAACACTTGTCATATCTGTATTCACCAATCTCCAAATGCAACAAGCTGTAGCAAAACATGTACAAATTGTTTTTTCATTATTTTGTATGTTAAGGTTGATGTCTTGTTAAAGGAAGTTAAACAGCCTGATAAAAGAGAGAAGATGTATGAGAGGTAAGTTGTTTCCTGATTTAGAAATTTTTATTATAAATATTGGACTAATGATTGGCTAGAACTTTGAGTGCTAAATGACATGTTAATATGAGGGATGGATGTCACAGCCCCTGTCTTATACTGCACTATTTCTGAGACACTTAAAGGCTGATCTCTATGATCTGTGCCTTTATGTAAACCCTCTTCTGTTTCTCTGTCACAGCTGTGCTTGTTGACCTACAATGTCTCAAATTAAGTGATGCTAGAAATTTCAAATGTTTATCCTTGTTTTCAAATCTCTCCCTGGTCTTACCCTTTCATTTTTCTATTCCCTGCACTCTCTAATTCTTATCTCTTGAGCATTCCCAGTTTTAATTGATTTACTATTGATGGCTGAGCCTTCAACTGCCAAGGCTTTCTCTGACATTCCCTCCCTACATTTATTTCCTTCTCTAATACACCCTTTACAACCTACCTCTAATCATGCTTTTATTCGCCTGCCCTAACATCTGCCTATGTAGCTTATTTTTGCAAAGTATCTTGGGACATTTTATTCTATTAAAGGCTCTGTATAAATCTAAGTTGTTGTAGTTCTGTAACATGTCCTCCTTTAATCTTTAATCGTCTTGACCATTTGGGCGGCATGGTGGTACACTGGTTGGTACTGCTGCTTCACAGCACCAGGAATCCAGGTTCGATTCCAGCCTTTGCACATTCTCCCCTTTGTATGGGTTTCTTCTGGATGCTCTGGTTTCCTCCCACAGTCCAAGGATGTGCATTGGCCATGTTTAATTGCCTCTTCGTATCCAAAGCTGCGAAGCTTAGGAGGATAGGTAAATATGTGAGGTTACATGGATAGAGCCTATGTAAGATACTTGGTTAGAGAGTCAGTGCAGACTCAACAGGTTGAATGGTCTCCTTCAGCTCTGAATCATCAATGGTGCTATAATTTCTTGGTTGGTTGGTATAGTCGGTTGGTACATGACCTCAGACTTTGGTATCATTTTCCCAAGGAAGAAAGTAGAAGAGAGAATGTCCAGGGTGCGTGAGGCCCTTAATTATGCTGACTGCTTTGCCGAGGCAGCGGGAAATGTAAACAGAGTCAATAGATGGGAGGCTGGTTTGCGTGATGGATTGGGCTACATTCACAACCTTTTGTAGTTCCTTGTGGTCTTGGACAAGCAGGAGCCATATTAAACTGTGATTCAACCAGAAGAGTGCTTTCTATGGTGCATCTGTAAAAGTAGGTGAGAGTCATAGCTGACATGCCAAATTTCCTTAGACTTCTGAGAAAGTAGAGGCTTTGGTGGGTTTTCTTCACTATCGTTCAGCATGAGGGGACCAGGACAGGTTGTTGGTGATCTGGACACCTAAAAACTTGAAGCTCTCGACCTTTTCTACTTCATCCCCATTGATGTAGAAGGAACTTGTTCTCCTTTATCCTTCCTGAAGTCAATGACAATCTTCTTTATTTTGTTGACATTAGGGGAGAGGTTATTGTTGCAAGCTAGAGATGATAATGCCTGATACTCCAATTAATTAGTTACAACACTCTAATCTTAAAACCGTAAGCGGAGCAGTACATGTCTAACACCCAGATATGTGATTTGAAGAATAAATATGGTTTTCCCAGAGCTGTGGATTTCACCAGATCTTGGATTTATAGCAGAAGTTCTTTCTAAAAACATGAAAACATTGCAACATGCTGCTTTTTTTTTTAATGATTTTCTTCTTGCTGGGTGTAAACTGATTTATGATGATATGTTTGACCAACTAAATTGCCATAAAAGGAGGCTCTTGTGCCTTTTGGCACTGCTTTGGTACTTCCGATATTGCTTTCCCCAAGCTTTGCTATGAAAAAAAAACCTTTGACGTGTTTCTTCTCATTTCATAGTAATGTCCTCGTGCAGATTTTCATCACAGCAAAGGATAGTACTTCAATTGCATATGTGTTTTAATCTTAACAGTAGTTCTATCATTTGTTTGATAACCTATAATGTGCTTATTTTAAAGTATAATATTTTTGCATCTCATTAATTCTCCATTGTTATTGGAACAGCATCATTAAGGGAAAGGCAGTTTTGAGAAAATATTGTTTAAACCAATTCTGTCTACATTTACTGTTACGTGTTAATATTAATACAAAAATGTATTTATACCTTACTGCTTTGGCATTGTTTCTCAGCTATGTGCTGTCACTTAGAAACATCATCCGAAAACAAGTCAGATTACACGTGCAAGCCAGTGATTCCCAGCTCTAAGTAACATCTCACTTGGTTTTTCCATTTCATCCGATTTGTCAAGCTGCATGCTCGACAGCAAATGTTGGATGAGAATAAGTTTTCTCCAGCTAAATATTGGGAAGACCAAAGTTGTTGTGTTTGGTGTCCACTACAGAGCCCATCCCTCTCCTTAGTCACTGTTTACAAGACATTTGCAGTCTTGACATCCTATTTGATCTTGATGTGAGCTTCCAGCCTCAAGTCTGCTCCGTTACCAATACTTTTATTTCCACCTATGTGAAACCTATCCTGCTCCAGCTGACTTGCTGTTGAAAGCCTGATCTGTGTCTATTCCAATGAACTTTGGTCT
The DNA here is from genome assembly GCA_024679065.1 of Sphyrna mokarran. Taxonomy (NCBI): domain Eukaryota; kingdom Metazoa; phylum Chordata; class Chondrichthyes; order Carcharhiniformes; family Carcharhinidae; genus Sphyrna; species Sphyrna mokarran. The sequence goes on from JAGIQG010000005.1 coordinate 22,795,304, forward strand.
CCCATCTTCCATCCTCCATTAACTTGAACTCAAACAAAATTCTGATGCCCATATCCTAACTCGTATCAGGTTCCGTGTGCTTATTATCTCTGTGTACGCTGACTGATATTGTCTTCTGGGCTAGCAGTGCTGCAGTTTTAAAATTCTCATATTTGTTTTCAAATTCTCCCATGGCCTCATTCTCCCCATCACTAATCTGTATTTCTGCATCCCTGCAAAATCTCTACCATGTCTCCAGTTTTGGCCTTGAACATCTGCAATTTTTAAATTCACTTCACCATTGGCAGTCCTGCTCTCAGCTGCCAAACCATAAAAGTCCAGAAATCCTCTCTCAACTTTTTTTAAGGAAACCTTGAAATGTCTTTCCTTGATCAACCTTTTGGAGTCATCTATCAGAATGTTTTGCCATGTGCCACATGTCCAAATTTGTTTGATTACTTTCCTCTGCAAGTGCCTAGGAATGTTTCACTATGATAAAGTGATTTTGATCAGATGTTTTGTGGCAAAGCACTCAATTCTGTGGAAACTGTTCATTGTTTCGAAACGTTTGCAACTACTCTTTTCACCAACGATAATTTCTCAAACTGACAACTCTTCACCTCCAACACACACACACACACACACACACACACACACACTCATAGTTTATACACGTGCATCAGAAAGAGTCTCAGGTTATTTACTTTTACTGGACTGTTTCTATAGATGTGTCCAGCTAAAGAAATCATTGGATGAAACCTTGGCGACTCTGCGCAAGTTAAAGAAAGTAAGTAGGAAATTTAATAAGCTTGCATTCGCACGTCTTTTAGTGAATGTGCTATAGTGTTTCACTTTTGCATCCACCAGTTCCTCAGCCTTTATATTGATTGTATAATGTGTCCTATGTTTGCTTGTAAGTCTTGATGGATTACCGCAAAGATCTATTAACCACAGAAAAATTCTATTGCTTGCAGCTGATTATTAGAATTTGGACCCTAAAATTAAAGAAAACTATGGTTTTCAAACACACCGTTACAAAGCGGTGCCGTCACTGAATCTTCTTACAAAGATCAATCCAAGTAAATTCCAAAAGCCTTTTAATGCTCATCGCAAAGCAAGATCTCACAATATGTGGGGCATGGCATTGTCATTTGCATTCACATGTGTCACTTTTGGTTTGAGTTCTATGTTCAAATACTAGGACCCAAATTTTGTGAAGATGTTGTAATGCCCTAACTGTGTTAAGGGTTGTGGGTTTTACACAAAAGAAAAATGCATGTACACATTCAAACTAACAACACAGGTTTATTCTAGAAGCTCATGCCAGTACCGAGTACAAACTGAGAGCAAAACAGCAGTCGTGCAACATCCTAATGACAACACCATCAAATTATGTGACTGGTTCTTAAAGCAATCATGCAATAACATAAATATATGACATCCCCCTGCCCCCTTACTTCCATGGTCATGGCAACAAATCTTTACAATGTTTTACATAGGGTCAACTATATTCTAAACACAGTCTATGCACCATAAATCAAGCAAGTCCTTCAGGAGGACATCTATTTCTTTTTGGTTGAATGCCACATTCTGGAATTTGGCTGTCCTTGACCCTAAGAGCTTGATTTGGAATTTCAGTAGACGTGTCTTCCTTTGGAACTAATTCTGCATCATTCTTGTGTGGTATAATAGCATTGGCAAGTTTTCTGTAGTAATATTCACAACACTAGGGACGAAAAGAATTGGCACTTCTGGAGATGATTCTGAGAAATCATTTTGGGACGACAACAATTGGTCAGCATGGCATTGCCAAACTAGTTCATCTTTGGTTTAAACTTTGTAAGAAATTGGACTTGTCTTTGCAAAGACATGTCTGGTATCCATTTCTCACTCATGGCATAATTATGCACTAATATATAACGTGATCTCCTTGTTGAAGTGAGTTTTGCCTTCATTTTTCATCTGTTCCCCAGAAAGCAGTGGAGGCAGGGTCTTTAAATTGATTCAAGGCTGAGTTAGATGGATTTTTAATAGACATAGGAGTCAGCAATTATGGGGGCAGAAAAGAAAGTAGAACTGAGACCACAACCCGATCAGCTATGTTCTTACTGAATGGTGGAGCAGTCTAAAAGAGCCAAATGGCCTACTCCTACTCCTAAATTCTATGTTCTTCTATTCCATCTGAGATAGAGTTTCAGTTTATCACCTGAAAAATGATCTCTTGAGAGTAAAGCATTCACCCACTATTGCCCTGAAGTAACAGCCTAGATTACTTGTGTAAGTCTCTAAAGTAGGGCATGAACCCATAATCTTCTGACTCAAAGGTATTACCATGGAACCAACATTGGCACTTAACTTTTTTTTTAACTATATAAATTACTAGATTTTTTTGATGATGTAAGTTACAATTAGATTAATAATTCTTTAGATCTTTTGATATGTTCTCAAAAAATATGTATCTTTTCTCAGACAAATGAACTTTCTCTTATAAGTAATTATGATCAACGGAAGTTAGCTGAAGAGAGGCGACTGACAGGCATGTCGGAACTAGTTGGAGAGTTTGTTCGGAGACTAGACAAAGAGCGTGCCAAGCAGAAAGTGGATAATGCTGACAAGTAAGATAAAGAGGCTGTTGAATTAAAATCTGAAACATATTGTAGCTTCAGGTAAATAAGCTTCCTCTTTAGATAAATAAAATCACGGAATTGTTACAGCACAGAAAGAGGCCTTTTGGCCCATTCCATCTGCATCTGCTCCCTAAATTAGCATTTCACCTGATACCATTCTCCTGCCTTCTCCCCATAACTCTGCAAGTTGTTTCTTTAAAAAAATTCCTTAATCCCCTCTTGAATGCTTCATTGAACCACACAATGCATTTTCAGACTTCAACCACTGGTTGAATGTAAAAGTATTTTCTTGTCGCTTTTGCTTTTCTTTTAATCAATTACTCCTGCACCCTCTTTAGAAATTGCACCCTTTATTTCTCTGTTTCCCCATGTTCTTGAAAACTATTACTGCTCTCTGTCTAATGCCTTCACACCCTTCTTAAAATGTGATACCACAACTGTACAGCTAAAGTCTAATTAGTCTCTTATGCAAGATAAATATAACCTCCTTATTCTTGTACTTCATGGCCCATTAATATAGCATAAGATATACTTTATTAGAACCTAGAACATAGAAAACCACAGCACAAACAGGCCCTTCGGCCCACAAGTTGCGCTGATCATATACCTACCTATTAAACCTACCTATAACCTCAATCCCATTAAATCCCATGTACTTATCCAGAAGTCGCTTAAAAGACCCCAACAAGTTCGCCTCCACCACCACTGATGGCAACCGATTCTACTACTCACCACCCTCTGAGTGAAAAACTTACCCCTGACATCTCCTCTGTACCTACTCCCCAGCACCTTAAACCTGTGTCCTCTCATAGCGACCATTTCAGCCCTGGGAAACAGCCTTCGAGAATCCACCCTATAAATACCTCTCAACATCTTATAAACCTCTATCAGGTCACTTCTCATCCTTTGTCTCTCCAGGGAGAAAAGACCTAGCTCTTAATTGTTCTCTCAACCTGTACTCTTTATTTTAATGATTTAAGCAAGTGAGCACCCAAGTCCTGTGCTTCTGCATCTCTTTAGAAATTGCACACTTTACTTCTCTGTTTCCCCATGTTCTTCTGACCAAAATACTTCACGTTTCTCTGCATTGAACTTCAGCTGCCACTTCTCCGCCCATTCCATGAACTTGTCTATGTTCTTTTGAAGCTCTTACACAGCTCTCCTCACAGTTTACAATACTTTCAAGTTCATACTTCATCTGCAAATTTTGATCATCATCAGTTAAAGGAAGGTCGCAATATTGACACTGGGAAATTCCACTACAAACCTTCCCCAAGCCTGAAAAATATCCATTAACTATTGCTCTCTCTCTTTCCTGTCACTCAGCCAATTTTGTACCCATATCACCATTGTCCCTTTTATTTCGTGAGCAGAAATTGTTTGGGTGGCTTGGTTTTTGTCTGTGTGTGTGTGTGTGTCTGAACACTGTTTGCTTATTGGTTTACATGGACTGTGTACTAATGGAGAACATTAGAATGTAAAACTTTCTGGAACTTGTGTTAACCTTGCAAATCTCTATATCTGTAATGGTATAGCCGGGATGAAGGAGTAATATTCATCTTTTCTTGTTTCATGGATATTTTATTCTTTTGTTAAATGTTTATTGGCAGTTCTATGACGCAGTTCCTCTCAACAAAAATTGTATGTTAGAATCTATCAAACCAGGTCCCATCCTGGGATCTGGCTTATTTAGTAGAAACAAGAGCTGAGATGTCGTAATGTTACAAAACATTTTGATAGGAAGAATAGGGTGAGGCAATACAAACTGAAGGATACAATTCTAAAAGGGGTGCAAAGACAGAGAGCTGAGGGATATGTGAAGAAATAGTTGATAGGTTAGTTGCAAAAGTGATTTTAAAAAAGCATATAGAATCCCAGGCTTTAAAAATAGAAATGTAAAATACAAATGTGAGAAGATTATGATGAACCTTGACTAAAACATGGTTTGGTCTCCTTTGGCATAATCCCCTTAAGAAAGGGTGTGAAGGCTTTCGAGGGTTCCAATAATGAGAGTACGAGTAACAATGATAGATTGAAGAAGAGAAGGTTAGGAGAAGATTCGATAGAAACATTCAAAGTCATACAGTGTAGATGAAGAAATGTTTATTATAATTGTCATGCACTATTGAAGATTGATGGAGGTTTTGTAAAGAGAATTGAATAAGCACTTGAAGGGAAAACAATTGCAGGGTTACTGGAAGAGAAAATGGAAATAGGACTAACTAAATTGCTCTGGCGGAGAACTGCAGGTTTAGCAGGCCAAATGGTCATTTCGTAACCATTCTATGATTCTAGAGAATTCTAAAAATGTACTTCATTGTCGATAGTCTAGCTTCATTCCATCAGTGACTCAGCTTCTGAAGTCCTTCATTGCCAGCAAAGTACTTTCCAATGACCTGAAGTTACGAAAAATGCTATATAAATACAAGATTTCATGAAGACAAATTGAAATCAAGAAGCATTCTCTGCACTGCAACCAGGGCAGGTCAACACAAGCCTGAAATGATCCAAGTTGAATAAATTTCAGAAAGGAATCTGTAGTTTCCAATTCAGTACAGAACAAATTGTTTTCTTTTTTTTCCCCCTCTCTACTGTGATTCTCACATTAATTATTTCATCCCCTTCCACTTCTCAGACTCCCAGTTTTGAAGTAGTTGCACCACTTAGCCAAAAGATGAAATTTTAATCAAACAATGCTCTGGTCATGCTGGGTCTTGAATACTGTGGTTTCTCAGTGACCGGAATTAGGTACAGACCGTCTCTCTGGTTTCTTAGTGACAAGAATTAGACAGAGAGGCTGTCTGTGATAACATATTATATACCCAAGAAAACTGTGGCAAAGTTTAGAATTGGAACTTGATTTGTGGCAGTGTGACTTAGAACTAATCACTAATACAAAAGCTTCATTCCTGTAGAAATATTAATAACAGCTTTGTTGCTATGGAAATAATTGTTGTAAATTGCTTTTGATAGGAAGACAAAGAATCAGACTACTGGTGTGTTGAAGGGAAGTGAAAAAGATGATGAGGAGGAAGAAGATGATGAAGATGAAGAGAGTGAGGAAGATGATGAGGAAGAAGAAGAGGAATCTGATACACAAGATACTATGAAACTGTTCATTACAATCAGTGACTATGTAGCTCAGGAGGAAAGTGATCTGGCATTTAAGGTAACTATATTCTGTTGATAAGAATATTGCCATATTGTATGGCTTGAATTTAGTTTGTCTGTATTGTAAAACACAGGGAAACCTTATAGAAGTGGAGCTACTGTGGCAGCACAGTGATTAGCACTGCTGCCTCACAGCACCAGGGACCTGGGTTCAATTTCAGTTTGGGTCACTGTCTGTGTACAGTTTGCACGCTCTCTCTGTGTTTGCATGGGTTTCAAATAGAACATAGAACAGTACAGCATAATATAGGCCCTTCAGCCCTCGATGTTGTGCCGAGCTTTGTCTGAAACCAAGATCAAGCTATGCTATTCTCTATCATTCTGGTGTGCTCCATGTGCCTATCCAGTAACCGCTTAAAAGTTCCTAAAGTTCCAATCCACTATCACAGCAGGCAGTCCGTTCCACACCCCAACCACTCCGAGTAAAGAATATACCTCAGATATCCCTCTTGTATCTCCCACCATGAACCTTATCGTTATGCCTCCCAGTAACAACTACATCCACTTGAGGAAATAGTCTCTGAATGTCCACTCTATCCCTCTCATCATCTTATAAACCTCTTTTAAGTTGCCTCTTATCCTCCTCTGTTCTAAAAGAAAAGCCCTAGCTTCCTCAACCTTTCCTCATAAGACCTACGCTCCAAACCAGGCAGCATCCAGGTGAATCTCCTCTGCATTCTCTCCAGTGCTTCCACATCCTTCTTTTAGTGAGGTGACCAGTACTGCAACAATATTCCAAATGTGGAATCACCAAGGTCCTGTACAGCTGCAGCATAACCCCATGGCTCTTAAGCTCTAAACCCTTATTAATAAACATTAACACAATATAAGCCTCCTTCATGGCTCTATCCACTTGAGTGGCAACCTTCAGAGATCTGTGAATGTGAACCTCAAGATCTCTCTGTTCCTCCTCATTCCTCAGAACCCTGCCGTTGACCCTGTAATCCGCATTTAAGTTTGTCCTACCAAAATGAATCACCTCGCACTTATCAGGGTTAAACTCCATCTGCCATTTTTCGACTCAGCTCTGCATCCTATCAATGTCTCTTTGCAGCCTACAATAGCCCTCCACCTCATCCACTACTCCATCAGTCTTGGTATCATCAGCAAATTTACTCACCCACCCTTCAGGCCCCTCCTTCAAGTCATTGATAAAAATCACAAATAGCAGAGGATCCAGTACTGATCCCTGTGGTACACTGCTGGTAACTGGTCTCTGGTCTGAAAATTTTCCATCCACTACCACCCTCTGTCTCTACAACATTCTAGTAACAATGATAGATTGCAGAAGTGAAGGTTAGGAGGATTTGGGTCAGGAAAAGATTTGATAGAGGTATTCTAAATCATGAGGAGTCTAGATAGAGTAGATGAAGAAAAACTGTTTATTATAATTGTTGTGCACTGCCTGAAGGTTGATGGAGATTTTCAGAAGTGACTGTCTAATGAAATGATGGAACAACTTGGTTGACGTACAAAGATTATTTCAGTGAGCCAAAAAAAAATTAAAAAACAAAAGCATATGAAAAAGATATGTCTGTTATGAAATAAGAGAAAAAAAACATTCCAAGGTGGAAGTGAATGAAGTGGAAGTATAAGAGAACAAAAAAATGATTCCGCTTTCAACATGACTAAAGTTGTAATAATTTCTGTGCTGTATTTGAAAATCATTAACACATCCAACAGTGGGTCAAAAGAAGTTTAACCAGTCTTAAGATGAGACACTCGTGGAATGTTACCTCTGCAGATACAATGAAATAACTTTAATCAATTAAAATAAACTCAAGCAATCTATATTACAACCCATATTAATTTCCCATTGTATAATTTAATTGCTTTCTTTTTGGTCTAATGGTGCAGAAAGGAGAAATTTTAAGAATCCTTGATCAAAGATTTGATGGATGGTGGCTTGGAGAAAATGCTCAGGGGAGAAAAGGTTTGGTCCCTAAAACGTATTTACAGGTAAGTAGTCTTTTGCTCTTGAGAGTTGTAACACATTTTGTTATGGATTATGTTCTGGTATCCCACAGATTTTCAGTCTGGGGTCACATGAAACCTGGGCATTAAAATGGGGAAAAGTTTGGGAAGCATTAGATAAGAAAATAAATTATGCTGCTGAAAATCAAGTGTGCAAAGAATAGATCTATTTGATTATGTTACGGCAATCTGGATGCATTTAAATCAGAAACTCATCTGCCAAGGCCCCAACATCACCTTAGTTGGGGAAGGCCCACAATATTAAGTGTCTAAGTTTAGGAGCCTAGTGGAAATCCCTTCCCCCTCCAAGCCAAAAGATCACCATTACAGCTAGTGCCACCAGTGATGGTAGCTTCTGGTACTGCATATAGCAGAGGTCAAGGATAACTGTGGTGATCCAGATCACACATGAAAACTGTGTTTAGTTATGGGTCAAGGTGTATAATTTGGCATGGAGGGGAATGAAGTAGCATGAGCTGTCATGGGAGTATATGGTGTATCTGGAGTGTGAGCGATAGAGGTCTGTTTCAGGGGTCTTCTTACAGCTGGAGCAATATTGCAAAGCACTAAGGCTGGTCTTTTAAACAGCCTGCCTGAACAGTTCCTGTGAGTACCTCTGCACTGTTTGTGGGAGCAATGGGGGTTAACACCATTATCATTCACCTCAACTCTCCCAAAACAGAAATCTAGCATGTCTGTCCTTATTTTCTGGAAAAGAAAAGGTCAACTAGGATTCATACAATTGTTGGACATTGTAAGCGAGTTTCATATTATGATTACATTTTGGAAAGCACTGACTTTTATTCAGGGAAATGAATAGATGTTTTGCACCAAGAATATTTCATTGATAGTGAAATTAGTCTCCAGTAATCAGTTCTGAGGAAGATATTGACTAAACAAACATATACTTCTCTACTTTGAGTATGATCATGGGTCTTTAATTTCCAAAATGAAAATGCAAGACTAGTTTAATGTGTCATCTGAAGGATGGATTGCAACAGATTCCCAAGAGGTCCACAGTACAATGAATATACTGCACCAAGCACAAACTATAAATTAAATATCTAAAACAAGAATTAACACGTTCTTAAAAACCTTGTTTTAAATGAGGGACGTAGCACTGGGAAGTGGTGGCTGATGAGACCAATCCCACTACCGTTTCTTTTAACTTCCCTCTTCATCTGCCCAATAAGCAGCTCTTCATCCTGCCCTTAATCATGTGTGATCTGGATCACCACAGTTATCCTTGACCTCTGCTGTATGCAGTACAGAAGCTACCATCACTGGTGGCACTAGCTGTAATGGTGATCTTTTGGCTTGGAGGGGGAAGGGATTTCCACTAGGCTCCTAAACCTAGATACTTAATATTGTGGGCCTTCCCCAACCATGGTGATGTTGGGGCCTTGGCAGATGAGTTTCTGATTTAAATGCATCCAGATTGCCATAACATAATCAAATAGATCTATTCCTTGCACATTTGATTTTCAGCAGCATAATTTATTTTCTTATCTAATGCTTCCCAAACTTTTCCCCATTTTAATGCCCAGGTTTCGTGCGACCCCAGACTGAAAATCTGTGGGATACCAGAATTATTCATTGGGATGAGGGAAGGTTCAGTTGTTGAGCACAGAATCACAGTGCAGAGGAGGCCATTTCAACTCATCGAGTCTGCACCAATAACGATCCCACCCAGGTCCTATCCCCATAACCCCAAATATTTGCCCCACTAATCCATCTAACCTACGCACTCTGGAATACTAAGGGTCAATTTAGCAGAGCCAATCTATGTAACCCACACATCTTTGGACTGTGGGAGGAAACCAGAGCACCCAGAGGAAACCTATGCAGACAAGAGGAGAAAGTGCAAACTCTGCACCGATTGTGACCCAGGTTGGGAATCGAACCTGGGTCTCTGGAGCTGTGAGACAGCAGTGCTAACCACTGTGCTATAGGAGTCATATATAACTCCTGGACCAGCAGCATGAAGTATGTGCTCACATGTTGGTGTTCCCTGAGGCAGTGTAGGGTCATGGACAGAGAATGGATGAGTTCTTACATTTCATGTGCTTTGCTGTATCCCAAATATTTGAGCACGTGTTCCTCCGTTGAGAGAGTAGCCAACTTTATGGCTACATGAGGCATTATTCTGAGTAAATTCAGGAACAATGTGCTTAGGTGCACAGAATGTATGACATGTTCTGTACAATTAACATATTAGTGGCACTAATGGTGCAAAGATGCATGAAGTGAATGGCAGTTCTGGCAGCTGGCATCTCCCTTTAATTATCATGCACTGTATGAAAATGCTGAGGGAGTTACAGATGATGTTGACTGGGCCACAACTTAGCTGTCATGGTCATCATCTGAAACAAGAGGATCCAAAATAACGGGAATCGTAAGAACTTGGTGCAAAAAAACTACCTTTTTTGTAGGCAATTCAGTCCATCAAGCCTGCTTTGCTATTTAATATGGCTGATCTCAGCTCGGCCTTGATTCCATGGATCTGACCGTTCGCCATAGCAGTTCAAACTCTAACTAACTAAAAATCTGTCCACCTCACCTTAAATTTATCAAAGTCCTGAAATGTCAAAGTTGCTAGAATCCGTGAACTTCATCTGAACTGCCTCCAGTGCATCTACATCCCTCAAGTAAGGGTGCCAAATGCTATGCTATATTCTAAATGCAGTCTCATTAATGCTTTGTACTGATGCTTTGCAGCAACACGTCACTATTTTTATATTGTATTCCTTTAGCAATAAATGTCAAGATTCCATTTGCCTTCCTTATTACCTGCATACTAGTTTTCTGTGATGCATGCATAAGAACAGATCCCTTTGCACCAAATCACTATAAAGTTTTTCTTCATTAAGATAAATTGCCTTTGTATTTTTCCTATCAAAGTGGATAACCTCACATTTTTCCACGTTGAATGCCATCTGCCAAATTTTGCTCCATTCACTGACCCTATCAATATCACAGAATACTACAGTGCAGAAGAAGCCCTTCGGCCCATTAAGCCTGCACTGAAATGCTCTGACTTGCACATCTCATCTCTTGCCAGCACTTGGCCTGTAGGCTTGAATGTTATGAGGCATCAATTACTCATCGAGGTATTTTTTAAAGGATGTGAGGCATCGTGCCTCCACTGCTGTTCTAGGCAGTGCATTCCAGACTCTCATCCCCTCTGAGTAAAAAGGTTTTTCCTCAAATCCTCCCATAAACCTCCCACTCCCTCGCTTTTAACTTCTGTCTCTTCATAACTGACTCTTAACTAACGAAACAGCTGATCCCTATCCACTCTGTCCATGCCCCTCATAATTTTGAACACCTCAATCAGGTTGCTCCTCAGTCTTCTCTGCTTCAACAAAAACAACCCAAGCCTATCCAACCTCTCTTCATAACTTAAATGATCCATCTCAGGCAGCATTCTGGTGAATCTCCTCTGCACTCTCTCCAGTGCGTTCACATCCTTCCTATAATGTGTCAACCAGAATGCAAACAGTACTCCAGTTGTGGCCCCACCAAAGTTCTATACAACTCCATCTTCTCTGCTTTTTTCATTTATACCCCAATTGATAAAAGCGAATGTGCCATATGTCTTTTTCACCAATCTGTGTACCTGCTTTCCGCCTTCAGAGATTATGGACAAGCACACCAAGGTCCTTTTCTTCTTTGGAAAGGACCTTCTCTGCTTTTTTCATCTATACCCCAATTGATAAAAGCGAATGTGCCATATGTCTTTTTCACCAATCTGTGTACCTGCTTTCCGCCTTCAGAGATTATGGACAAGCACACCAAGGTCCTTTTCTTCTTTGGAACTTACCAGTTTCAGACCTTTTATAGTATACATCCTTGTAAAATTACTATTTCCAAAGTGCATCACCTCACACTTTCAGGGTTAAATTCCATCTGCTACTTATCCACCCATTTGATCATTTTGTCTATATCTTCCTGTAACCCAAGGTGCTCAACCTCACTGTTAACCACCTGGCCAATCTTTGTCTCATCGGCAAACATACCGATCATACCTGATTAGCTGTAAATACTCACATCCTAATCAGTATTCTGTAAACTGTGTGTGCCTTTATATGCTCTGTTTGTGATCAGAACTCCCATGCACCTAATGAAGGGACAAACCCCAAAAGCTAGTGGAATTTACCACCAAATAAACTTGTTGGACTTTGATCTGGTATTGTGAGACTTGTTACTGTATTCCTGATGAAACCAAATGGACATAGATTCTCTCCTTCTGAATCTTTTCCAGTAATTTCCCAACTGCAGACATGAGACATGCTGGCCTGTACTTCCCTGGCTTGTCTCTACAACCTTTCCTAAATTAGCTGGTCCACTATATCCATTTGTAAATTTCTTATTTTATTATTGCAACTTACTCTCCCATCCATTTTAGTGTCACCTGCAAATTTGGCTATAGTCCCTACTGTTCCTGCATCCAAGTCATTAATATAGAACATAGAACATTACAGCGCAGAACAGGCCCTTCGGCCTTCGATGTTGCGCTGACCAATTAGGAAAAAGCAATGACCCTCTAACCTAAACCATTCCCTTTTCATCCATAAACTTATCTACTAACCTCTTAAACGCCACCAAACTTGACACATCTACAACTGCAGCAGGCAGGGCATTCCATACCCTTACCACCCTCTGGGTAAAGAACCTACCTCTGACATCCGTCCTATACCTACCACCCCTTAATTTAAAGCTATGTCCCCTCGTGCTAGCTTTCTCCATCTAGGAAAAAGGCTATCACTGTCCACCCTATCTAAACCTCTAATCATCTTATATGTTTCAATAAGGTCTCCTCTTAGCCGCCTCCTTTCTAACGAAAACAACCTCAAATCCCTCAGCCTCTCATAAGACATGCCCTCCATACCAGGCAACATCTGGTAAACCTCCTATGTACCCTCTCCAATGCCTCCACATCTTTCTTATAATGAGGGGACCAGAACTGCACACAATACTCCAAGTGCAGCCGCACTAGAGTTTTGTACAGTTGCAACATGACGTTGCGGCTCCGAAATTCAATCCCCCTACCAATACTAATATAGGTTGTAAATAGTTGGGGTCTGAAAACCAAATCCTATGGCACCTTACTAGTTATGTCTTGACAGCCTGAAAAAGACACATTTATCCCGACTCTCTGCTTTCTGTTGGTTAGCCAATCCTCTATCCAAATTACCCCTAATCCCAAGTGAACTAATGTTGTATATTAATCTTAGGTATGGCACTTTATCAAATGCCTTCTGGAAATCCAGATATACTACATCGAGAGGGTGACCATTATCCACGTTATTACATTTTCGAAGAACTCAAGCAAATTAGTTAAACATGATTTACCCTTCATAAAACAAAGGACAGTACAACACAGGAACAGACCCTTTGATCCATCAAGCCTGCTCAACACGTGACTTTTTTTAAAGACCTTTTGCTCTTATGCAATCTGTAAACGCCTAGCTGTTCATATATCTGTCCCGATTCCTGGTAAACATTGCTATTGTATCTGTTTCTACCACTTCCTCTGGAAGCACTTGCCAGATACTTACCGTCCTCTGTGTAAAAAAAAAAACTTGCCTCTCACACCTCATAGAATCATACAGTGCAGAAGAGGCCCATCAAGTCTGCACTGACACATTAGAAACATCTGAACTCCCACCTAATCCCATCTGCCAGCCCTTGGCTGATAGATCTGAATGATATGATGTGCTAAGTGTTCATCCAAATACTTTTTAAAGTATATGAGACAACCTGCCTCCACCATTCTCCCAGGCAGCACATTCCAGACAGTCACCCATCTCTGGATAAAAATGCTTTTCCTTACATTCCCTCTAAATCTCTTGCTTGTCACCTTGAATCTATGACTCCTTGTGACTGACCCTAAGGGGAACAGCTCTGTCCATCCTGTCCATGTCTCTCATAATCTTGACAATCTCAATCAGGCCATCCCTCAGTCTTCTCTGCTCTAACGAAAACAACTCGTTATGTTTACTTATGTGGGTAAGCTTCTTCATAACTTAAATGTTCAATCCCAAGCAGCATCCTGGTGAATCTCCTCTGCATCCCCTCCAATGCAGTCACGCCCTTCTGATAATGTGGCGACCAGAAATGCACACAGTACTCCAGTTGTGGCCTCACCAAAGTTCTACATAACTTTAACATGACTTCCTTGCTTCTGTAATCTATGTCTCAAATGATAAAAGCCAGTGTCCCATATGCCTTTTTCACTATCCTACTAAAATGCCTTTCTGCCATCAGAGATCTGTGGACAAACATGCCAAGATCCCTTTGTTCCACAGAACTTCCCAGTGTCCTACCATTCATTAAGTACTTTCCAGTCTAATTATTTCTTACAAATTGTACCACTTCACACTTTTCAATGTTAAGTTCCATCTGCCAATTATCTGCCCATTCGACCATTAGTCTATATCTTCTTGTAGCCTAAGACAGACTGCCTTTCTGTTCACCACCCATCCAATCTTTGTGTCATCTGTAAACTTACTAATTCTACTTCTCTCACATTATCATCAGTGTCATTTATATGAATAACAAATAATAAGTGGACTAACACAGATCCCTGTGGTACTTCACTGGAAATTGACAATGTCTGTTATAGAAAGTAGAACATTACAGCGTAGTACAGGCCCTTTGGCCCTTGATGTTACGCCGACCAGTGGAACCAACCTAATGACCCTCTAACCTAAACTATTCCAGTGTTATCCACATGCCAATCCACTGACCATTTGAACGCCCTTAAAGTTGGCGAGTCCACAACTGCTGCAGACAGGGGGTTCCACGCCCTTACTACCCTCTGAGTAAAGAACCTACCTCTGACATCCGTTCTATATGTACCACCCCTTAATTTAAAGCTATGTCCCCTTGTGTTAGCCATCACCATCCGAGGAAAAGGCTCTCACTGTCCGCCCTATCTAACCCTCTGATCATCTTGTATGCCTCAATTAGGTCACCTCTTAACCTTCTCTCTAATGAAAATAACCTCAGGTCCCTCAGCCTTTCCTCATAAGACCTTCCCACCATACCAGGCAACATCCTGGTAAACCTCCTTTGCACCCTTTCCCATGCCTCCACATCTTTCTTTTAATGCAGCGACCAGAACTGTAGGTGAGATTAATTTATTCTGAGTTTGTTTCATATCAGGAATAAGGCCACTAATAATGATTCCTAGCCTGATGTAAGCCTAAAAAGCTTAAATGTTTCTCGAGGAAATACCTAGTTGCATGTAATATTTAGAAATGAAAAGCAATTGTGAATAATTACACTAACGGGTAATACTGATTAGATATTTAAGACTATCTGTGATATTTGTAGTAGATGGCTGTGTTGAAAATCAAGTTGTACTATTCCTATTTTAACTCTTGTTTTAAATACATCATGTAAAATTCTAATTACGCTTTCACTTTCTCAATATAACTAGATGCTGAAACAGCAGAATAAGGGATCAATAAATGTAGATCCAAATAAACTTGAGAGTAGTGCTGGTGATGAAGAAGATGATGAAGAAGATGATTATGAAAGTGAGAGTGATGACGATGATGATGAAGACTATGACCCACACGGTGTTAAAGAAGTATCTGAAGCACGCAAGTATGTTATTACAGTGCTGGATTATTCACTTCTTTAAAAACTGGTTTAGTTAGATTGGTTGATTTCCCAACAATTAAGAAAATTAGGTGAGGAACCCTTGCATGTCCCATGGCTAATTCATCCAACCTGAACATCTTTGGACAATTTGGGGCAATTTAGCACGGCCTATCCGCCTAACTGACACATCCTTGGACTGTAGGAGGAAACGGGCACCTGGAGGAAACCCATGTAGACACGGGGAGAATATGCTGAATCCATACAATCTCCCAAAGCTGGAATTGAACCAAGCTCCTTGGCACTGTGAGGCGGCAGTGCTAGCTACTGTGTCACAGTGCTGCCAAGATGCAGTTTGGAATCCCAGTATTTGAAGTTTGGATCAAGTGGAATGATGTACTTGTTTCCTTTCAAATAATGGCAGCCTCTTCCTTTCACAAGTGCAGTTTAATGTTGTGCTTAAACTGGCAGCTTGTGATGGGATAGGCACAATATTGGTGATTGTGACATGTAAGGAATAACGATTAATGATAATAGCTTCTTCTGAATTTATACACAAGTCTTTTGAACCTTGTTACAGTTGTGCCATAATGCCATTTGAGTTCAAGTGCAGGAAGAGAACAAATTAGTTAGCATGTCTATTCTACATATATACATTTTTCCACAGTATTACCTTTACTTCCATTAACTGTATTCCTAATTGTTCACAAGAAATTTCATTGGACTTGAGAAATTGAATTCCAAAATAAATTTTAATTGATTTTTCATAGATCTTGGTTTCTTCCTCTTGCAGGAGGTGGCACGTTGGCACAGTGGTTACTACTGTTACCTCATAGCCAGGCCCCAAATTCAATTCCAGTCATGGTTACTGTCTGTGTGGAATTTGCACATTCTCCCTATGTCTGTGTGGGTTTCCTTTGGGTGCTGCGGTTTCCTCCCACAGCCCAAAGAAGTGCAGGTTAACTGGATTGGTCATGCTAAATTGCCTCTTAGTGTCAGGGGAATTAGTAGGTTAAATACATGGAGTTATGGGGATAAGCCTGGATGGGATTGTTATCAGTGCAGGCTCGCTGGCCTGAATGGCCTCCTTCTGCACTATAGGGATTCTATGATTCTTCCATGGTTCAGATGGTTTATTTTCTAATAAGATAGGGGTCCGTGATGTGGTGTCCAGTGTTTTAGTAAGTACAATTTTTCTTGAAGAGTAACGAAATTCAAATCTGGGAGACCAGCAGAAGTCAGACTATTGACACTTAAAAGAATAATACTTAATATTGTTTTGATGTTTGACATGTGCAGCAATTTGTGATTGTGCTGAATCATTTCCAAACCAAGCTCCCTGAATGAGAAGAGAACTTATTTTTAAACCTGCCATTCTGAAGGCTTAAAGACACAATTGATTGTTAAGAAAGCTGATTGCATTAAAACATTGTGCTTTTGGGTAGGAGCAGGTACCCCTTCAAAGTTGCGATCGATTTCTTGTTTGCAGCTTCTTTGCATCTTTTGCTGTGTTACCTGAAAGAGTTAGTGCTAACACTCACTAACTCAGACTAAAAATGTAGAAGTAGTAACTGTTGGGAAGGTGAATGTGGAATCATAGAACATTCATCGAATTGCTACACTGTCAAAAGAGGCCATTTGTCGATTGAATCTGCACTGACTCTCTGACAGTGCAACTTACCCAGACCTACCTCTCATCCTACCTCCATACCCATGCATTTACCACAGTTAATGCAACTAACCTACATATTGTTGGATACTAAGGGACAAATTGGCATATATTGTCCAGCCAACCTGGACGTCTTTAGACTGTGGGAGGAAACCGGAGCATCCAGAGGAATTCTATGCAGAGATGGGGAGTACATGTAAATTCCATGCAGACTTGGGGAGAATGTACAAACTCCACACAGACAGTCACCCAAGGCTGGAATTGAACTCTGTCTCTGGCACTGTGAGGCAGCAGTGCTATCACACTTCTACCATGCCACCAGTACATCAATCAATTGCTCAAGAACATTATTTGGAGCTCTTACCCACTCTGGGGGCTGGATATTAGTAATGGATATCTTTATGCAGCTTGCAGGCTCTAGCCAGTGCAATGTTGGGGGGGCCTCAGGGATCACTAGGCCAGTAAATAGTCATTAAGGGTTTGGTAGAAAAGAATTATGATCACAGATGTGGGAAGTCCTGTATAGCAGCAGCCCATGTTACTGTGGAGCTTGTAGGTACAGTCAACTAATTGTGGCTTCACAAAAATAACCTCAGCACTTAGCTTCTCAGGTCTCTTCTGATGTACTGCCAAGATTTATTGAGTGGTGTGTCTATGGCTCATGCCCTATTCAATGGCAGTTAAAAACGGCATTGGGAGCTATTTTTGTTTTATTCGTTTGTGAGACGCGGGTGCCTCTGGCTGGCCAGCATTGATTGCCTATCTGTAATTGTCCTTAATCGTGTAGTTAAGAGTCAACTATGTTGCTGTGGTTCTGGTGTCACGTGCAAGCCAGACCAGGTAAGGATGGCAGATTTCCTTTCCTAAAGGAAAATAGTGAACCAGATGAGTTTTTACAATAATCAACAATGGCTTCATGGTCAACATTAAACTTTTAATTCCAGATTTTTTTATTGAATTCAAACTTCACCATCTGCCATGGTGGGATTGGAACCTGGGTCCCCAAAGCAATACCGTAGGTTTCTGTATTAATAGTCCAGTACTGGTTTCTAGCACAGATAAATGTCAACCAGCCACTTGTGCCTTTTTTATAATACATTTGTGATACATGGGCATTGCTAGCTGGCCAGTATTTATTGCCCATCCCTTGTTGCCCTTGAGAATGTGGTGGTGAGCTATCTTCTTGAATCACTGCAGTCCATGTGCTGTGTGGGTTGACCCACAATATCGCTAGTGAGGGAATTCAAGGATTTTGACCCAGCAACCATGAAGGAATGGAGATATGTTTCCAAGTCAGTACAGTGAGTAGCTGGGAAGAGATGGTGATGGTGTTCCCATGTATCTGCGGCCCTTGTCCTTCTAGATGGAGGTGGTTGTGAGTTTGGAAAGTGCTATCTAAGGATTTTTGGTGAATTGCTGCAGTGTACCTTGCTGATAGTACACACTGCTGCTACTGAGTGTGGGTGGTGGAGGGAGTGGATGTTTGTGGATATGGTGCCAATCAAGTGGGTTGCTTTGTCCTGGATGGCATCAAGCTTCTTGAGGGTTGTTGGAATTGCACACATCCAGGCAAGCACGGAATATTCTATTGCACTCCTAGCTTGTGCCTTGTAGATGGTGGATAGACTTCAAGGAGTCAGGAGGTGAGTTACTCACCACAGGATTCCTAGCCTCTGACCTGCTTTTGTAGCGACTGTATTTATGTGGTGAGTCCATTTGAGTTTCTGGTCAATGGTAACCCCAAGGATGTTGACAGTGGGTGATTCAGTGATGGTTACACCACTGAATGACAAAGGTGGTGGTTAGAGTGTCTCTCATTGATGAATAGTCATCACTTGGCATTTGTGTGGCACACATGTTACTTGCCACCTGCTATTTACCTGTGAAGGAACTGTCAGATTACTCCCATTTCACTGCTCTTTTCCCATAGGCCTGCAAATGTTTTCTTTTCAGTAAATGCCCAATTCCATTCTGAATGTTACTATTTAAACTGGTTCCACCATTTTGTGGGCCGTCTGAATTCCAGGTCACTATTTAATGTGTGGAAAAGAATTATCCTCATCTCATCTCATTCTACTGCTAGTTATCAAATCAGGTTTATGTTTTGCATTATATAAACGTTCACTGAATTGTCATTAAATGTTTCTACAGTGAAAGGACACAATTACACAAGATTGCTGTCAAAAAAGTTGCTTCAGAGGTAGGCATGTTTTACAATTAATTATTTCTAATTTCTCTCCTAAAAGGATGGGTAGGAATACTCCCTGGTTGTGAGCAAGAGTAACTTGAATTTTTTTTACTGCTAGTTTCTTTTTTATTTTTGGATCTGCTCAGCATTCCACCTGACAATCTATCTATCTCTCCTTATAGTCTACAATTGCATCTCCTCTCGTTAGCTGGAATTTTACTGGCAGGCCTGCCCTGGAACCAGAGTGGACGAGGCTCACAGAATGGGACGTTATGAGCCTTAGGCAGTAAAATTCCGGCCATTGGGTTTGTCACTTATTGGCTGAAAAATAAATCCTAGACACACTGCATGAGTTCTTATTCCTCAGTGCCGCTCATTTTGTTTGAATCCCAATTTATATTGGGATAGTTAAAGTTTCCTACTATTGCCCTTTTGTTCTTAAATGCAGAGACTTTCCTACAAATTTGTTCTTCTTTCTCCCTTTCGCTATTTGGGGGTCTGCAGTACCTCCGTTTTCCTGATCTGAGTTTGACCTATCTGATACTACTCCTGAGACCAAATCATCAGTGCTTTTCAGTTGCCTAGCCCCCAAATATTGAATTCCCTCCCCATATTTCTTTGCCCCTCTGCCTTGCTTTCCTCTTATAAGACACTCCTTCAAATCTCTTTGACTGTGCTTATTGCCTTATGTTCCTTGGTCACACTTTGTGTCATACTTTTATTTTATAATACTCCCTATGAGGCAATTTGGGATAAATGCTACCTAACATTAAAAGCACTGTGCAAAATGTTTTTATTATTTGATACATGAAGCTGTTGATGATGTGCAGCAATGGTATTTGGGTACCTCTCATCACAAATTTCTGATATTCTTCTGTGGCAGAGCAAGAGCAACTTTTTTATATAATGGCTTGGACACCCAATGACAGAGGAGTGTTATAAAACAAAATCAATCATTAGATCAAATAAGGTAATATTGGAGCAGATGACCAAAGCTCGGTAATAGGTTTTTAAGGAACATCTTAAGGAAAAAAGATGCAGAAAACTTTGGGGCAGGAAGTCAAGAGCTTTGGGCCTAGTGGTTGAAGGATAACAGTCACCAGCTATGGAGTAATTAAAATCAAGGATGCACAGATTTGGAATGTGCTCTTGATTTAGCCTTTTCTCACTAAATAATATTGTTAACTCAGTCAAGTTACCAGTTAGCAGAGAAAAAGTTGCTATTAGATTGCAAAATAGAAGGAAATAATTTGAAAGTTCTGTCCTCCAAAGAAATTAGTTGTGAAGAGCTCATAAATTAAGAATATTATCAACACAGTACATCAATTATTCATAGTGGATTTTTAGAACAGCTTTATCACAAGTGGCTATTGAAATGTAGATATTACTCAGAAGAGATTTAGCTATTTGAAAAGGAAAAATATGAAAAGAAAGGAACAAGGATTAGGATTAGTAAAAAACTAACTCTTGATGCCTCATTTGCTTTTGATATTTTATTCATCTTTCCCGGTTTGCTTCTTTTCTTCGTAGAATGTGCTCAGATTTCCCTTTAGTACTTGTCCAAGTAATCATTCTTATTCATGGGAACTTCAATAGGCAGTGAATTTCGAGAGCAAATTTTGTTTGCTTTGCTCATTGTTATTGTGGCGACTGTAGGCAGCAGAGGGAGCTAAAGGAACACTGAAAATAGATAATTTAATTTCTGCAGTCAACATAATGAACACCTAAACTAAAGGGCTAAAATACTCTGGAAGAAAACAAATTCATTATGGTTTATTTGAAGCACTTTTCAGGAAATACCTGATTGAGAAGGTGTGAGGTTTGCTCCTGGCTTGCAGCACGGAGTATAGGCTGGAGTTGCAGCTACAACACCTCAGGCTGATCCTGTGACCTCTATTCCAGTTAATAAAACTTTGCAGGAGGATGTCATTCAAAATTACCCATGTTATCTTTACTCAAACATGAGCTGGATTTTCAAGGATTTGTAAGGATTCCGGACTATTTAAATACAGCACGTGGATTGGTTGAGTGACCCTTGAAATAGTCCCATTAGTTTTGAAATTTATTTATTGGTGTCACAATGAAGTTACTGTGAAAATCCCCTAGTTGCCACACTCCGGGCCTGTTTGGGTACACAGAAAGAGAATTTAACATGGCCGGTGTACCTAACCAGCATGTTTTTTAATCTGTGGGGAGAAACTGGAGCATCCAGAGGAAACCTATGCGGACACAGAGAAACAGTGCAGACAGTGACTCGAGTCATGAATCAAACTTGGTTTCCTGGTGCTGTGAGGCAGCAGTGCTAACCACTGTGCCACCTTGTACACTTGTCAGGAGTGAATAAAGAAGGTGTTCTCTGCGTATTTTTTGGCCAGTCTTAGTATCCATTGGGCTGTTCTCTTTCCTTCAACCTCTTTGTCTGTGGGCAATAAGTGCCATTCCAGTCACTTCATGCCTTACAAGAAACAGTAAGAATTTAGTAACACCAATTTTAAATCCAACCGATTTATTTGATAGTAAAATTGCAAGCTTTCGACACTCTGTGTCTTTGTCAGGCAAATGCAGTGTTCTGGTCTGCAACAGCACACATCAGCACAGACAGTCACAGATTGCTGATTAGAATGTGAATCCTTACATCTAACCTGCTATTCAAGTGTTAAAGTGGCTAACAATGTGTGTGAAGAGAATCCTGAGCATTGGTTAGAGAATTGTGTATTTTCTCCAGTGTATCTTCTTGTTCTCAGCGAGCTGCCCGGCCTTCGGGAGAATGGTGGCCACAGTGCCACGCAGCCCTGCCACGGCAACCTCTGCAAGACATGCCAGATCATAGACATGGACGACATCATTGGGCGTGGGGATGCCATTCACCAGGTGCACAGTACGTACTCTTGCGACTCGGCCAACGTTGTCTACCTGATACGTTGCAAGAAAGGATGTCCCGAGGCGTGGTACATTGGGGAGACCATGCAGACACTACGACAGCGGATGAATGAGCATCGCTCAACAATCACCAGGCAAAACAGTTCCCTTCCTGTGGGCGAACACTTCAGCAGTCATGGGCATTCGCCTCCGACCTGCGGGTAAATGTTCTTCAAGGGGGCCTTCGTGACACATGACAGCGCAGAGTTGCTGAGCAGAGACTGATAGCCAAGTTCCGCACACATGAGGACGGTCTTAACAGGGATCTTGGCTTCATGACACACTATCTGTAACCCCCGTAACTTGCCTGGGTTAGCAAAAAAACCTCACTTACTGTGCTGTCTGGAGAAAATACACAATTCTCTCACCAATGCTCAGGATTCCCTTCACACACATTGTTAGCCACTTTAACACTTGAATAGCAGGTTAGATGTAAGGATTCGCATTCTAATCAGCAATCTGTGACTGTCTGTGCTGATGTGTGCTACTGCAGACCAGAACACTGCATTTGCCTGACAAAGACACAGAGTGTCGAAAGCTCGCAATTTTACTATCAAATAAATCGGTTGGATTTAAAATTGGTGTTGCTAAATTCTTACTGAGTTCTTACTATCTCAGTCCATCGTCGGCATCTCTACATCATTATAAGAAACAGCCAGTGGTCCTTCCCATACTTCAACTCAGTACTTACATCTGCTTAATGTCACTTGGACTATATTATATGAATGGATTTCATGATCTTGCTGCCTAAAAATTGAATTATTGGATAATTTGAAGAAATAAATTGACTACACTATATATATATTTGAGAGCCCATGATTTAGATTAGTGTTGAGAGTGCACCTGAGAACTGCCTTTGGACATTTTAACCATAATAGAAATGCACATAAACATTAATTGTTGTTGTCACGTCCATGGAGTGTTGTAATTCTGGAATTTGTGTTATTCAAATGAAATATCATCACAAACCTTATATTCATATCCACAATCAATGATTAGCTATATTTGAGGAAGCACACATACTTCTGATGTCCCATTTAACTAATATCTACTTCAATTTGTATCAAACATTTTTAATCTGGAATCTTTTACTTGAATCTTCAGATTAGTGCCACAGAAGTGCTGAAGACAACGGGAAACATTCCAGAAGGATTTAGAGCATCAACACTTGCACAGCTGTTGGAAGATGGTATGATAAATTAGCTTGCTTGTAATCTTGTGTGGTATTAAATGTAATTGATATATGTATAGATTGTGCTGAAGACATGATGGCATGTTGGTAGTGTCATTGGATTGATAATCCAGAGGCCCAGGTTAATGCTTTGGGGGTGTGGGTTCAAATCCCAAGATGGCAGTGGTCAAATTAGAATTTAGTTAGTAAAACCTGGAATTAAGAGCTAGTCTGAATCCAGAATTGAAATCTAGCCTCAATGACTATTAACTATCTATCAGTTGTTGTAAAAACCTATTTAGTTCATCCAAATCCTTTGAGGAAAGGACATTTGCCTTCCTTACCTGGTCTGACCTACATGTTATTTCAGATCCACATTAATGTGGTTCGTTGACTCAACTGCCTTCTGAAATGACCGATAAAGCCACATAGTTTAGCAAATAATGGCTTTGCCAGCAAAAAGATTTTAGTGTAAATGTACATAAGTGTGTGGTCCACACATTAGCGCACAAAATGCTCTGTTGTTAAGTAGATGTGGATTTGCAACTATAATTTTACTTCATGATGAGTTACTGATCTGGCCTGTATTGTTAGGGGATGTGGAACCCATGTATCTCCTTTTTAGGGATGGTGAAAAATCCGAGGACCTCAATTTGGCACAACTCAGAATGGCTATTCAGAGCTATTCAGAGAAAAGCATTTTCAGAGTCCTGATTGGTTATTTGCATTTTCAACTGGGTCATGATGAGGGAGTGGGTTTGTAACTATAATGAAACTGGAGGTTTTTTGATGCAGCTTTTTTTTTACATTTCTGATTTTTGAGGAATTCTTCATTCTGATACCGTTTAGTGCTTTTGTTTCCAATTGTTCTTCCACCCTTGAAAGCACTGACTTTTCCTGTGGTACTAAAGGCATTGATAACGTTCTAGAATGTTTTGGAAAAGTAAGAAATACAAAAAATAGGAACAAGAGTAGACCATTCGGCCCTTTGAGCCTGCTCCACTATTCAACATAATCATGGCTGATCCTGTAGCTCAATGCTATGCTCCAGCGCTCCCCACATACCCCTTGACACCTTTAGCATCTAGAAATCGATTGAGTTCCTCCTTAAATATATTCAGTGAGTTGACCTCCAAGCTTTTTGTGGTAGAAAATTCCACAGGTTCACTACTGTGAGTGAAAAAGTTTCTCTTGATCTTGGTCCTAAATGGTCTATCCTTTAACCTGAGACTGTGACTCCTTGTTTTAGATCCTCCAGTCAGAGGAAATAACATCCCTGTATCCAGTCTGTCCGGCCTTGTCAGAATTTTATATGTTTCAATTAAATCCTCTTGCATTCTTCCAAACTCCAGTGAATACAGATCCATTCGACCAATCTCTCCTCATATGACAATCCTATCATTCCAGGAATCAATCTGGTGAATCTTCAATGCACCCGTTCTATGGCGTTTCTTAGATAAGGACACCAAACTGTATGCACTACTCCAGGTGTGGCCTCACCAAGATCCTGCCAGCTGCAGTTAACTGCTTGCCATACTGTATGCTTGTTTTCAGTGACTAGTATGCAAGGACATCCAGGACCCTTTGTATATCAACATTTCTCGATCTGTCACCATTTAAATAATACTCTGCCGTTCTGTTTCTGTGTCTGGAGTGGATAACTTTACATTTATCCATGTGATACCTTATTTGTCATTATTTGCCCACTCACTCAACTCCTTGAAGCCTCATAATGTTCTCCTTACCACTCACACTCCCACCAAGTTTTATGTCATTCACAAAGTTGGAAATATTACTTTTGGCTCCATGAATGTATTAAAAAAAAACACATTCAGAAGGTGTTTCTAGATAGTAATTCGCAGCCATTTTTTAATTTTGCAACCGTACTCTGCAAAGTTTGAAGGAATCAGCAAATATTTTTAATTTCCTGGGTGAGTGGGATCCATGAGCAAGTGGCACTTAGTGTGGGACTGTGTTTCATAAGTTGGAGCTTATGGAAAGCTAAGATGGGCAGCAGTTGAATCTAGGAGTCATGGGTTGTGGGTAAGGACTTTAGCAATGGTGAGATGAGTTTTGATTTTTGACAAGAACAAAAGTGTGACCACTGTTTAGACTTTTGCAATATAATGGCAGATTCTTCCCAGACTAAGGAGTGTTATATTTTCTTGGAAAATTTTCTCTGAATTATCTTGCCATTCAGGAATTCCATGTTGGAATCACTATAATCAGGTTTCTGTCCTTACCAGACTACTGAAACAGCTTTATTAAATTCACAAACTGCACCCTCTATGACAATGACACAGGTAAACTCTTCCTCTTTGTCCTTCTTGAGCATTTTAAAACCCTTTAACGAAGGTGACCAAGCCATCCTCCTCCAACTTCTCCTTTGTCATTCAGTGGGGTAGGACTGGACTCGTCTAATTCCACTGGGGTTTCTGAAGGGTTGTAGGAGCTGTTCTTGGGTGACAAAGTAGGCGGCATGGTGGCACAGTGATTAGCACTGCTACCTCAAAGTGCCAGGGACCTGGGTTAGATCCTGGCTTGGATCATTGTCTGTGGAGAATCTGCATGTTCTCCCTATGTCTGTATGGGTTTCCTCCAACTGCTCCGGTTTCCTCCCACAGTCCAAAAGACATGCTGGTTAGATGCATTGGCCATGCTAAATTCTCCCACGGTGTACTTGAACAGATGCTGGAGTGTGGCAACTCAGGGATTTTCGCAGTAACTTCATTGCAGTGTTAATGTAAGCCTACTTGTGTGATTCTAATAAATAAACTTAAACTTAAAACTCTTTTGAATCTAATTCAAAGTGTTTGTAACCTTGATGTCATATTTTAGATGAGATTCTGACCATATGGTTCTGTGAAGGGTAGGTCGTGCCTTACTAACCTTATTGAGTTTTTTGAAAAAGTGACCAAAGAGGTGGATGGGGGTAAGGCAGTTGACATGGTATATATGGACTTTAGTAAGGCATTCGATAAGGTTCCCCATGGAAGGCTTCTGCAGAAAATGCAGATGTATGGGATTGAGGGTGATTTAGCTAATTGGATCAGGAATTGGCTAGCTGATAGAACATAGAACATTACAGCACAGTACAGGCCCTTCGGCCCTCGATGTTGCGCCGGCCAGTGGACCCTCTAACCTAAACTATTCCAATATCATCCATATGCCTATCCACCGACCATTTGAATGCCCCCAAAGTAGGCGAGTCCACAACTGCTGCAGTCAGAGTTGCCGTCTACTTTGTCACCCAAGAACAGTCAGTGATAGAAGACAGAGGGTGGTGGTTGATGGAAATTATTCATCATGGAGTTCGGTTACAAGTGGTGTACCTCAGGGATCTGTTTTGGGGCCATTGCTGTTTGTAATTTTTATAAATGATCTGGATGAGGATATTGAAGGATGGATTAGTAAATTTGCGGATGACACCAAAGTCAGAGGAGTGGTAGATAGTGAAGAGGGGTGTTATAGTTTGCAGAGAGACTTGGACAAGTTGCAAAGCTGGGCCGAGAGGTGGCAAATGGAGTTTAATGCGGAAAAGTGTGAGGTAATTCACTTTGGCAGGAATAGCAAATGTGCAGAGTATAGGGCTAATGGTAGGACCTTAATAGTGTTGATGAACAGAGGGATCTAGGTATGTATGTGCATAGAAAGTTGGCAACCAAGTCGATAAGGTTGTTAAGAAGGCGTACGGAGTCTTGGCTTTTATTGGTAGGGGGATTGAATTTCGGAGCCGCAAAGTCATGTTGCAACTGTACAAAACTCTAGTGCGGCCGCACTTGGAGTATTGTGTGCAGTTCTGGTCCCCACATTATAAGAAGATGTGGAGGCATTGGAGAGGGTACAGAGGAGGTTTACCAGGATGTTGCCTGGTATGGAGGGCAGGTCTCATGAGGAGAGGCTGAGGGATTTGAGGTTGTATTCGTTAGAAAGGAGGCGGCTAAGAGGGGACCTAATCGAAACATATAAGATGATTAGAGGTTTAGATAGGGTGGACAGTGATAGCTTTTTTCCTAGGATGGAGAAAGCTAGCACGAGGGGACACAGCTTTAAATTAAGGGGTGGTAGTTATAGGACGGATGTCAGAGGTAGGTTCTTTACCCAGAGGTGGTAAGGGTATGGAATGCCCTGCCTGCTGCAGTTGTAGATGCGCCAAGTTTGGGGGCGTTTAAGAGGTCCATGGATAGGTTTATGGATGAAAAGGGAATGGTTTAGGTTAGAGGGTCATTGCTTTTTCTTAATTGGTCAGTGCAACATCGAGGGCCGAAGGGCCTGTTCTGCGCTGTAATGTTCTATGTTCTATATACTTGCGCCATCACTTGGACTGTCCATTTCCACTTCTGTAATATTGCCTGACTTTGCATCTGTCTTTGTCATTTTCTGATACTCGTATTTATGCCCTTGTTACGCTGTACTTGATTATTTCAGCAAACTCCTGGTTGATCTCCAACATTCTCCCATCTGTGTTCTTAACACTAGCTAAAACTATGGTGCCTGTATTCTACTGTGCACTAGATCCATCACCCCTATGCTTAATAACTTACAATGATCACTGGTTAAACAATTCTTGGTTTAAAAATTCACACCTATTTTCTTTAATTTTTCAATGACATCCCTAACTCTGTCCTTATCTCTTGTCATCTCCTCAAGTCCCAAAACCCTCTCTGGGCTACCTGGATACTGGCCTCTTGAACTCTCCCAATTCAAATCAGTTCTGTATTGGTACTTTCAATTACCTTGGTCTCAAACTCTGCAATCCCTCTCTATACCTCTCTTTCTGGCTTCTATGGCATTCCTTAAAATCTGTCTATTTAGTCATCTGAGTTAATATCTCCCTAAGTTGTTCAATGGCACATTTTGTTTCAGAATTCTGTGAAGTATTCTGGAACATTTCATTTAGTTGACAAAAATGTAAATAGCTGTTTGAGATACAGAACTTGAGTTTGTTTGGCAGTTAACTTGGTCTCTAACTGTTGCATTCTCTATGGCAGCACTACTACCAACCAGGGTCCATATGCCATTAAATCAGCACTCAACTTTGTTGATTTTCCTTTCATTTTGTTCTTGTGAATATCCTGACGATACAAGGTGAAAAGTGTCAGCAAAAAATGTAGCTTTTTACAGGTGAAGAAATATAAATTATTGTCTGACTGTGGATGGCCTATTCCCAATTTTTAACTACTCTTGAACCAGCTATAAGGGGATATATGCATTGGTGCTGACCTGTTCCCTCAGTTTTTTTTGTTTCTGATAGTATTTTAGGCCTAGTGGTGACTGTACCCTTGGTTACATCAACAACTGTTCAAATACTCTTGGTCTCATTTTGCATTTTCCCTTCACAGGAACTGAATTTCACATGAGTTCTTATTTGCAGCCTAAGTTAACCCAGTCCAAGTTATCATTTGAAGATATTCAATGGGACAAAGCACATGGTGGTGTGAGTAAAGTTTATTTTATCATTGATTTATACACCATGACCATCGTGACTTGGAAACATATCTCTATTTCTTCACTGTCGCTGAGTCAAAATCCTGAACTTCCTCCCTTACAGCATGGTGGGTGTACCTCCACTAAAGGGAGGTTCAATAAGGTATCTCACCATCAACTTACCCAGGACAGTTATGGACAGGCAATATATGGTGGCCTAAATAAAAGCAAAAGCATTCCTCGTGGACATTGGCTATGATTTCTGTTGAATTGCAGCCCATTCAGCTTGTACAGGTCCCCACTTCTCCCAGAACTGATTTTCTTTGATTGCCTGCACTCCCTTAAGTTGTAGGAAAACTATATCCAGAAATGCGCAGTCCCCTAACTGTTGGCCTCATGGCCACATTGTAGTAATGCTAGCTGCTGCTCAAGCTCCAAAATTCAGAGCATGAACTGCTATAGCTGAAGACACGTATTGCACATGTTTTATTTTAATCCCTCCATAGGGTATGGACAGCATTTGTTGCCCATCTTTAATTTAATTGAGTGGCTTGTTAGGCCATTTTAGAGGGCAGCCAAGAACCTAGTATGGATCTGAACTAAAGTAAATAAGAATGGCAGATTTCTCCCTAAAGAATATTTGTGAGACCAGATTTGTTTTTATAACACTTGATAGTTTCATGGTATGACTGAGATTAACTTTATATTCCAAATTTTATCCACTGAATTTAAATGTCACCAGCAGCTGTGGTGGGTTGTGGACCCATGTCCCTGGACTATTAGTTTGGGCTTCTGCTGTGTCATCATCTTATCAATTTATTAGGACATGACAAGTGTTCTAGAGTTTCCAGATAGAATAGGATATGCATTCCACAGGACTATAGTGCCCAGCCAATACCTCAATTTATCAGATAAACTAAACATAGAACATAGAACAATACAGCACAAACAGGCCCTTCAGCCCACGAGTTGCGCCGATCACATCTACCAATCCACAGACCTATCTATAACCCCCTATCCTATTCTTTTCCATATACTCATCCAGAAGTCTCTTAAAAGACTCCAGTGAGTTTGCCTCAACAACCTCCGACGGCAGTCGGTTCCATTCACTCACCATCCTCTGAGTGAAAAACCTGAGTGAAAAACAAAAATAAAGACTTATATATTTCAAAAAACCTAACTAGCTTCACACAGTTCAGCACCTTCCTTTATGCTGACATCACATTTTTTAACCTCGTTCGTGGATGCTGAGGGTCATTCTGATCTGTGTTGTTTCAGAATGCCTCCGCTCTTTGCCTCTGATTCCCTGAAATCACTGCTGTCCAATAATGTCACTCCTTGTTTTTTTTTTGTTCTCACTCAAAAATACCACTCCTTTTATCTCTGCTGAGCTATAGGGTCTCCCGTTGTTTTTGGTTTCTCTCTTGCTGTATCCCCATGTTCTTGGTCCTCCCACTGTTTTTTACATAAATTACACAGAATATGTGATGCAGCGACAGGCTACTTGGCCCCATCAGCCCATGCCAGTATTTATGAATGGCATAGTGGCATAGTGGTTAGCGCTACTGCATCACAGCGCCAGGGACCTCAGTTCGATTCCCAGCTTGGGTCACTGTTTGTGTGGAGCTTGCATATTCTCTCTGTGTCTGCGTGGGTTTCCTCTGGGTGTTCGGGTTTCCTCCCACATTCTGATTAGGTACATTGATCCGAACAGGCACCAATGTGTGGCGACTAGGGGAATTTAACAGTAACTTCATTGCAGGGTTAGTGTAAGCCTTATTTGTGATGAATAAATAAATAAATGTTCCATTTGAGCCGCTTCCTACTTTTCGCCGTTCCACATGATGGAGGGGTAGGGTTTTGAACTCTGGCTGACGATATGACAGGAGTTTTGTTCACCTGTAATTTTGGAGTTGTTCCATAATAAACTTGCTGCATGTGCACATACTGTCAGCTTGCTAAGGTAGCGAATGCATTGTGAAGAATTATGCAGAGTCAGCACATTGTGTTTTTGATTAGTGCATAAAGCTGATTGATGTCAGCAGTGTCATTTTTGATCTAAATGCTTCAGCTTAAGTTCAGTTTTTGTTAAGATGAGATGTGTTCAGCAGCAGGAAGTACCCGTCCTCCACTACCAGAGTCTCAGAACTATAAAAGGATAATGAACTACTTTAAGATTAGTTGCCGCTTGAGATTCTTGCCGAGTTTGTGGAAGTGTGGGTCATTTATGGTGCTGTTGAAAGTTTTAAAGTCTCCAGGGAGTTGTATGGCACACAAGGATGTATCTTGTTCATCTCCTGCACCAAAGCCCTAAGTGGTGCATCTGAGAACATTATTTCTGCAGCCCCTCCCCAATTGACGCTACCAGTACATTTCCCCCACTGCAAATCAAGTGAGTAAAGCCTGTTATGGGGTCGGCAAAAGGCCCCCTCTTCAGACTCTGGCCCTGGCAGTGCCATCTATGTCCAAATTCAGGTTCTGCAGAGGTGGAGTGCAAGTCCAAGCTCATGTTGTGGAAAATGAAGAATGGTTCCAGAGCTCAGTTGACGTTTCAGAGTTGAAGAGTATGGAGGTCTTTGTTGTCTTCCCTCATAAATAATTCTTTCCGAATAGGTCAAATCAATTACTTTCATCTGCCAGGTAATTGTAGAGCTTTGAAAATATATCCTGTCATTCAACCAATTTTGTATCCGTATTGATACTGTTCTTTTATTCCTTGAGTCCTATATGCATACGATTTAGGAGCAGCAGTAGACCATTTGGCTTCTTGAGTCTGCTGTGTTATTTGATAAGATCATGGCTCAACTGCTAGTGGCCCTACTTTCCACCCTTACCCCTCATCTGCTTGATTCCTTAGTCAGTTAAGAATCTATCCAACTCGGTCTTTAACATATTTGTGACTCTGCATTCTTGCTCTCTGGGGAGGAGAATTGAACAGACTAATGACTCCTCAAAAAATATTCTCCCCATTTCCATATTGTTATTTTAAACAGTAGCTCCTCGTTCTAGATACATCCATGAGGAAATATCCTTTCCAATCTCCCATGTAAAGCCCCCTTAGAATCTTTCATGTTTTGGTAAGATCACCTCTTATTCTTCTAAACTGCAATGGACACATGTCCAATCTTTCCTCATAAAACAACCACTTCATCTCCAGAATCAGTTATATGGACTCTAACTTTGCTCACAAATCTGTTGAATGACATTTCAAACATCTTTTTGAAGTCCATATATATTATATGAAAAATACCAATCCTATCTTCTGCCTTGTCTAAAAACTCAAATTAGTCAAATTTAATTTTCTCTAAACAAATCCATACTGACTTCCCTTAATTAATTTGCATTTGCCCAAGTCACATTTTTGTCCCAAATTATCATTTCTAAAAGCTTCCACATCACCAAGGTTAAACTGACTGGCCTGTGGTTCCTGGGCCTATTTTACACTCTATTTTGAACAAGGGTGTAACATTTGCAATTCTCTAGGCCTCTGATACCACCTGAGTCTAAGAAAGATTGGAAAATTATAATCAAAGCCTCTGCAATTTCCATTCTCATTTTCGTAAGTACCATTGGATGTATCTCATCCAATTCTGGTATCTTATCAATCTTAAGAACATATAACTTATCTAATGCCCTCATCAGATTTAACCCCTTCAAGTGTCTGTACTACCTTCACTTTCATCATACCTTGTGCAACAGTATCTTCCGTGGTAAAGACAAATGCATCTAGTATCTTAGCTGTACCCCTGTGGAATCATTCCAGTCCTCTTAAAAATCCTATCTTCTCCAAGATAAAACAGGAAAGCAACTTATTGTAGTGTTCTTGGTCACTGTGGAAAATGCTTGTAGGGCGAGAACTGTATGTGACATAAATAATGCTTGATGTTGTTCAATGCCATATCCGCTCAAAAGCTTTGCAAAAAGTATTTTATAGTAGTAGCATTTGATAATATTCTGGATGATATTTGATTTATTATTGTCACATGCATTAGTAGAAAGTATTATTTATTGTGTGCTATACGGACAAAGCATACCATTTATAGTGAAGGAAATGAGAGAATGTAGAATGTAGTGTTACAGTCATAGCTAGGGTGTAGAGAAAGATCAATCTAATGAGAGGTAGATCCATTCAAAAGTCTGACAGCAGCAGGGAAGAAGCTGTTCTTGAGTCGGTTGATATGTGACCTCAGACTTTTGTATCTTTTTCCCGAAGAAAGAAGATGGAAGAGAGAATGTCTAAAGTGTATGGGGTCCTTAATTATGCTGACTGCTTTTCCGAGGTAGCAGTAAGTGTAGACAGAGTCAATGAATGGGAGGCTGTTTTGCATGGCGGATTGGGCTACATTCACAATCTTGTGGTCACCATATTGTGTTCACAAGACCCCACTAAAAGCAATAAGATGAATGGTGAATTTTTCTGGTTTAATTTTGTGTTGAATATGTTGAAGGCAGATTGGCAAAATAGTACTTCCGATAGTGCTAGTAATACTTATCCCTATCTGGAAAAGTTTTGGTTTAATATCATATTTCAAGTATAGATTATGTCTTTCATCCTCAAACTGCTTGCCTCAACATACAGTTGAAAGAATCTTAATCAAGCTCTGAAGAGGAATGAGTTAATAAACATATGTAAAGCACCTGGAAGGTGATGGCCTAATAGTATTATCGCTAGACTATTAATCCAAAAACTCAGCTAATGTTCTGAGGACCTGGGTTCAAATCCTGCCATGGTAGATGATGGAATATGAACTGAATTTTTAAAAAAAATCTGGAATTAAGAATCTACTGATGAATGTGAAACCATTGTCAATTGTTAGAAAAACCCATCTTGATCACTAATGATCTTTAGAGAAGAAAATCTGCCGTCTTTACCTGGTCAGGTCTATTTGTGACTCCAGAGCCACAGCAACGTGGTTGACTCTCAACTGCTGTTGGGCAATTAAGGATGGGAAATAAATGTTGACCAGTCAGTGATGCCCGTGTCCCACAAATGAATAAAAAAAATTTGCATATATTTAAGCAATATGATGTTAACATTTCCATTAGATGACACTTACTGTTCTCCGGAGCAGAGTTATTTGGAGAGTGGCTGGAGAGAATCCTGACTTGCAATTTCTGTCTTGTACTTTATTTTGTAGAGTGTTTATTTCGGCGCTCCGTAGCGGGAGGTAGGCGCGGGGGGCTGCAGGGGAGGAAGCGCGGGAGTATAAAAGGAAGGCCAAGGTAAGACAGCGGGCAGCGTCGGGAGTGGGCAGTGGAGTGAGACGGGAATTAGAGTGAGAACAACAAGGGCTTAAGCTCACTGGGCTTGGGCGAGCGCAGGCTAGGACGCAGTGAGTAACGTGCTTCTTACCTAATCACCTTTAAAGGGGTATATAAAATGCCACGATACTTGGCCAAACGTGTCCACTGTGTACGCTGCCATATGTGGACCTTCTTGGAGGCATCACGTCTCCCGAAGCCCCGCATATGCGCAAAATGTTTAGAACTGCAACGTTTACGAGCAAAGTTGAGACAGCTGGAGCTGCGCTTGGAGGACGTTTGTCTAGTGAGGGAAAATGAGGATACAATGAATAGGGAGGGCAGACCTGCAGGGACCCCAGGATCTAGTAGTAGG
Source organism: Sphyrna mokarran (assembly GCA_024679065.1). Classification (NCBI taxonomy): domain Eukaryota; kingdom Metazoa; phylum Chordata; class Chondrichthyes; order Carcharhiniformes; family Carcharhinidae; genus Sphyrna; species Sphyrna mokarran. The sequence continues at coordinate 22,829,657 of JAGIQG010000005.1, forward strand.
GATGGGCTGGGTACAGTTACAAGGAACAAGAACAAAAATCAAGGCACAAAGGCCATCTCTAAGGAGGATCCCCAGAAAACCAAGGGGGGGGTAAAAGCTGTGATGGAGAGGGCAGGTGAGGGGGAACAGAATGCCACAGAGACCGGCGGGAAAGCAGGAGGTGAGATAGTGGTGGGGGATGGGATGGTTAAAGGGATTGATAGGAGATTCTGTGGGGAAAAGAGAGACTCCAGGATGGTAGTCTGCCTCCCTGGAGCAGGGGTCCAGGATGTATCAGAGAGGGTAGAGGGAATTTTGAAGGGAGAAGGGTCTAAGGCAAATGTAATAGTTCACATAGGACAAAAAGATGTAGGAAGAAAGCGCAGGGGGGACTTACGTAGACAGTTTAGGGAGTTGGGGGCTCAACTGAAAGGTAGGGCCTCCAGGGTGGCGTTCTCTGGGCTGCTGCCTGTGCCTGGGACCGATTGGGTAATAAATGAGACACTCCAACTAAATGCATGGATGAGGGATTGGTGTAGGGCAGAAGGCTTCATATTTATTGATCATTGGGAAGTCTTCAGGAGGGAGGGTCACCTATTCACGAGGGATAGGGAGCAGTTGACTGGGAGGGGAACACATATTTTAGCTGGGAGGTTAGCTGGAGTGTTTCAGAAATGTTTAAACTAATAGGGAGGGAGGGTGGGGAGACAGCGGGAACTGGGAGTGGGATAGAGAGGGATGATAGGGTAACACCAGTAGGTAGAAAGGAATATCCGAGAGCTGAGGGTCTTCGGTGCATGTGTTTTAATGCGAGGAGTGTGACTGGCAAAACAGATGAACTGAAGGCAATAATGTTCACGAGGAGTTTAGACGTGGTGGCGGTGACCGAGACGTGGTTGAAGGAGGGGCAAGACTGGCAATTGAATATTCCAGGGTATAAGTGTTTTAGGTGTGACAGAGTTGGTGTGAAGAGAGGCGGGGGAGTGGCTTTATTAGTTAAGGACAACGTCATAGCAGTGCAGAGGGAGAGAGGTATGGATGATTTAGGAATTGAGTCTCTATGGGTGGAGTTGAGGAATAGGAAGGGAGTGGTTACTCTGTTGGGTGTTTACTACAGACCGCCCAACAGCCCGCAGGCTGTGGAAGAAGGGATATGCAGGGACATTTTAGATAAGTGTAGGAAAAATAGGGTGGTAGTGGTGGGAGATTTCAATTTTCCTGGAGTAGATTGGAGTGTGCCCAGGGCTGTAGGAGTGGATGGGGAGGAATTTGTACAGTGTGTTTTGGAAGGGTCCTTGGAGCAGTATGTGGATGGCCCGACTAGAGAGGGGGCTATACTGGATTTGGTTCTGGGGAATGAGCCAGGCCAGGTGGTTGACGTCGAGGTGGGAGAGCAGGTGTCAAATAGTGATCACAACTCTGTCTGCTTTAGGATATTAATGGAAAAGGACGAGACTGGCCCAAAAGGGAGGGTATTTAACTGGGGGAGGGCTAGATACGGCCAGATTAGGCAAGATCTTAAAGATACGGATTGGGATAAGCTTTTTGAGGGCAGGTCGACGAGGTACATGTGGGAGTCTTTCAAGGGAAAACTAAACTCTCTGCAGGAAAGATATGTGCCGGCAAGGAGGAAGGATGGGAAAGGTAGGATTAGAGAACCTTGGCTTACCAGGGAGATTGAGGACTTGATCAAGAAAAAGAGAGAGGCTTACATTAGATCTAGGCAACTAGGGACTGAGATAGCGCTGGAAGCTTATAGAGAGTGTAGACGGGATCTTAAAAGGGATATTAGAAAGGCAAAAAGGGGCCACGAGGTGGCTCTGGCAGGCAGGATTAAGGAAAATCCAAAGGCATTTTACACCTATGTAAGGAGCAAAAGGATGGTTAGAGGCAAGATTGGACCTCTTAGGGACAGTGGAGGGGATCTATGCTTAGAGCCTGAGGGAATGGGGGAGATCCTGAATGAATACTTTGCGTCGGTATTCACGCAGGAGACTGGACAGATGTCTGTGCCTGATGTTGACAAAGTTGAGGATTGGTTGAGGGAAATAAGGATTACGAGGAAAGAGGTGTTGGGGCTGTTAGGCAGCTTAAAGACATATAAAGCTCCGGGGCCTGATGGCATTTACCCCAGGCTGCTAAGGGAGTTGAGGGAAGACTTGGCTGGGCCTCTGACGCAAATCTTTGTCTCTTCCTTGGACACAGGTGAGGTCCCAGAGGACTGGAGGATAGCAAACGTAGTACCGTTGTTTAAAAAAGTCAGAGGGATCACCCAGGGAACTATAGGCCGGTGAGCTTGACTTCAGTTATAGGTAAGCTAATGGAGAGGATCCTTAGGGACAGGATGTATGAGCATCTGGAGCGCTGCGATCTGATCAGGGATACGCAGCATGGCTTCGTCAAGGGGAAGTCTTGTCTTACGAATCTGGTGGAATTTTTTGAAGAAGTGACAAAAACAGTTGATGAAGGACAGGCTGTTGATGTCGTCTACATGGATTTCAGTAAGGCGTTTGACAAGGTTCCTCATGGTAGACTGATAGAGAAGGTGAAGGCGCATGGGATACAGGGTTGGGTATGTAGATGGGTCGAGAACTGGCTCGGGAGGAGGAGACAGAGGGTAGTAGTGGAAGGCTCTTTTTCCGGCTGGAAGCCTGTCACTAGTGGAGTGCCACAAGGCTCAGTACTAGGTCCTCTTCTATTTGTGGTCTACATAAACGACTTGGAAGTAGGGGTAGGTGGTGAGATCAGCAAATTTGCTGATGACACCAAGATGCTTGGATTGGCGGGTACAGAAGAGCAGTGTCAGGCAATACAACAGGACATAGACAGGTTGGTAGATTGGGCAGATAGATGGCAAATGGAATTTAATCCGGAAAAATGCGAGGTGATGCATTTTGGCCGGAAAAATGTAGAAGAGAATTATAGGATAAAAGGTAAAACTATAAGGAGCATAGAGACGCAGAGAGACTTGGGGGTGCAGGTTCACAAGTCTCTGAAGGTGTCCTCACAGGTGGAGAAGGTGACAAAGAAGGCGTATAGTATGTTAGCTTTCATAGAAAAGGGTATAGAATATAAGAGTAGGAGTTTGATGTTGCAGTTGTATACAACTTTGGTTAGGCCTCACTTGGAATACTGCGCCCAGTTCTGGTCTCCGTACTATCGGAAGGATGTGGAGTCCTTGGAGAGAGTGCAGAGGAGGTTTACCAGGATGCTGCCTGGTATGGAAGGACTGTCCTATGAGGAACGATTAGATAGACTGGGGTTGTTTTCCCTTGAAAGACGTCAGCTTAGAGGGGATCTCATAGAGGTGTATAAGATTATAAGGGGTATAGATAGAGTAAATGGAGGTAAACTTTTTCCACCTTTAGAAATGGATAGGACGAGAGGTCATGGCCATAGGGTGAGGGGGGCTATGTATAGGACGAATATTAGAGGGCAGTTTTTCACACAAAGGGTAGTGGGGGTGTGGAATGCACTGCCGAGTAAGGTGGTGGGAGCAGGCACGCTGGGGCTGTTTAAGGGTCTCTTGGACAGCCACATGAGCGGTATGCAGATAGAGGGATATATTAGGACTGTTTAACTACGGCTTTTTTCCACAGGTAATTCGGTCCATAATTTGAGCACGCATTCGGCAGGTGGTGCGGGTACAGCTCTTGGATGTTGATTCATGGGTTGCCTGGTACCTCATGTCGTATATGAGTGCTTTATGTGGACCACCTGAAGGGCACCATGACAGCTCAGAGACTATCGATGTGGCTGTGCAGACACTTGGAATTGGGCCAGTGTCTGCGGGAGTTTGCGCGTTCTCCCCGTGGTTGCGTGGGTTTTCTCCGGGCACTCCGGTTTCCTCCCACAACCCAAAAATTCGCTCTTAGGCTGATTGGGTAACAAATTGTCCCTATGGTGAAAATTTTCCATATTAGGAATAATATATATATTATTATATAGGAATATTAAAATAGGATAATGTATTTGGTATGACGGCGGCGCGGGCTCGTTGGGCCGAAGGGCCTGTTTCCCGTGCTGTGTTGCTTAATAAAAAAAAAAATAATAATAACATAGTGGTTCACACTGCGGCCTCACAGGGCCAGGGACTTGGGTTCGTTTCCTGGCTTGGGTCACTGTGCAGAGTCTGCACGTTTCCCTATATCTGTGTAGATTTCCTCTGGGTGCTGAGGTTTCCTCCCATAGTCTGAAAGATATGCTGACTAAGTGCATTGGAGATGTTAAATTCTTCTTCAGTGTAACCGAAAAGGCACGGAGTGTGGTGACTAGGGGGTTTTCACAGTAACTTTATTGCTGTGTTAATAAGCTTACTTGTATCACTAATAAATAAACTTTAAAAAGTTTAAACATTTAATTTTTTTGATATCTGCAGCTCCGTCCAAGGAAGTCATTTATATCTCTTCAGTTTACATTGTGGAGTGCCAGAATCATTCCTTTGCCTGGTTCTGCTGTGCAGGTGCTAAGCAGGCAGATTCGTTTCTGTCTTTTTGATGGTCAAAGAGTAAGTCACCTATTGGTTAAACGCTTCATTTGTAGTGAATTTTGTGTGATAGGATGTTGTATGTATCACCTGGACAAAAGTAGGCTGAGTAGGCTGCTACGAAGGCAATTATTTCACAAGGATCATCTGCCTGTAATGGAGACAATGAGAGAAAGAAAGTTATTCCTTTTAAAATGCCCTTCACAAATGCAAAGTGCCAATCAGTTACTTCTTTAAAAGAAAATAACCGCAGTTGAAAGGACAGAGGGTAGCTAGTTTGCATCCAAGTCGGTCTTAGAAACTGCTTTGTGATGAAGGTCAGATAAAGTATCATGGTGATATTGGTTAGGAGTACATATTGGTTGGGGCATCTAGGACAGTTATCTTGTTCATCCCTATAATAAGTTGGGACGTTTTGCATGCATCAGTGAGTGCATTTGTTTAAAGTTTCGGCCAAAAAATTACGCTTCTGACAATGCAGTACGTTCTGGTATTGCATTGGAGTATCAGCCTATGTTTTATACTCGGGTCTGTAGTGGAACTTGAGCTTACCAGTTAATAGTTTCTGTCTGAAAGTAAAAATAAGCATGAAAATTGTGGATGCTTCATCCATAATTTTCCAAACCTCTCTTGATTTAGGTATTATCCCACTGGATCAAGAAATTGCCAATGTCACTCCAATATTTAAGAAGGGTTGGAAAGATATATAGGAAACTATAGATCCTAATTATTGAAAATTATATTCCTGACTGTCCAGGTGATATAGAGTCAATGAGCACTTTGGCAGGTTGGGGGAATGAACTCAGCATAGAGCAATAATATTGTTAGGAATCAGTTCAGAAACTCCAAAATGCACTATGAAGTTAGCCTGGATGCCAACTGTTTTTTGCTTTGGCATTAGTGTGAGCATAAACAACTTCATTCCAGGTGTGATTCCATTGAACCACTAGGAAGTTTTTTTTTATCAAAACAAGCTTTATTTAACAATACAGTTTAATGATCACAAAAAAAGAATTAGAGTTGCTTTTACCACTTGAAATACTTAAACATGACAAGATACAATACTTTACTGCTCCATAGAAGCGTCCCTATTTTTAAACTGTGTCCCCTAATTCTAGCCTCCTACAAGGGGAAACATCATTTCAGCATCTACTCTGTAAGTTTCCACCGGCCCCACGTTCCTGACTTGATCTTGGATGTTTTAATAAGATCACCTCATTTTTTAAAAATTCCGTTGGATGCAGGCTCAACCCTATCCAACCTTTTCGCATAAGACAAACCCTTCTCATCCCAGCAATCCGTGGAATGAACCTTCTCTGCAACATTTTTGAGTTGTAATCCAGCAGTGAATTTGAACTGCATTGCTGAGATAATTATCAGTGGTAGCCAGCAGCCAAGGAAGAATAATAATATCATAATATGCTAGAACAGTTTTTTAACCTTTCAGTGACACACAGGGCGGGATTTTACGGCTTCACTTATCCCAAAACATTAAAATCCCACCTGGGTCAATGGACTTTTCCATGATCTGCCCCTCACCTGTTCTGATTTCTGTGGTGGGCAGAGTGGTAAAATTCTGACCGCAATCTTTTTAAAAAATCCTTAGAAGTTCACATCCCTTCCGCAGACCTTATTGGCCCTTCAGTCGTTTACTCAATAGATTTGTAACTTCTACAATGTGAGTCAAGGCCTTTGTTATATCAGAAATGGGATCAGTTTAAATTTAGTTGTGAGTTCAAATGACCTGTTGAGCTTGGGTTTCCCTGATTTTTGAGTCTAAAATTTGGACATTTGAGTAAGATATGGAGAGTGTATGTTACTTAAAGATAGAATTGATTAGATATCAGATGGTTTGTCTTTTTAGACAAGATTATTGACATTTGGAAGGTATTGCAAGTCCCCAGCTGACCTGATATTACAAGTTCCAAAGAATATATGGGATTTTGAACATGTCTTTCGGAGTTGGAGAGAAATTTGCTCTGTTTTAATTTACAATTTGGCATGGATTTTTTTCTATCTACGTTCTCCCACATTAGGTGGCTGCTGTTAGGCATTGGGGATCATGATGCTCAGTTACGGCTTGAATGTTGATGATAATCGTCTGGTGGCACAGTGACATAGTTAGCACTGCTGTCTTACAACGCCAGGGACTCGGGTTTAACTCCGGCCTCAGATAACTGTCTGTATGGAATCTGCATGTTCTCCTCATGTCTGCCTGAATTTCCTCTGGTGCTTTGGTTTCCTCTGACAGTCCAAAGATATGCATGCGGGTTAGGTTAATTGGCTATGCTAAATTGTCCCTTAATGTGTCAGGGGGATTAGAAGGGTTATGGTAATAAGATCTGCGTGGGATTGTTCTTAGTGCAGGTTGGATGGGCCAGATGGCCTCCTTCTGTACTATAAGTTCTATGGTTCAAACTATGGTTCTATAATAAATCAACTGGCTTTTTCTAGACAGAATATTCCTGTGTGTGTGTTGGGGAAAGCTAGAAATAAGATGAAGCAGAATCAATTTATCCATGTTATTATGCACTGTAATTTGTATTTATTCACTGCTCTTCATTGTTACTGTGTTCCAGGTTCTCAGCAATATACATACAGTCAGAGCAACTTGGCAAGTAAAAAATCCCAAATCGTGGACCTTTTCTCCAAGAGTAGGTTTACTTTTCACTCTTTTTTAACACAGGCTGTGGAATGCACTTCTGGAATTAAGTGATAAAATAAAACCTGTATTAATATTTAAGAATGATTTTTATTTGTGCTTGAAGGAAAAGAAACTAAAGGTATGTGAGGAATCTTGAGTATACCAGTTGCAACCTCAGGATAAGGAGCTAATTATTTAATGAGGAGAAATTTCTTCACATGGGTGGGGTGGGGGAATGGATAGGCAAAAATTTCTCCCCCTGGTCTTCAATATTTTTATCAAATCTCTTCATTACCTTCTCTACTGTCATGAGAACAGTTTCAGCTGCACTCTTTTATCCACCTAACTGAAGTCTCTCATCTCCAGGACATGTTATGTAAATCTTTTCTGTATTTTCTCCATTGCCCTCACATTCTTCCTAAAGTATAATACCTACAGTTGGATACAATAATCCAGTTGTGGTGAAGCCAGCGTTTTATAAAGGTCCATTATGACTCTCTCATTTTGTACTCTATACATCTATTTATAAAACCTTATTAATTTTTTTTTCTCAGTCAGTGCTGCCATCTTCAACAATGTGTACACATATACTTAAGGTTTCTTTTCAAATTGTAAAAATGTGGAAAGCACAGCTGCAGAGGCAACACACACAGAATCAGTTGAAGTTTTCACAATGAGGATAAATATTAAAGTAATACTAATACTAAATAAAGTCTTTATTGATTATGAAGAAAGGATAGGGAATTGAAATTTAAACAATAATAAACATGATTAATAAAATTGCAGGCAAAATTTGATAAATCCAATAGCTTACTTCTGTTGTCTTTCTTACCATGTGTAAGGAGAATATGGATCAGTGTATATTTTATATGGCACCATCCCATATTTCAGAATTATCATGTATAGTGAATTACTTCGAAGTATTTCTATGCAATCATTTTATATACAAAATCCTGCAAGATAATGAGTAAATTGTGTTCAGTTTTGGTGAAGTTTGGTTGAGGAAGAAATATTAGTCAAGATCAGAAGAACAAGTGCAGCAGCAGGACATTTCACCCCTGAAGTCTGCTCTGCCATTTGCTAACATCAGGACTTATCTGATTGAGACTCAACTCCATTTTCCTGCCCCCATCCCCCACCCTGCAGTAACTTGACTGCCTATGGAGGCAATCACAGTAAGAAGTCTGACAATATCAGTTTAAATCCAACTGATTTATTTGATAGTAAACTCGCAAGCTTTCGACTCTATGGCCTTCGTCAGGCGAATGAGGTGTTCTGGTCTCCAACAGCACACATACCAGCACAGACTGTTTACAGATTACTGATTAGAATGCGAATCTTTACACCTAACCCTGCTATTCAAGTCTTAAAGTGGCTAACAATGTGAGTGGAAGGAACACTGAGCACAGGTTAAAGAGATGTGTATTGTCTCCAGACAGCACAGTAAGTGAGATTTTTTTGGTAACCCAGGTAAGTCATGGGGGTTACAGATAGTGTGACATGAAGCCAAGATCCCTGTTAAGACCGTACTCGTGTGCGAAACTTGGCTATCAGTCTGTGCTCAGCGGCTCTGCGCTGTTGTGTGTTGTGAAGGCCCCCTTGAAGAACGTTTATCCGAAGCTCGGAGGCCGAATGCCCGTGACCGCTGAAGTGTTCGCCAACAGGAAGGGAACAGTTTTGCCTAGTGATTGTCGAGCAATGTTCATTCATCCACTGTCATAGTGCCTGCATAGTCTCCCCAATGTACCATGCTTTGGGACATCCTTTCTTGCAATGTATTAGATAGACAATGTTGGCCGAGTTGCAAGAGTATGTACTGTTTACCTGGTGAATGGTATTCTCACGTTTGATGATGTCGTCCATGTCGATGATCCGGCATGTCTTGCAGAGGTTGCTGTGGCAGGGTTGTGTGGTATTGTGGTAACTGTTCTCCTGAAGGTTGGGTAGTTTACTGCGAACAATGGTCTATTTGAGGTTACATGGTTGTCTGAAGGCAAGAAGTGGGAGTGTGGAAATGGCCCTAGCGAGATGTTCATCATCATCAATGATACGTTGAAAACTCCGGAGAAGATGTCGTAGCTTCTCTGCTCCGGGGAAGTACTGGACGACAAAGGGTACTGTGTCCACCGTGTCCCGTGTTTGACTTCTGAGGAGGTCAGTGCGGTTTATCGCTGTGGCACGTCAGAACTGTTGATTGATGAGTCGAGCGCCATATCCTGTTCTCATGAGGGCATCTTTCAGTGTCTGGAGGTGTCTGTCACGATTCTCTTCTTCAGGTAAACATTCTTCAAGGGTGCCTTCACAACACACGACAGCGCAGAGACTGATAGCCAAGTTCTGCACACATGAGGATGGTCTTAACAGGGATCTTGGCTCCATGTCACACTATCTGTACCCCCCATGACTTGCCTGGATTAGCAAAAAACCTCACTTACTGTGCTATCTGGAGACAATACACATCTCTTTAACCTGTGCTCAGTGCTCCTTCAACTCACATTGTTAGCCACTTTAAGACTTGAATAGCAGGTGTAAAGATTTGCATTCTAATCAGTAATCTGTAAACAGTCTGTGTTGGTATGTGTGCTGTTGGAGACCAGAACACCTCATTCGCCTGACGAAGGCCATCTTTGGCATACCACCACCCTCACCAATCATTCTCATCTCGCTACCTCCACCCACCTACCTCCCCTTCCACCTCACTGAGCACATGATTCTTTCTCACCCCCACTTACCCTCCATTCATTGGATTACCCACACCAATCACTTTTGCCCCTCTTTTCCAAACTGATCATCCAGGCCCCTCCCCACAGAACATGTGATACAACAGCCTGGGGAAAGCAAATTATGAACGGATGTTTGCTTTTTTTATCTAGTAAGAATATATGGGAAAAGTAAGAAATAAAACAGACATAGTCACTGACAGACGCTAATATACTTTGCAAACTTTCAAACAATTTAATCGCATTTTCTTCAAATAGTGGCACATTTTTATCACTAGATAAAGCGATTTATATCTCTTGGGTGAAGACCATATTTAGTTTAGCTTTTATCTTTGTCATATAGTTCCCAAATTTTTGCTATCTTAGTCTGCCATTCTTGTAATTAGATATTGCTGTCCCACTGCCAATGTGTTTTACGCAAATGAATTTAGCACGGTGTCAGTAAAATGTATGTTTGTACTTGTTTTTTTTTCCCTGGTTCCAAGATTTCTGTTCAGCACATCTGAATTAACAAAAATAAATCCAGATTCTCATTTGTATTAAAGATGAAGATATTAAGATAAATTTCAAAATCCATTGTTAACTTCAGAAACAACTTTAGGCTTATCTATCATTTATAGAGCAATATAATTAATCTTGTGTAAAATTAATTGTAAATACCACCAGAGAGATTATACTTTATTAGGTACATTTTGTTTATTCACAAATCAAACTATTAATCTGTGGTTGCTGTGAAGATTTTATGTTCTAATTTTTCTGTACTATTCCAGGTTGCCGGCATACTTCCTAGCTTGCTGGATGGTGACTGCTTTGTTAGGTCAAATTCCCAGTCTCCACACATTGGCATACTGTTTGAACTGGGTATTACCTACTTTCGTTCGGTGAGTTAATTATGATAAGCTTGCTGGTAGTTTAGTTTGCAAGTCCTGAATGTAATATAGCTATTATATTTTAATTCAAATAAGTGTTTATTTATTGTGTTTGAGCTCGAATAAAGATGCCACGTTTGGGATAAAAACAATTTTCGTTGCATTCTGCATGTTTTTAACGAACTTCTTTCATATCACAGTCAACTGGACATCAAGGGGAGTTGAGCTGTGGCTGGGCTTTTCTGGAGCTGTTTACTGCTAATGGTGATGCTGTTCCACACAGGTAAACGAATGCTTTATAAAACAGAACTTCTCAATTAATGGAAATATAAAAGCAAATCTTAACTGCATGCTTAATTCTTACTGGTTTGAATTATTTAGCACTGTTTTCTTATTCAGTGGTCTGACAATGTTTCCCTTACCAGAATCATGTTCTTAAAAATAAGAAAGAGATTGCTTTTGCCCTATGGGCATGAGATTAATCATGATCCTATGTGCAATACTGCTACTAGATTAAGTAGTAACTCTGTACCCTCATGCTCCCTTCAGAAAATATACAGCAAGTAACCTGATCAACTAAAGCCGTAATGTCATGTATGTTTAAATAAGATAGAGTTATCAAAATACAGATTGTATATACTCTTCATTAATGAAGATTCTTGAGCTGGAAATTAAATGGTGCCTGAATTGGGACATAGTCCTATTGCAGAATATGGCCCTTTTCAAATTATTTTTGTTCTTTTTCAAAAAGAGCTAAGGAACAGACAAACAAAGTACAATATAATGAAACAGTTCACCTGCACCTCCACCCACCCCCCAGTAAACAAACAATAAAAAAATTAATTAAAAGTCTATCAACAATAATTAACTGTTTAAAGAAAGAAACAAAATGCTGCCATCTATGGTAAAATTTCTGAGTAGACCCTCTTATATTTGATTTTCTCCAAATAAAAGACATCAAGGCTTCTAACTGGGATATGGCAGTGGGTAGCTTGGGCAGCCTGCGGACTATAAGTGAAACAAATGCAATGAGTTCATAAAGTATCAGAGGATCATACAGTGCAGAAGGAGGCCATTCGGCCCATTGAGTCTGCACCAACCACTATCTCACCTAGGCCCTGTCCCATAAACCCATGCATTTACTAACCCTTAACTGATTAGTCCCCCTGGCATTAAGGGACAATTTAGCATAGCGAGTTCACCTAACCTGCACATTTTTGGACTGTGGACGAAACCGGAGAACCTGGAGAAAACCCACACATACATGAGAAGAATGTGCAAACTCCACACAGATAGTGATCCAAGCTGGGAATTGAACCCGGTCCCTGGCACTGTGAGGCAACAGTGCTAACCACTGTGCTGCCTCCTGCCTCAATTTTAGTGAGACAGGCCAGTTCAAATAGGATTCCAAATGTGGCTATCAAAGGACAAGGACAAAAAATCATACAGCTTTGAACATTCCCTGAACATGTGGGCATGGTATGTAGAGGCCAATGAACACTTGTCATATTTGTTATTTGTGTTTGAAAGGAGCATGCTAATTCCAGCCTTGGTGAAGTGAAATCTGTGCAAAATTTTAAATTTGAATTAGCTGTGCAGATACACGGATTTGGATTGTGTGTCTGTGGGAGTTTGCGCATTCTCCCCGTTCTTGCGTGGGTTTTCTCTGGGTGCTCCGGTTTCCTCCCACATCCCAAAGATGTGCTCTTAGGCTGATTGGCAGAAGAAATTCTCCCTAAGTTGTCTCAAATTTGGTTTCAATGCATAGATCTATAAACATAGACAGGGATCACAGGTAGAAGTGGGAACATCGAGGTGGCGGTGTGGGCTCGTTGGGCCGAAGGGCCTGTTTCCCGTGTTGATTTGTTCTTTGTTCTAAGCTTAACTAAGCTTAAGAGCATGTGGAATTGATCCTAAGGAGGGTCTCCTCCCATCAATCATATGCAAAGTCAAGCCTTAGTTTTGCTTCCCAGTAACTTCTTATCTTGCGGAGAGGGGAGGATCCAGAGGATAGCATGAGATCATACGAACTTGAAATAAAATCTCTGTAACTTTGGGGCAGTGACAAAATCCCTTCCTATGGGCATATTAAGAGGTATTAGAACATATGACCAAAAGCTTAGTCAATAAGGTCATCAATGGTCCGTCCTTACCTTCCTTTTTGAGTTTTGTGGAAATGTGCTTGTTTCCCATACTTTTTCTTTCTCTTACCTTCTTTTATGCGTCTTGTGAAATGCCCTCCCTATTCTTGTAATATATCTTGGAATGTCTCAGCCACTGTATAATGTCTTGTCAATGATGACATCCACACATCTTTGTGATTTTTTTGAAGTAGATCAAAAATATTAATGCTTGTGTATTGTTTGGTATTTTTTCATGAACATTATAGGACCTATGAATTGGTATTAAATGGTGGAACACCTTATGAGAAAGGATTAGAAGTTGATCCAACAGTTTCTAAGAGAGGTGAGATGTATCAATTTTTACACATATTCTTGAATCCTTGAACTATATCCTCCTAATCTTGTTTTGCCTTTCTGCTTTAGCTTCTCTTTTTGAACAACTGATGGTCACCAGGAAACAACCGAAACTACTAATAAAACTGAAGTCACCAACTAAGAAGATGAGAGATATTCTAGAGTAAGTATTTATGATCTGTGTTGTAATTTATTTTGTAAGACCACCAAACCATACCAATTTAAGTAGTACTTTATTTTTGAATAGGCATTTCATTTTGTTGAATACCCATGTCCCACTGAGATAAAGAACAAAAAAAATTACAGCACAGGAACAAGCTCCTTGGCCCTCCAAGTCTGCACCAACCGTGCTGCCTGACTTAACTAAAACCCCCTACCATTCTGAGGACTCTATTCCCATCCTATTCATGTACTTGTCAAGATGCCCTTAAAAGTCACTACTGAGAGTTCCAGGCACTCACTATTCTCTGCCTCGTATATCTCCTTCAAACCTTGCCCCTCGCACCTCAAACCTATGCCTCCTAGTAATTGACTCTTGCACCCTGGGAAAAAGCTTCTGACTATCCACTCTGTCCATGCTTCTCTTAATCTTGCAGATTTTTATTAGGTCTCCCCTCAACCTCCATCACTTCAGTGACAACAAATCAAGTTTCTCCAATCTCTCCTCATAGTTAATGCCCTCCGTGCCAAGCGACATCCTGATGGATCTTTTCTATACCCTCTGCAAACACACCACGTCCTTCCGGTAGTGTGGCAACCAGAATTGAACACTATGTGCAAGTAACTTGGAGGGCCTAATATTTTTGATTCCTTTAGATATGTGGGAGAATGAATGCTGCAGGAGGATGAATTTCTAGGGAATCTTTATTTATTTATTAGTCACAGGTAAGCTTACATTAACACTGCAAATAAGTTAATGTGAAATCCTCTCTTGCCACACTCTGGTGCCTGTTTGGGTGTACTGAGGGAGAATTTAGCACGGCCAATTCACCTAAGTTGCACTTTGAAGTGTGGGAAGAAACCTACGCAGACATGAAAAAAAAATGCAGAGTGCACACAGACAGTGACCCAAGCTGGGAATTGAAACCTGGGTCCTTGGCACTGTGAGGGAGCAATCCTAACCATTATACCTAGATTATCTGGCGTATCTTTATCTGAAGCATCTTTATCTGAAGCACTGTGGAACCTCCAGTAAATAGTGTAAACAGCCTCTATGTGGTAAACATAGGTTTTAATCAGACAAGTAGAGGGGAACTATTTCCACTCACTACAGGACTATCAAGCTCATCATCAAAAACAACAAAGGGAGAAGTTGAGAGATTTTTTTTTACACAGCATGTTGTTAGGCTTGAGGAGGTTGCTGGAGCAATTAGCTGGATTAGGTTTGTCTTGCTTTTTGAAATGATGGAGAAAATTAATGTAATTACATGCAGAAACTTAATTCACCAATTAGCATCTGTGGCTACATTCCTGTGTGGACACTGCAGAAGTTGTTGAATAGCATTGGTTCACATCCAAGAGCTATAATGTAACAATGATTGACTTGTATTGAGTACTTGCTTACTTTTATTCACAGCTTGCTTCCACAAACTCTGGTTGGCCCAATTTGCTGCATCCACCTGTTGGCATTTTATCGACAAATACTTGCAGATGCTCTTCTTAAAGACCGAGTTAATATACAAAAAGCTGGTGAGACCTGAGACTAAAAATTTGCACTATGTCTAAAGGTGAAAATTACTCTAGGTGTAGACATACATAATCACTGAAACCGCTATTTTAATAAAGTCATGGCTGATCCTCTGTCTTAACTCCACTCTCCCATCCATCCTCATGTCCCTTGGATCCATTGAAGTCTAAAATTGATCTCAGAGTAGAATATCCTCTATGACTGAACATTCAGAATTTATTCAAGGCTGGACAGTACTAATCCCTATCCATCTCCTCTTGGAAGTTAAAACAAACTGATCAGTTGTGTTGTGGTCATTTTGCTGGTCTGCCCTATAGACTTTGCCATTATCCGCAGAGCCAGCCACCATCTCATAAGGACAAAGTTCGAGGTTTTTAAACAACTGGTGTGTCCATGATTGGGAATTATTTAAACTGCACTGATATGAATGTCAATATTGTTTGATATTTTTAAAGCAATAGAAATTAATAGCACAGAGTATACCATTTTCCTGTTTCATCATTGATAACGTCCATGCCTCAAGGCAATAAATTCTTATCTAGCCATGAAGGTTTTAAATTAACTTACAAGTTGTGGTTGTCGCTAGCTTTATTGTCTTCTATTTACACAGCAGAGTTCCTTTGCACATAATTTAGGATTGCCCTTGCACGAAACAAGTTCCCCTGTCCACCTGACATTGTGTTGTTCGCTGTTTCAAGTATTTATTCAATACATCTTTAAAAGGCGAAAATGATTTTAGTAAAATATTTTGGGAGCTCCCCAGGAGTGCCATCCAACAAAATTTATCATCCATCTACGCAGGGAGAAATAAATGTTTAGCCAAAGAATAATTTAAGGAATACCTTATGGGAGAAAAGAGAGGCAGAATTCCAAAGCTTTAGGAAGTTGACATGGCCACAAATGGTAGAGCGATTTTAAAATGGAGGATATTTAAGAAGGCAAAATTGAAGAACACCAGATATTTTAAGAGGGTTATAATGCTGGCGGGGATTAAAGAGGGAGGGAGGGCAATGCCATGGCAAGGATCTGAAAAAAGGATGAGAATTTCAAAATCGAGGCATTGCTTAACCAGGAACCAATGTAGGTCCGTGAGCAAGGGATGATGGGTGAAAGGGATTTGGTATTGCTTAGGGCTTGGACAGAAATGATTTAGATTACCTCAAGTTTACATAGGGTAGAATGTGGGAGTCTGGTCAGGAGTATGTTGTAATAGTCAAGTCAAATCAAGATGAGGGATTCTATGGCTTACGAGCTGAAGCAAGCACATAAATGGATGATTTTACAGAGGTGAAAATAAGCAGTCTTTGTAATGGTACAGATATAAAATAGAGCTTATCTTAGGATGAAATATGATTTGCAAACAGTTCAGCCTCAAGAATTGCTAGGGAGAGGGGAAGGAGTTAGTGTCTAGGGAGCTGAATTTGTGGTGGGATCTAATAGCTTTGTTTTTCCTGATATTCTATTGGGAGTAAATTTCTGCTCATTCAGTGCTGATATCAAAGGAGCAATATTCCAATTTATAGTGGTGAGGAATTGAGTGAGATGGTAGTAGATAGAGTTAAATATAGTGAATGTTCAGTGGAAACTGCCACTTTAAGTCAGATTTTCATAGCCTCCTCAATACCAGTAGGAGCAGTCCATGTGTGAGTCAATCTCACCTCATAATGGCCACTCCCCTTTGAACAAAGGCTTTCCCCATCAATGAATCCTGCACCAAGACATTAAACATCACTAAAATATATCTCACCAATACTGATTATTTTCACCTCATTACAGCAACTCCATCAAGTACTCAATACATAATACTCCCCACCCAAACTACTGTGTCAGTGATATAATTCTGTCAAAGGAAGCTACTGGTTTTGGACTAGTTCTTGTAGTTTGCCAAATTTTCTTCAACAGAGAAACTTTTGATGTGCTCTAATAATTATTTGCATCAGCATTGATTTTCCTTGTTTACTTTATTTGCAGATCTCATTGGTAACCCAGTGTTGGCAACATTTTCCGAAGTACTGGAACAAACAGATATCTTAGATGCTCTTAGGGTGAGTCTGTTGTTGCTTAGCATTACCATTTCCTGAGCATGTTGAATACCAGATAATTACTCCAGTGCTGTTCTAACCGCTCTCGTGCTCCATTTTACACAAATTCCATCTCACCCAAACATTTCTATAGTGTCTGCCGAAATAATGAAATATTTTAACCATAGACAGAGGCGGGTTCAATTTTGTCTTTTAAAAAGCATTCACACAGTTACATGAATAAAATGGATATAGAAGGATTTGGGCAAACGTGGGCAATTGGGACTAGCTTGGTGGTAAAACTGGGTGGCATGGACAAGTTGAGCTGAAGGGCCTATTTCAATGCTGTTCACCTCCTATGATCTCTATTATAGAGATATAGAAATAGGATGGCACAATGATTAATACTGCTGTCTTACAGTGCCAGGTACCTGGGTATGATTCCTGGTTTGGGTTGCTCTGTGTGTGTGTGTGTATGTGTGTGTGTGTGTATGCGGAATCTGCACGTTTTCCCTATATCTGTGTGGGCTTCCTCCAAGTGCTCCAGTTTTCTCCCAAAATCTGAAAGATATGCTGGTTAGGTGCTTTGGCCATGATAAATTTGTTATTTTTGTAAATGACCTGCATTGTAGTATCATTGAAGATGGCAATGCTCATGGAGCCTCCCTCTGTGGTAGGATATTTAATTAGTGACTGAATGTGGTAGAAAGTTGCAGTGCTTTGATCTAATATGTTTGTTGTGAGATTACTTAACACTGTCTATAGTATGCTGCCTCTGCTGTTTATCATATCTGTAAGTATTCCTGTTGTAGCTCCACCTGGTTGACAGCTCATTTTTGGTATGCCTGATGCTACACCTGGCACGGCCTCCTACATTACAAGAATTTGATTAGAATTTTGAAATCAAAATGTTCATATTGATTCTAGCTTGCTGTCCATAATCAAAGATCATGGTCGGAATTTTCTTGCCCACCCGCCATGGGAACTGTAGCGGGTGGGATACGGACAATACAAATGTCCGTTGACTTCAGCCTGGCATTGCAAGGCAGCATTGCTAATCACTGTGCCATCCTGTTTCTATGTCTCTATAGTAGAGGTCATAGAGGTGAACAGCATGGAAACAGGCCTTTCGGCCCAATTTATTCATGCCACCCAGTTTTTATCACTAAGCTAATCTCAATTGCCTGTGTTTAACCCATATCTTTCAAGTCATCTCCTCCACCTCCATCTACCAATTCTGAACTTCAGTGTCAGATGATTTGTAAATTCCAGTTAAGAAGGTTTCAACACTAAAGCTGACAGGAGAATGCACAATGCATTCTAAAATGGCATTAGTATTTGTTTTAACTCAGCACTGATATTAATCAGCCTCAAGTTTTTAAAGTAATTATTAACAACAGATATTGTTATTGATCACATGATGTACTTAATTTCTGCACCCCATTTTAGAATTGTGCCCTTTATTTTATATTGCTTCTCCTTATTCTTCTGACAGAAGGTATTGCTTTACGTTTCTTTGCATATTCATTTGAACACTTTTATTTCTGCGACTGAGGATTATATGTTTTGTTTGATAAAAATACTGTTAATATGGAAAGTGTTCTCACCATTACTGACACTGTTTGATTTCCACTTGACAGAGTGCGTGGTCTGAAAAGGAAGTAACTTTAAGCCGGCCTGAGAAGGTATTATGTTTTCAGAGTATGTTACCAGCCTGATTTGCCTGGAAATTAAGAGCAACATCATAACTTAGAAGTAAATACCCTGCTTGCAACATATTTGATGTGGAAATGTCAGCGTTGGACTGGAGTAAGCACAGTAAGAAGTCTCACAACTCTAGGTTAAAGATTTTTTTGGTATCACGAGCTTTCGGAGCCATGCTCCTTCCTCAGGTGACTGGAGAGTTGGGTTCACAAATACGGCACATGTATAGGCAGAGACACAATTGCAAGATAATGGTTGGATTCCAAAATGGATTTTGCCTATATGTGTCTGTTTGTAATCCCATCTTTCCACTCACCTGATGAAGGAACGGCACTCTGAAAGCTTGTGATACCAAATAAACCTCTTGGACTTTAACCTGGAGTTGTGAGACTTCTTACTGTACAACATACTTCATTCCTCCCTTCTGGAAATTTTCCAAACTTTAGTTCATTGCAATAAAAAAAAACAAACATAGGCCAAGCTGTTTTTGTTCAGATGGAAGGAGGAGTGACCATTAACAACAAGAAGCTGCATTTATGCAGCATTCTTATAGTGATAAAACATCCGAGAGAGCTTCACAGGAGAACTACCAAACACAATTTATCAGATGGAACTTCTTCATTATGTAGCTGTTGAATGCTCTTGGTTGTTCAAGAGCACAAATGGAAATTTACAGGAGGTATGTGGTTCTGTTTTTCTATCTATCTCCATCTTACAGAAATCATGGTGCACGAAGGTTGTAACGAATCTAGTCAAAAAGAAAAGAAAAGCGTACAAAAGATTCAGGGAACTGGGTAATGTTAGGGATCTAGAGGAATATACAGCTTGAAGGAAAGAACTTAAGAAGGAAATTAGGAGAGCCAGAAGGAGTCATGAGAAGGCCTTGGCAGATAAGATTAAGGAAAATCCTAAGGCATTTTACAAATATGTGAAGAGTAGAAAGATGAAATGTGAAGGAATAGAACCTATAAAATGTGACAGTGGGAAATTTATATAGAACTGGTAGAAATAGCTTTGGTATTCATGGTGGAAAAAGATCTTGGTGGTTGTAGTGTAGACTTGCGGCAGACTGAAAAGCTTGAGTATGTGGACATTAAGAAAGAGGATGTGAATAGCATCAAGATAGATAAGTCGTTGGGACCAGATGGGATGTACCCCAGGTTATTGTGGGAGGCGAGGGAAGAGATTGCAGAGATTCTGGCGACGATCTTTGCGTCGTTGATGGAAATGGGAGGGATTGTGGAGGATTGGAGGATTGCGGATGTGATTCCTATATTCAAGAAAGTGAGTAGAGATAGCCCTGGAAATTATCGACCAGTGAATCTAACCTCGGTAGTTGGTAAGTTGATGGAGAAGATCCTGAGGGACAGGACTTATGACATTTAGAGAAGTTTATTATGCTCAAAAGTAGTCAGCAGGGTTTTGCCAAAGGCAGATTGTGCCTTATGAGCCTGGTTGAATTCTTTGAAAATGTGACTAAACACATTGACGAAGGAAGAGCAGTAGATGTAGTTTATATGGACTTCAGCAAAGTGTTCAATAAGGTCCCCCATGCAAGACTTATTGAGAAAGTGAGGGGGCATGGGATGCAAGGAGACATTGCTTTGTGGATCCTGAACTGGCTTGCCTGCAGAAGGCAGAGTGGCTGTAGATGGATCTTTTTCTGCATGGAGGTTGGTCACCAATGGAGTGCTGTTCTGGGACCCTCGCTGTTTGTGATTTTATAAATGATCTGGATGAGGAAGTGGAGGGATTGGTTGGTAAGTTTGTCAATGACACAAAGGTTGGTGGTGTTGTGGATAGTCTGGAGGGATATCAGAAGTTGCAGCATGACATTGATAGGATGCAAGACTGAATGGAGAAGTGGCAGATGGACTTCAACCCAGATAAATGTATAGTAGTACATTTTGGCAGGTCAATTGGGATAAAGGAGTATAATATTAAGGTAAGACTCTTAGCACTGTGGAAATCCAGAAGGATCTTGGGGTCCGGGTTCATAGGACTCTCAAATTGGCTTTACAGGTAGAAAATTTGGTTAAGAAGGCATATGAAGTCAGGAGATAATGTTGCAGCTTTATACGACTCTGCTCAGACCCCAATTGGAGTACTATGCTCAGTTCTGGTTGCCTCATTACAGGAAGGATGTGGAAGCCATTGAAAGGGTGCAGAGGAGATTTACAAGGATGTTGCCTAGATTGGGTGGGATGTCTTATGAGGATAGGTTGAGAGAGCTCGGTCTTTCCTCCTTGGAGAGATGAAGGATGAGAGGTGACCTGATAGAGATGTATAAGATGTTGAGAGGTATTGATCAGGTGGATTCTCAAAGGCTTTTTCCCAGGGCTGAAATGGCTGCCACAAGAGGACACAGGTTTAAGGTGCTGGGGAGTAGGTACAGAGGAGATGTCAGAGGTAAGTTTTTCACTCAGAGGGTGATGGGTGCGTGGAATTGGCTGCCATCAGTGGTGGTAGAGACGAACTCGCTGGGGTCTTTTAAGAGACTCCTGGATGAGTACATGGAACTTAATGAATTGAGGGTTATAGGTAAGCCTACTAGGTAGAGATCTGTTCGGTGCAACTTGTGTTTTTCTACGATTCTATGAAAACGCCACACTCAGTCACCTCTTGAGGTACATAGAGAGAGAATTTAGTATAGTCAATGCACTGAACCAGCAAGTCTTCCAGACAGTGGAAGGAAACTGGAGCACCCAGAACAAAACCCATGCAGACATGGAACATAGAACATTACAGCGCAGAACAGGCCCTTCGGCCTTCGATGTTGCGCCGACCAATTCTGAAAAAAAAAGCAATGACCCTCCAAACTAAACCATTCCCTTCTCTTCCATAAACTTATCAACTAACCTCTTAAACGCCACCAAACTTGGCGCATCTACAACTGCCGCAGGCAGGGCATTCCACTCCCTAACCACCCTCTGGGTAAAGAACCTACCTCTGATATCCGTCCTATAACTATCACCCCTTAATTTAAAGCTGTGTCCCCTCGTGCTAGCTTTCTCCATCCTAGGAAAAAGGCTATCACTGTCCACCCTATCTAAACCTCTAATCATCTTATATGTTTCGATTAGGTCCCCTCTTAGCCGCCTCCTTTCTAACGAAAACAACCTCAAATCCCTCAGCCTCTCCTCATAAGACCTGCCCTCCATACCAGGCAACATCCTGGTAAACCTCCTCTGTACCCTCTCCAATGCCTCCACATCTTTCTTATAATGTGGGGACCAGAACTGCACACAATACTCCAAGTGCGGCCGCACTAGAGTTTTGTACAGTTGCAACATGACGTTGCGGCTCCGAAATTCAATCCCCCTACCAATTAAAGCTAAGACTCCGTATGCCTTCTTAACAACCTTATCGACTTGATTGCCAACTTTCAGGGATCTATGCACATATAAACCAAGATCCCTCTGTTCATCAACACTATTAAGAGTCCTACCATTAGCCCTATACTCTACACATTTGTTATTCCTGCCAAAGTGAATTACCTCACACTTTTCCACATTAAAATCCATTTGCCACCTCTCGGCCCAGCTCTGCAACTTGTCCAAGTCTCTCTGCAAACTATAACACCCCTATTCACTATCTACCACTCCACCGACTTTGGTGTCATCCACAAATTTACTAATCCATCCTTCAATACCCTCATCCAGATCATTTATAAAAATTACAAACAGCAGGGGCCCCAAAACAGACCCTGAGGTACACCACTTGTCACCGAACTCCACGATGAATATCTCCCATCAACCACCACCTCTGTCTTCTATCTGCTAGCCAATTCCTAATCCAATTAGCTAAATCACCCTCTATCCCATACATCTGCATTTTCTGCAGAAGCCTTCCAAGGGCCACCTTATCGAACGCCTTACTAAAGTCCATATATACCACATCAACTGCCTTACCCCCATCCACCTCTTTGGTCACTTTTTCAAAAAACTCAATAAGGTTAGTAAGGCACGACCTACTCTTCACAAAAGGGTAGAACATATGGGGAGAACATGCAGAGTCCTTACAAACTGACCCAAACCGGGAGTTAAACCCAGGTCCCTGGTATTGTGAGGCAGCAGTGCTAAGCACTGCACCAATGTGTTGACCAATTTGCAATGTACATTTTAAGTTTTGTCACTTTAAAGGCCAAAAGAGTCACTTTAGAGAGAGTAGAACCTCTTAAGGATCAACAAAGTCATTTATTTGCGTATCCACAAGAAATAGGTGAGATCCTAAATGAATATTTCTCATCAATATTCACTGTTGAGAGAAGCATGAATGTTAGGGAACTTGGGGAAATAAATAGTGATATCTTGAGGAGTATGCATATTACAGAGGAGGTGGTACTGGAAGTCTTAAAGAACACCAAGATAGATAAATCCCTGGGACTTGATGAAGTATCCCAGGACACTCTGGGAGGTTAGGGAGGAAATGTGGGTTCCCAAACAGAGATATTTGCATCATCGATAGTCACAGATGAGGTCTCTGAAGATTCGAGGGTGGCAAATGTTGTCCTTTCTTGACTGCAACGAAAAGCCTGGGAACTACAGGCTGGTGAGTCTCACATCTGTAGTGGGTAATTTATAAAAACTTATTTTGAGAGACAGGATCTAAAAGGCATGTAGAGATGCAAGAACTGATTAGGGACAGCCAGCATGTCTCACAAATTTGATTTTTTTGAAAGGATAACTAAGAAGGTAGATGAGGGCAGTGCTGTTAATATTGTCTACATGAACTTTAACAAGATCTTTGACAAAGTACCACATAGTAGGTTGTTGCATAAGATTAAATCTCATGCAATCCAGGGTGAGGTAGCCAAATGGATACAAAATCGGCTTGATTACAGAAAACAGAGGGTGGTTATAGAGAGTTGTTTTTCAAACTGGAGGCCTGTGACCAGAAGCGTGTCTTAGGGATCGGTGCTGAATCCACTGTTATTTGTCATTTATATTAATGATTTGAATGAGAGTTTAGCAAGCACAGTTAGTAAGTTTGCAGATGACACCAAAATTGACACCAAACTAGATTACTAGGTTGAATGGGATCTTGGTCAATTAGACCAAACACTTTGGTGCAGTTGGAGTTTAGATAAATGTGAAGTGATGCATGTTGGTAGACTGAACCAGGACAGGACTTACTCAGTTAATGGTAGGGCGTCGGGGAGAGTTCTAGAACTCTCTAGAGATACAGGTTCATAGCTCCTTGAAAATAGAGTTTACAAGTGGACAGAGTGGTGAAGAAGGCATTTAGCATGCTTGGTTTCATTGGTCAGAGTATTGAATATAGGAGTTGGCGCATCTTGTTGAAGTTGTATAAGACATTGGTAAGGCCACACTTGAAATACTGTATACAGTTTTGGCCACACTAATATAGGAAGGATATTATTAAGCTAGAAAGAGTACAGAAAAGATTTACTAGGATGTTATTAGGACTTGATGGTTTGAGTTATCAGGAGAGGTTGGAAAGACAGGGACTTTTTTCCCTGGAGCATAGGAGGCTGAAGGGTGATCTCAGAGATCTATAAAATGAGAGGCAAAAATCAGCTAGATAGTCAACATCTTTTCCCAAAGGTAGGGGAGCCTAAAACTAAAGGGCATAGGTTTAAGATGAAGGGAAGAGATACAAAAGTGTCCAGAGGGACAATTTTTTCACACACAGGGTGGTGAGTGTCTGGAACGAGCTGCCAGAAGTGGTAGTAGAGGCAGGTACAATTTTGTCTTATTAAAAAGCAGTTAAACAGTTACATGAATAAGATGGGTATTGAGGGATGTGGACCAAACATGGGCAATTGGGACTAGCTTAGGGGTTAAAAAATGGGGCGGCATGGATAGTTGGGCCGAAGGGCTGTTTCCATGCTGTAAATCTCTATGTTTCTAAATGTTGTCCTTCCCCACCGCACCCTTTGTGGAAACACCGAGATTCATTTTAACAATAAAACGTAGAATGTAGTAAATGTAGAATATAAAAAATGGAACGACAGATTAAGTCTTAACAAAGATGCTGTAGCATGGGAAATCTTTATGCTATGGTATACAATTAAGTTGCCAACTGCTGGACTTGGCCAGAGCTATGTTCAGAACAAAGTTTGTCGTATTGTGCATTCACAAAATGAAGAACGATCAATCTCATGAGCCACAGTGGAAAATGAAAAAAACTCAGCATATTTGTAAGAATGCAAAGGAAGATGGATTGGGAATTAAACAAGGGGCTGTGTGTGAATAATAATAAAGAAGATGAATGCAGTATTTGATTGCTAATGGTAACTGAGCGACAGATGTTAAGACCAAAGTGTATGTATAATTTGTACATTACAAGACAGTGCCTGAATCACAAAAATTAATGTATGTCCTATTAAGCATTGATTGGAAAGACCTAAAACTTAGAAATTACCATCATTACTGGGCTCATAAAGCAGCAGTAGGAGTTTGTTGTGACTTCACAAAATGGAACAAAATCAATAGATAACTGAGTAAAGATTTAGTATTATGGTATTATAGAATGTGACTGTTGGTGCAAAAAGAGACGTGCAGTTAAAGTGTTTCACTCTGCACTCATTATTAATAAAAACATACCTGATACGCTTGCTGCATTTGAATCTGCTACTGCATGCAAAAATTTGCTTGAACAGTTTAATATGCTGCCTCCCATGCTCAAAGTCACCTTGGAAATTGAACAGTTTAATAAATTCCTCTTCTTTGCTCGTTGAGAAATCTAAGAATGAGCACTGTCCTACAGCAAGTGTACATTCACCAGTCAGTATAAGTTTTGGGATTTCTCCATCTTCACATGTTATATTGGCCTTAGCAGCAAATTCATAAATAAGATCCAAACAATTTGCTAATTGTGCAACCAGGGCACAGCAAAGCATGGTGAGGCTATCACAAGCAGACCACGACTTGCAGGGCAGGATCTTGAGCCCAGACTCTTCATATGCTGGCTTGCTGGCAGGAATGTAAAATCCAAAGAAAACCAGAAATCACAAATCTTGCTGGCAAGATCAGGATTTCTGGTTTTCCTGCTCTTCCCCAATGATCATAATGGGCGAGAACCTGATTTTAATACATTTTAGTAAATTTAACTATGATTAAGTAGTCCCCTCGCCAAATTATCCATTGTCATGATATATTCATATATTGTCAACGTGATGTCATGTCGGGGGTGCAAAGGCGGCTGCAGCCACGAGGGAGAGGACGGGAGCAGGTTTCTGATGGGTGGATCCAAGAGGGATCCCCATTTAGATGTGGGGGGAGGGACAGGGGAGAGTGGAGAACAAGCACTGAAGGAGGTGCCACCAATAATTTGAAGGATGGAGGAGTCGAGAGGGGTGGATGCAGGTGATAATTGTGGGGGCAGAGCCCCTGATATTTCGGGGAGAGGGGGGTGGAAGTAGAGAATATTGTTCTGATCAGGGCATCCTTTTTAAAAGTCTTGTTGGCTGAGTTCCCATCTTGCCAGAGTGATCGTGTAAACCATACTCACTCTTTTTTTTAATCTGAGCCTCAACACATGGAGAGAAAACTGACATGCGGAGCTGGAGAGCTTTGAAGAAAATTGATGAGATTTCACTTGCTGTACATCATATATACTCACAGGTGGGCCTAAGGCTGCGATTTTTGAAAAGTGCCCAGTCTACCTCAAATTACTGTAGAAGGGCAAGGTATTTTTAAAAAGTTAAGCAGAACATGAAGCTACCATTTCATGCTGCTACTATTTAGTTGCTACACGGGTGGTAGTTTCCACTATCAGAATGATGCTATTGAATCAAAAATATGTTCTGCCTATCATGCGAATCATAGAATCACCACATTGCAGAAGGAGACCATTCGTCCCACTGAGCCTGTACCAACAACAATCTCATGCAAGCCCTATCCTTGTAATCACATGTATTTATCCTGCTAATTCCCCTGATTCAAGAGGGAATTTTAGCATAGCCAATCCACCTTGCCAGCACATCTTTGGACTGTGGGAGGAATGATATGGAGATGCCAGTTTTGGACTGGGGTACGTACAGTAAGAAGTCTCACAACATTGGGTTAAAGTCCAACAAATTTATTTGGCAGACAAGCTTTCAGAGCACTGCTTCTTCATCAGGTGAGGAAACCAGAGCACCTGGAAAAAACCTAGAGGAAACCAGAGCACCTGGAAGAAAACAGAGTTAACCAGAAGAAACCCACGCAGACACACTTCATACTCCACGCAGACACTCACCTGAGGCTGGAATTGAGGTCCCTGGCGCTGTAAGGCAGGCAGTGCTAACTACTGTCCTACTGTGCTGTCCACAAATGAGTTGTGTGTTTTATAAATTTTCATGTTGGTGCAGTGCCAACTCTGTAGGCTGTAAATACCAATGATTGGCAGATTGCATCAAACAGCAGGTCCCTGATTGTTTGTAATAGGCAGAGAGATTACTGACTCTGCAATGGGTCCCTGGAAATTGGAAGGTAACAAATATAACGTCACTAGTTGAGAAAGAACAGAGAGAGCAAATAGGGAACTTTTTAGCCTGACATCAGCAATAGTTATAGAGATTTGCAGCATGAAAACAAGCCCTTTGTCTCAACATGTCCATGCCACCCAGTTTTTACTACTGAGCTATTCCCAGTTGCCCAAGTTTGGTCCATATCCATCCATACCATCTTACCAATGTAACTGTCTAAATGCTTTTAAAAAAAATTGTATCTGCCTTTACTATTGTGTCTGGTAGCTAGTTCCAGCCACTTACCAATGTCTTGTACAACTCCAACAAGACATTCCAACTCCTATATTCAATGTTCTGACCAATGAAACCAAAGTAAAATGCTAGAACCTATTAAAAAGGATGTAATAATTGGGTACATAGGAAATGATGATAGAAATGACCAGAATAAATGTGGATTTATGAAACCAAAATCACATTTTGCAAACCTATATTGTGACTGTAATTAGCGAAATAGATGAGGGGAAATCACTCGTGATTTTCAGAAGGCATTGATTAAGGTGCCAAATTAAACAGAATTGAAGCACATGGGATTGGGAGTAATACGCTGACATGGATTGAGAATTGACTAATGCACTGAAGACATAAATGTGACACTCTCAGGTTGGTAGGCAGTGACTGGTGGGGTGCCACAAAGATCAGTGCTTGGGCCCCAACTTTACACAACTATATCAATGATTTGGATCTGGGAACCAAAAACAATAGTTCCAAATTTACCGATTACACAAAACTGGATGAGAATGTGAATTGTGAAGAAGATATAAAGAATCTTCAAGGGGATTTAGATAGTTTGTAAGTGGGCAAGAACATAGCAGGTGGAATATAGTGTAGAAAAATACAAAGTTATTCAGGTTGACAGGGAAAACAAAAATGGCATTGTAATCCTTAAATGGTTGGAAAGTATTGATGTCTAAAGTTGCATGGGTGTCCTTTTCATTAGCCTTTGAAAGCTAACATGCAGCTACAGCAAGCAAATAAGACTATTTTCTGTGCTTCATTTTGCAGTTAATTCCATCATAGACAGAATGTAGCTTTCCTTTAAGTGGCAAGGTACCGTTAAGGCAGGCAGGCTATCTGTGAGCCATCCACACTAATGGGCCTTCTATTTAGTTTGCAACCAGTCAGCAACATTCATGGTACTGGGTTGCACGCTGAAATCATTAAAATGAAGAGACAGCATAAAGTTAATGTACAGCTTTCTTCAGTGGAACTGGACAAGGAGTAATCTTGAATCGCAGTTCCTGACTTCAAAAATGGGAGTACTCAAATTTTTCCCCAAGTTTTCTTGTTGTAGCAGCTTTGCATTAAAACGGCTGGTGCAGGGGGAAGAAATGAGCTTTGTTATGGTTAGGCAAAGAAAACATAATGGAGGTATCAGCATGGAACATTTTAGCTGAGTCACAAAGTAAGTTTACCTGGCAGATATAATTTGCAGCAAGACAATGTGTTTAAAAAGATACATTTCACTGATGAAAACAACATAAAATTGACCCAATTTAGAAGCCAGTAAAACTGAAGGTCTTGAATTTTGCTCTGTAACCTGTAACACAAGTATCAACATGTGCAAGGGAGATACAAGGAGTGTTTGAAGTGAGTTTATTTCTTGGGCCCAGAAATTGTGTTGCACAGTACCTGTTTTTCAGCTAGGGATGGGCGATAATTGCTGTCTGCAACACCCATATCCTGAGAAACAATTAAAAGTAACGTGGTGGCACCTATATTGCACATATGTATGTGAAAGTGGTTTGTCCTTGAATATATCCCATATTTGTATAGAGAATAAAGTTAAAGTTTATTAGTCACAAGTAAGCTTTTATTAACACTGCACTAAAGTTCCTGTGAAAATCCCCAAGTTGCCATACTCTGGCACCTGTTCAGATATACTGAGGGAGAATTTAGCATGGCCAATGCATCTAACCAGCACGTCTTTCGGACTGAGGAAGGAAACTGGAAATCCACACGGATACGGGAAGAACATGCAAACTTGCACAGTGACCCAAGTGGGGAATCAAACCTGGGTCTCTGGCACTGAGATAGCAATGCTAACCATTGCCATCGTGCCACCCAAAATATGATTTTTTTAAAATCCTTCCTGAGGTTCAGAGCCCCACAAAATGTGCATGCTGTTAAGTGATGAAAAGTAGCTGACTAATACAGGGTCTTAACAGCAAGACTATGACACAATTCATTCAACAAGTGTTCTTCTGTGTAACTTCAAGCATGAACTAAAGACTTATTGCAAATTGCAAACTGGTAAAATCACACTGCTCATGTGATTTTACTTCTCCCATTCGATGTAGAAACTTAAAAAAATAAAGATTTGCATTTCTTTGGCATCTTTTATGACCATTAGATATCTCAAAAGTATTTACAGCCAATGAAGTTACTTTTGAAGTGTAGTCATTGTAATGATGTAGGAAACAAACATGCACATAG
Source organism: Sphyrna mokarran (assembly GCA_024679065.1). Classification (NCBI taxonomy): domain Eukaryota; kingdom Metazoa; phylum Chordata; class Chondrichthyes; order Carcharhiniformes; family Carcharhinidae; genus Sphyrna; species Sphyrna mokarran. The sequence continues at coordinate 22,859,153 of JAGIQG010000005.1, forward strand.
CAAACTCCCACAAGCTAATATCGTAATGACCAGTCAATCTCTTTTTGTGATGTTGATTGAAGGATAAATATTGAACAGGACACTCTCTTCAGAATAGTATAGTGCGAGACTTTCTACATCCATCTCAGAAGCTATTTGGTGGTATCAGTTTGACATTTGCATCAACCTTGACGTTTGTACTGAAGCTCTGGAGTTGGAACCCAAAACCTCATGACTGAAGTGAAAGTGTTACGAACTGAAATGTTGCTACCTTAAAACAGTGACTACATTTCAAAAAAGACTTAATTGATTGCAAAATGCTTTGAGATGTCCAGTGGATGCAAAAGTTTTTGTAGTTTAAATTTACATATAATCAGTTGTACTCCAGAATTTCTGTATTTTTGCAAAATAGGATATGTTGTGAGCGTGGGAATATAACTGCAAACTCAGCTTGTGTTTGTATCTAAATTTGCCTAAATCTGCCAACACCTCACATTTGATTCTAGTTGGAATCATAGAATCCCTACATTACAGAAAGAGACCATTTGGTCATTCAAGTCTGCACTGACCACAATCCCACCCAGGCCCTATTCCCATAACCCTATCTATTTAGTCCTCCTGATACTCAGGGGCAGTTTAGCATGCCACATGAACCTAACCTGCACATGTTTGTAGTGTGGGAGGAAACTAGAGCACCTGAAGAGTACTCTGGCAGATGGAGTATAATGTTAGCAAGTGTAAGGTATCCAGTTTGGTAGAAATAATAGGAGGAGGGATTATTATTTAAAAGGCAAAAAGCTGCAGCATGCTACAGTGCAGAGGGACCTGGAGGTCCTTGTGCACGAATTGCAAAAACCCAGTCTGCAGGTGTAGCAGGTGATCAAGAAGGCGAATGAGATGTTGGCTTTTATAGCAAGGGAAATAGAATATAAAAGTAGGGAGGTCTTGTTGCAACTGTACAGGGTACTGGTGAGGTTGCAACTGGAGTACTGTGTGCAGTTTTGGTCGCTGCATTTGTGGATTAATATATTGGCCTTGGAGGGAGTGCAGAGAAGGTCACCAGAGATGAGGGGGTTAGCCAATGAGGAGAGATTGAGTAGATTACATTTGTACTTGTTGGAGTTTAGAAGGTTGAAGGGGGATCTTATAGAGACATATAAGGTAATGAAGGGGATGGATAGGGTGGAGATAGAGAGATTCTTCCCGCTTAGAAAGGATAACAGTACTAGAGGGCACAGCCTCAAAATAAGGGAGGGGGGGGTTGTGGGAGTGGTTTAGATCAGTGTTGAAGAACTTCACTCAAAGGATGGTGAATCTTTGGAATTCTCTGCCAGTTGAAGTGGTGGAGGCTACCTCACTGAATATATTTAAGTCATGGGTAGATAGGTTTCTAACAAGCAAGGGAATTAAGGGTTATGGGGATAAAGCGGGGAAATGTATCTTATTGAATGGCGGGGCAGGGTCAAGGGGCTAGATGGCCTACTCCTGCTCCCATTTCTTACGTTCTTATGAAGGAAACTCACGAGGAGAATTTCAGAATAACTTCATTGCAGTGTTAATGTAAGCCTTACTTGTGACTAATAAATAAATTTTAACGCAGACACAGGGAGAATGTGCAAATTCCGCACAGATGATGACCTGGGACCCCGGCGCTGTGAGGCAGCAGTGCTAACCGCTGTGCTAAAGTAGTTCTTTAATTTACATTGGTGTATTTAATTTGATATTAATAGGGACACATCAAAATAAAATACCCATTGTTTGGAATAGGATTCTTTCCTGTGTTTTCTTTTAGACATCCTCAGACAGCAAAATGATTTTGGAAGAAGTTACTCTTGTATGTTTAAAGGAATATTAAGGAACTCTTCATATTGAATCTGATTTCTGTTCTTTTCAGAGGGATGCGGCATTTCTGAAGAGTTTATTTATCCAGGTGTACCATGACAGTGCATATCCTCTTCTTCGTTCCACAACTCTGCCAACAAACCGATGGGCTGATGATGAAGTTGAATGTAGCCGCTGGAAGGCTATTGCTGACTTTTTACAAGAAAGCCAAAAGAGAGATGGCTCTCTTTACAGCCTGCTTTCTCCGGAACATGCTTATCAAGTTTTTGATATCTCTGAGATAAGCTATGATTTCCTGGGGCTGGGTAGAAATACAATTGTTGCAGACTGACTCTCAAATTCAATATTAAAGAGAAATCGTCTCACAAGATGTTTTAATGAGGATTTTTTGATGTACCTGTTTGGGAGGGAGAAGAGGCAAAGATAACCGTGTCAGTTTTATTGTAAGAAAATCCAAATGGTGTGATATTTCAGCATGGTTTATCTTATTATGGAACCATCACTATTACAGTAAGGTGAAGGCTCTCACATCTGTGCTGGTATCAGCTGGTGGAGCTATTCACAAATCACATTCTCCAGCCATGTGTTTCTCGGCAGCGGGAGATGGCGTGCTATTCAATGGTGGTGGGATTTTCTGGACCTGTTGCTGCCAATGGAATTTTCGATGGGTGTCACTCTATACTGCTATGAAACCCTTGGGAGGGACTGGAGAATTCTCATGAATGGCCAAATCCCCCGCTCACACCCATATTTCCTCATTAATATGCCTTCTATTTCAAACTTAACCCAAAGATAACACTCCCAAAGGACCACATTCCATTGACCATGATGGGATTCAGACTCAATTTCAGGGTTGCTTTTTCAGTGTCACAGTTGTAGTACCTGTGCACAAGTTTGTACTTGCATGCAGTTACCCAACTATGGCCCAATCAGTGTGTTGTACTAATCAAACAAACCATTCCCTGTTTTCCTTGTAGTGACCTTATGTTCAGACCAAATTATTATTCTTGTAAAAATATATACTAAATAACCTATGTTGAATGTTCTTTGAATGCTTGGGCCGAAATGGTATTCAGCATCTGAATACATCAGATCATGTTCTTTTGCACAGAAATCCAGGACTTTTACCAGACTCTTGGGTCATTTTTACATTATTTCATGATTATTAATTGCCCTTTGAAATAGTCTAACAAGCTTCTCAGCTCAAGGGCAATTAACGATGGGCAAGATAAGTTCACTGTAAAGAAAATCAAGAGTGTTTTGTTGATTTTGACCCTATGAAATATATCTTCCAGTCAAATGAGCTATTATAATACACTGCTGTTTTTTTTATGATGTTATTGGGATTTTTAAATGTGTATATTTTATTAAATATACTTCACTAAAATAAGATTATTTGTATAGATGTTAGTGTTGTTGAATGCCAGTGAACTTCAACATGCTGGTAACTCATTAACATGCATATGCTGGGTAATCATTTCCTTTCTCTTATAGACTAATAAAAAGATCTCTCTTTTAAAAATGATCAATTCCTTTCAGTTAAAGGGAATCAACTCTGACCAGAGATGTTTATCTGTGCACATAACCTGAATTGGTAGCAAATTCAAGCTGGGAAAGGAATTGGGATCCAATTTTCTCAGTCTGAAGTCTGATCAAATAATTAGCCACCGATTATTAAAAAGTGGTCATTTAGGGATCAAGTGATAACTTTAAACAAAATGGCTCACTGCCTATCAGGAAATGGGATGGATTATTATACACATCACTTTCATTCCCATGAAAGCTAGGAAAGGAATATGGAAATCTTGGCAGGTGGATGGTGATAGTGGTATATATTTGAAGTGGAGGTGGATTTAGGATGCTTGATCAAGGTGTGTAGAGTATTGGAAGGTGTGGTTTCAATTCAACAACTGACTCTTCCTTGTTTCAAACTTTTCTCTTAAAGAGAAAATTGCTGATTTAACCATGCATTTGAAACACCGAGAATGATGATGGCTGATCTGAAAAGTGTTTCAAACTAAAATATCTTAATATCCATTCTACTTCAGTTTTGTTGAGGTACATTTAGAATAAACATTTTCTATCTTCAATTTTCCGAATAGTAACATTTGGGCTGGGAACAAGTGCATTTCTGCCTTGAGCTATGGAGATGTATTCTGACTTAAATCATCAGTGTACCTACGTTTTAGTTTATTTATTTAATATTATTTAAGTTTATTTTGTCAGTGTCACAAGTAGGCTTACATTAATACTGAAATGAAGTTACTGTGAAAATCCCCTAGTCGCCACACTCCAGCACCTGTACAGATTAGCATGATCAGTGTACCTAACCAGCACGTGTTTCAGACATTTGGAAGAAACCAGAGCACCTGTAGGAAACATATGCAGACACGGGGAGAACATGCAGGTTCTGCACAGACAGTGACCCAAGCCGGGAATTGAACGCGAGTCCCTGGTGCTGTGAGGCAGCAGCGCTAACCACTGTGCTACCCCTAATCTAACCTTCTGCCTATCAATCATCCCAGTTGCCCTCCAATTAACACAATGATAATTTTTTTAAAATTTAGATATATCCCCTTTAGAGCATCACTTCTCTAAAATATCCCTAATTTTTGGGCCATCCTTCTAACTAAGACAATGGGCATATTTCTGGGAACCCTTTCTGCTGCACCTGTAGTGGTAGGCGGCTTATTAGTAAAGAAATACATTTAGGACAAGTTGGATCTTCTATGCTTTGCTTCTATGCTTTACTGAGGGTTTGGATGTTAAAAATCTAAATCCTGGCTCCAACACCCACCACTTTCAATGGAAATGGGGTAAGGGTTCTGGGAGCGAGCTGACATTTTCAATATTGGAATGAGGCTGCGAGTCTCATATTTATGCAACCTTTTGAAATTAATTCCGCCAATCATTTCCACCAGGCTTTTGATCAACCTTCCCTGTCTTTACCAGCTCCCAGATGCTGGAAAGTCCTCCTCCCTGCCCACCTGTTCAAAGAGTGTGAACTTTGGTCGTGTGCTGTCTGTGCTGCTGTCTAACTGGAAGCCTGTCACTGAGGATAACTTCAATATAAATCTGGAATTAAAAGTCTAATGATGACCGTGAAACAACTGTCATAAAAAACCCATCTAGTTCATTAAAGGTACTCAATATAGCTTACCAACCAAACCTCATGTCTTTGGCATGAAGAAGGAAACTAGAGCACCTGAAGGAAACCCACACTGAAATGGGGAGAATATTAGAAAGGGAGTTGATAGGGGAGGCAATGGCCCAGTCGTATTTTTCACTAGACTATTAATCCAGGAATTCGGCTAATGTTCTGGGGGCCCTGTTAGAATTCTGCCATGGCGGCAAGTGGAATTTGAATTCAATTTAAAAAATGGAAATAAGAATCTATTGATGACCATGAAACTATTGTCAATTATTGGAAAGACCAGTTGACCTGAGGCCAGAATTGAACTTGGGTCCCTGGTGCTATGAGACAAGAGTGCTAAGGAACTGTAAGAAGACCCATAAAATCAAGTTAAAGTCTAACAGGTTTATTTGGAATCACAAGCTTTCGGAGTGCTGCTCCTTCACCAGGTGGAGAGGTGGGTTCATAAATGCAGCATGTACACCGATATATCCATATCATCTAAAAAGTAGCCAGCTCAGTGTAGGAATGGGTTTTACACTCAAAAGTCTCTAAGATTGCACTGACACCATAAAGTTCTATCTCAGAAGTGGGGGCATTATCACTGAACCACAGCAAATGCTCAGCTAATTTCTCAAATGCAAGCTAAATATGCCAAGAGTTTTTGTGAATTTAGCTATTCGTGTAACCTGGGCCTGAAATTGTTGCTTCAGTCAACTGTGATGACTGTGCTCTGAAAAAATGTGTCTATTACTCAAAGTAACGGGCTGTAGGAAAGACAAAGTGTTGAAACGAAGGTGAGGATAGACAGATAATGTCAGTAGAATGAGGGAGGTGGGGAGAAGGATTCTGATATGTGGAGCACGATGGATATTTGAGGAAGGGAAATTTGGCTTCATTCCCACCCCTGACCCACACCACACTCACCCGCTTACCAGATTGGGTAGATGAAGATAGTGGGGCTGGCGGGGTGGGGGTATCTATGCACATTACGTGGGGGTAGCTAGCTATGAAATGTTGAATGGAATGTCGTAAGATATTCAAAGCGATCAACATTGATTGTTGAACAATGCAAACTACCAAGAAACAAGATACCAGTGTTATTTTAATGCTGATGATTGTTATCAAATGCAACCTATAAAAGCACCAAGCAGGCGAGGCACTATTCATGCGTAAGGGACTGCTGCAGGTAAGAAAATGGCATTTCCATCAGGATGAACAGACATCTTCCGCGTATCCAAGGAATTCGGCAACACATATGCAGACAAAAGGTTTAAAAAGGGCAGCATTCTCCACATTCCAAAACGTCAGTATTTGCATTTTTAAGTAATGCATTTAAATTCGTTTGCTATGTTTACTTTGGCCTGTATTTTTATAAAATTCCCTGTTACTGTTTTTTTCTTTAAAAAAATCAACAGTCCATAAGTAGACATAATTTGCTTCGGTTTTTTATATTTTTTTAAATTTATCAATTTTTTAATTGACGAAAGCTAGTCACAAGCTTACAATGAAGTTACTACGAAAAATCCCCTAGTCGCCACACTCGGAACCTGTTTGGGTACATTGAGGGAGAATTTAACACCTAACCAGCATGTCTTTTGGACATGGGAGAAAACCAGAGCACTTGGAGGAAACCCACGGAGACATCGGGAGATTGTGCAGACAGTGCACAGTGACCCAATCAAACTAGGGTCCCTGGCGCTGTGTGTTAACTGCTGTGCCACCCTACTATCTTTACTGCTGTGTAGTTCTGATCACAGAAGAATGGTGCTCCCAATTTCATTCCTTCCATTTATAAGTATTCCTCTCATCCTGAAAGTACGCTTGTTGCAAGGGTTCCATGAGCCACGTTCATATAAGGTTTTATATTTGAATTAGATACTGATGTTGGCTGGTGCGTATAAAGTGAACTCTAACGAGGAATCAATGTCCTTAAGAGGAAAGAAAATCGTATTTGTTTCAAATAAGCTTCTAGTTGTTTCTTGTGAGCAGGCGGTTGCGTTACTTGCTTTGAATTATACTGTAATTTAACTGTTTTATTGCAAACAACTCATTCCTTTTCCTCCCCCCTCCTCCTCTTATAATTGTGATTCCTGCCAGTAAAATTTCCTGTGGTTTCCCGCCCTGTGGTTATTCTTCATCGTGAAGTTCAACAGTCAGGGTTGATAGGTTATTCCATTACAAATTGCACAGGCATTTCAAAGCAGTCCCTGGATAGCAGTGAGGAAAAAGCACCCTTGCTCATTTTTACCCTCTCTAACCTCAGCGTATTAAGGTACTGCCCTACTCAGATTAATTAGCTTGAGACAAACCTGTCTTTTTTCTCTTTACAGACGATGCACGTACCGGTTTTTCTTTTCTGTTTTGGGCTTTACAATTCAATCATTCACAGTTTTACTTGTTTTAAGTCAGCAATTCCAAATTGACTCATAAACACTCCCAGTAATACAAACCTTAGCAAATTCACACGCCGCTCCCATACACACCCAACTGAAGCAAAGATACCGGAGCGTTCACAATCACAGGATGTAAACTAAAAGCTGAGGATTAAACTCATTAGGAAAACTCAGACTGTGTTTAAATTGGTGCATAATGTTTGAATTCTTTTTTCTTATTTGGGTTTCTTTTTATTGGGCTGCATTTTTGGGACACCCCCCCCCTCCCTCAAATGGTAGCAACAGAGGCAAAGGAGCAGGGATGGAGGGGCTTCAAGATTTGTGTCAGTTGCCACTCGTGGTGCTGGATATTTAGTAAGAGGTGGGTTTGAGACCTGTTGAAGCTGCTCCTCTCCATTAGACGGTCACTGACAGCTGCTTCAGGGGTCCTATGGCAAATGTGACATCTTGTAAGCTGCCACATTCAGAAGCATCAGGAAGGTACCCAGTGCCCTCTTCACTCGTGCCAACAGTATAAGGTTTAAGTTTATTTATTAGTGTCACAAGTAGGCTTATGTTAACACTGCAATGAAGTTGTTGTGAAAATCCCCGAGTCGCCACACCCCGGCATCTGTTTGGGCACACTGAGGGAGGATTTAGCATGGCCATTGCACCCAATCAGCACGTCTTTCAGACTCTGGGAGGAAACCGGAGCACCCAGAGGAAACCCACACAGACAAGGGGAGAACCTGAGTGGGACTGTGGTCAGTGCAGACTCAATGGGATAAATGGTCCCCTTCTGTAGGAGTCTGTAGGATTCTATGAAGGTGCAGAATCCGCACAGACAGTGGCCCAAGCTGGAAATCAAGTCTGGTGTTGTGAGGCAGCAGTGCCAACCACTGTATTACCATGGCAATGTATCAAGTTCATCACAAATGACAGCCATGCAGCCAGGGAAAAGAACTTCACGGTCATTGCTCATTTCTTTGAACTGCGCCATGATGCCATTGAGCTCTGTGGTAAAAGCCAGTGGCATATGTAAATGACAAAGGCTTCCACTTTGGAAACATTCAACGCATTTGCGACCACAAGCAAAGATGCAAGTCTATGCTTGCTTCCCAGGCTGTCCTCATTAGTCATATATCTGGAAGAAATTGCAGCTTTCATTAGTTTTCTGAATCAGGGTAACAAAGATCCTGGGTGGCAGGGATTATCCCCTTTGGATCAGTGATTTCTCCTCACCGTGCAGTGGAAGTCTGTGACATTGCAGCCCAAACCTTCACTGGAACCATAGCTCAGTTGGCTGAAGACGTGGTTAGTGATGCAGAGTGACACCAACAGCCTGGGTTCAATTCCTATACTGGCTGAGGTTATTTATGAAGGTCCCACCTTCTCAACCTTGCCTCTTGCCTGACGTGTGGTGAACCTCGGGTTAAATCACCACCAGTCAGCTATCTCCACTGTGGTCCCTCTGGAGTATGGCGACTTTACCTTGTAATGGTATGTTGTGTGCTGCACAATATGGCCATGAAATGCAGCAAATTCCTGCATCAGCATGGCAGGGAGGAGCTTTGGTCTGCCTGAAAGTTGGTGATGTGCAAGTATATGGCTGAGTGTTACATATTGGCACATTCCAAAGCTCTAAGTGCTGAAAGATGCACTAAAGCTTGGGGCAGCCAGTGCAGAGGTGGAATGGGGGAAGGTCACTGTCTAAGACTTTCCAGCCATAGTGAACTGAGGGGACTATAGCGTGAAATATTTATGTGATAAAGTAAATTTCATAAAGACATCTGTGCATCTTTGTGCCCTCAAAGATGTGTCCAAAAAAATAAGAACATGAAAAACAGGAGAAATTTGTCCTTCAGGACCATTCTGTCATCTGATAAGAGCATGGTTGATCCTGTCAACCTCAACTCTGTTGTCCTGTCTGATTTCCATAGCCTTCAAACTTTTCAGTCCAAAAATACATTGAGATCAGCCTTGAATATATGCAACAACTGAGCATCCATGGTGCTGGGGTAGAAGAGAATTCCGAACCCTCTTGAGACCTACCACTGTGTGGGGTTAGGTTTAAGATGCCAGTGTGAGAAGCCCTTCATATGGCTTTGTGCTGAGTACCAGGTCTGGGATGCTCTTGCTGCAGATTTAGAGCATTTGTTGTTCAGGTATCAACTTACATTTTGCGTGTTGCTTTCTAACCACAATGGCACAGTGGTTAGCACTACTGCTTCATAGTGCTAGGGACCCAGGTTCGATTCTAGACTCAGGTAATTGTGTGGAGTTTGCTCATTCTCCCCATGACTGTGTGCGTTTCCTCTGAGTGCTGCAGTTTCCTCCCACAGTCCAAAGATGAGTGGGTTAGGTGGATTGGCCATGCTAAATTGCCCTAAATGTCAGGGGGATTATCAGGGTAAATATGTGGAATTAGGGGTATAGGTCCTGGATGGAATTGTTGTTGGGGCAGGCTTGACGGACTGAATGGCCTTATCCTGCACTGTGGGGATTCAATGATTCTGTTTTATAATTCTAAAGACAAATTATCACATTAAGCTCAGTGCCAGCAACAATTATGGTGACACAGCAATTAGCACTGCAGCCTCACGGTGCCAGGATCCCAGATTTAATTCCAACTTCAGGTGACAGTAAGAGTGGAGTTTGCATGTTCTTTCCCTGTCTCGGTGCGTTTTCTCCCACGGTCGAAAGATATGTAGGTTAGGTGGCTTTACCATGGTAAATCTCGAGGTCACGGGAATAGGTCAGGGTGGGAGTGTGGAAGGTGGGCCTGAGTAAGGTGATCTGTCAGAGATGTAGTGCACAGCTCAGTAAGGCAGCACGGTGGTGCAGTGGTTAGCACTGCTGCCTCACAGCGCCAGGGACCTAGGTTCAATTCTGGCCTCGGGTCACTGTCTGTGGAGTTAGCACGTTCTCCCCATGTCTGCGTGGCTTTCCTCTGGATGCTCCGGTTTCTCCCACTGTCCAAAGATACGCAGGTCAGGTAGATTGGCTGTGCTAAATTCTCCCTAGTGTTAGGGAGATTCACAGGGTAAATGTGTTGGTTTATGGTAACTGGACCAGGGTGCTGTTATGGTTGGTACGGACTTGTTGGGCCGAATGGCCTCCATCTGTACTGTGGGGATCCTATGACGTTCTAGGGCCATTTAGTCTCCTTCTGCACTGCAGGGATTTTATGGAATTTCCATGCAAAGCAGGGGTTCGAATTTAAAAGTCACCAAACTGAGTATAAACACATCCCCCTCCCCCACCGCATTGTTAATTTAACAGAATGTTGACCAAGTGACTAATAAGCTTATCGTAATTTTTAAGAACAACCTGATGTAAAGCCACTCACTCTTTAAAAAGAAATTGTGAATCGTTCTTCAACTGTGAAGTAAAGAGAAGTGTTCTAAGAAGAGAGTGCATCATTTGTAACATATAATTCTCAATTTTCAGGCTATGGAATGTGATCTCTGAGCAGCCTTGGGTTCCGCTCCTTCTATTAAGTAGATCAAGATTCTGTGTCCCATTACAGACTACCTCCCACTCCCTAGAATGTCGTGGACTGAAATTATCGCTTACTTTCTCCAAGGCTCAAACTTAAATTTCTCAGGTGTGATTTTCCCAAAAAAAAACAAGAATCCAATGGTTGGGATTATGGGACATCTTCCTGCCTATTTTTTTGGGTGTTTTTAGTAGGATGGATATCTGGCACCTTGTGCTTCACAGAGTGTTGCAGAGGGTATTTGCAGTGGCAGTGGGATGGGCGGGTCTTAATCACGCCCCAGAGGCTGGTATCAGTGCCAATCTGTCAGTTTATGTTTAGTTTAAGTTTATTTATTGGTAAGACTTACATTAACACTGCAATGAAGTTAGTGTGAAAATCCCTCTAGTTGCCACACTCAAGTTTGGGTGCACTGAGGGAGAATTTAGCATAGCCAATGCACCTAACCAGCACATCTTTCAAACTGCGGGAGGAAACCGGAGCACCAGGAGGAAACCCACACAGACACTGGGAGAAAGTGCAAACTGCGCACAGACAGTGACCCAAGCCAGGAATTGAACCCGGTTCCCTGCACTGTGAGGTAGCAATGCTAACCATTGCACCACCATGTCACCTGACATTGGGCAGATCAGCGCACGCACTCTGGACTCCTCCCATCGCTGGCCTCCTGATCATTGGCCTCCGTGACCACGCCCCCCCCACCGATCGCTGACCTCCATGACCTCCCTCCCTCCCCCATAGCCAGCCCTGATTCCCCACCGCCCCCCTGCAACCGACCACTAGTAGCCAGCCTGAGTCCCCCATCCCTCTTCCTCCTCCACGTCCAGTCCCGATCCCCCCCTCCGTGGCTGTGGAGGGATTCCAAAGCAGTGATCCAAATTTTAATATCAATGGGTTGCTGGCCCAGGTTCCTGTGTAGGTCAGGGAGCACGGGAACAGCTGGAGGTCGCGTTAAGGCAGCAGAGCTTTGGAGGAGGTCACGGTTGTAGGGGTTGGGAGGTGGGCAGGGGAGGCCGCTAAAGAGGGCTTCGAAAATAGAAGAACGTGATCCTAGGAAAATAGAGTAACGTGGAACTCCAAAATGAAAATGCTGGATCAACCATTAACACGGTGTCGGTGGTCAGGGAGAAACAGAGTGTAACCGTGGGGACTTTACACTTGGCGTCTGGAATCTGACGTCAATTCCAGGTCCTGACCCTGCGCGAAGGGGTCATTGCAGCCCCAGGGTTAGCTGTTTGTGACTAGAGAGCATGTTTGATGGCCAACCAGGTCTGGGATGGAGATAACAATTATAAAATGGGTGCCCAATTTAAAGGCATAATAGAGGCTGTGTGGTGTTGCCATGGAAACCCAAGGTTAACGGTGGGGAGGAGGAGAAGGTCGTTGAGTCCCTCGTGTCTATGCTGGCCCTCCAAAGGAACAATTCACCTCCTGCCCCTCTCCCAACATCCCTGCACATTCCTTCTTCTCAGATATTTAGAAAAGGTGGAAAAGGTTGTACAGCGCAGAAAGAGGTGACTCCTCCCAGTGCGTCTGTGGCTGAAAAATGAGCCAGCCAGCTTAATCTCACCTTCCAGATCTGCAGCGCTACAGTTACAACATTTGAGATTCATATCTGGATTCCTTTTAAATGGGTTGAGGATTTCTGCCTGTTACCCTTTCAGGCAGGGGGCAGAATTTTCCGGCTAAGGCTGGAAGATTTCACCTCATGTCCTATGTCCTGCTCTGCCCTCTATAATTCCTGTGGTGGGCAGGACTGGAAAATTCTGCCCAATATGTTCCAGATCCCTACAATCCTCTACAAAAATATCTTTCCTCAGCTCTCTCTTAATCCTTCTACCAATTACTTTAATTCTATGCCCCCTAGTCATTGACATGTCTGTAGGCCCTTCCTAAACAGGCCCCTCAAAATTTTGACTTTGAAAAGAGGGCAGAACACTAGTAAGATGGACATCACACATTGGTAGCAAGGGTGGAAGTATTCAGGGCTGTGTCTCTGGGGCAGCACAGTGGCTAGCATTGCTGCCTCACAGCACCAGGAACCCTGGTTCGATTCCAGTCTTGGGTGACTCTCTGTGCGGAGTCTGCATGTTGTCTCCCTGTGTCTCTGTGAGTTTCCTCCTGCAGTCTAAAGATATGCAGGTTGGGTGGATTGGCCACGCTAAATTGCCCCTTAGTGTCCAAAGATGTATAGGTTAGGAGCTTTAGTGGGGTAATTATCTGGGGTTATGGGGAATTGGGTCTCATTGGGAAGCTCGGTCAGAGAGTTGATGCTGATTCAATGGGCCAATTAACTTCCTTCTGCACTGTAGGAGTTCTATAATTCAGTGCTGGAGGCATTCTCATTGGCTGTTCATAGTGTGCCAAAGCATATAGCCCTGCTGGTAAGTGAATCGTGTCTAGACCAAATGTGTCCTGGTGTTGATGCCACCCTGAGTTCAGCTTTGACTCAGAAACTGGTCCCAGCCATCTCCCTGTTCAGCATGAGTGTCATTCTGTTGGTCCCCTTACCCGCAGTTTTTGCTGCGGAGGGAGTTCAGTGAAGGTTTGCCAGACTTCTTCCTGAGATGGCAGGACTGACGTGTGAGGAGAGACTAAGTGGGTTAGGATTATATTCACTAGAGGAATGAGTTGGAGGGGGGTCTCAAAGAAGTCGTGACAGCACAGTGGTTAGTGCTGCTGCCTCACAGCTCCAGAGACCTGGGTTCGATTCCCAGCTTGGCTCACTGTCAGTGTGGAATTTTCATGTTCTCCCTGTGGCTGCGTGGATTTCCTCCACAGTCCAAAGATGTGCAGGCTAGTTGGATTGGCCATGGCGAATTGACCTTAGTGTCCAGGAATGTGTAGATTTGGAGGGATTAGTGGGATAAATATGTGGGGCTATGGAAATAGGGCCTGGGTGGGATTGTTGTTGGTGCAGTATTGATGGGCCGAATGGCCTCCTTCTGTGCTGTAGGGATTCTACGATTCTATAAAATTCTAACAGGACTAGACAAGTTAGGTAGGGATTCTGATGGCAGGAATGCTCAGACCATGGGTCACAGTCTAAAAGTACAGGGTGAACTACTTAGGACTGAGATGAGGTTCCATGGATGCAATCGATGATGCCCTATACCTGCTGAGATGGAGCTGGATCTCACTCACCTTTTATTGATGGGATTGGGCATCACTGGCTGGGATGGCATTTATTGCCCATCCCTAATTGCCTTGAACTGAGTGGCTTGCTAGGCCATTTCAGAAGGCTGTTAAGAATCAACCACATTGCTATGGCTCTGGAGTCAATGCAAATCAGACAAGGTAGTTTTCCTTCTCTAAAGGGCATTGGTGAACTAGATGGGCTTTTCTGACAATGGTTTCACTGTCATCAGTAGATTCTTAACTTCAGATTCTTACTAAATTCAAATTTCATCATCTGCCCCGTGGTGGGATTCAAACTCAGGCCCCAAGTCTCTCCACTAAAAAGTAAGGTCAACATAGTTCCAGATGACCATAGGCTGCTCTCCCCTTTGAGGGTTAACTGGTGAGGATTTAACCTGATGGTACATATACCTCAAGCAAGAGATAAGGTTGAGCTTTTGTAGGAACATAGAAACTAGAAGCAGGAGTCGGCTATTCAGCTCTTCGAGCCTCCTCCGCCATTCATCTTGATCATGGCTGATCATCAAATTCAGTATCCTGACCCCTCCTTCCCCCCATATATCTTGATCCCTTTAGCCTTAAGAGCTATATCTAATATCCTCATGAATAACTTCAATTGGTACGGGAATTGAACCCGCACTGTTGGCATCGCACTGCATCACTAACCAGTGCCTAGCCAACTGAACCAACTGGTCTCTGGATTACTAGTCCAGTGACAATACCACTAACCCACTGCCTTGTCATGGAAAATTTTACTGAGCGGTGAAACGTCTATTGACCCTATCGTGGAACTGGAGAATCCGGGCCGATATTCCAGAAGCGGGCAAAGTCAAAAATATCTCCAGCAGTTTTTTGTTAGATTTCTAGCTGATTAAGCACCTTGCAACCTTCACGGCCCAGCACTGAATTCAACAATTTCAGACCAAAGATGTGTAAGTTAGGAGTATTCTTCGGGGTAAATACGTGAGGTTACGAAGGGGAGGTGGTGGACCTGGGTGAGATACTCTGTCGCAGAGTCGGTGCAGATTTGATGGGTCTTCTTCTGCACGCTGTAGAAATGGCAGCATTGACTGGGGTAAACACAATAAGAAGTCTCACAACACCAGGTTAAAGTCCAACAGGTTTATTTAGTAGCAAAAGCTTTTGGGCCTCTGACCCTTTGTCAGGTGAGAACTCTCCACTCAGAATTCTCCACTCACCTGACCAAGGGTCAGAGGCCGAAAGGTAGTGGCTTTTGCTAACAAATAAACCTGTTGGACTTTAACCTGTTGTTGTGACACTTCTTCTGCACTGCAGGGGTTCTATGATCTGACCTTCCCCTTTGATCTTTTGTCCCTACCCTCGTCTTTCCCTGCCTCTGTCCTGACTTAAAACCTGTCAAGCCTTTGTCCCAGTTTATCCTGAAACGCTAACTTTATTTCTCTCCCCATGGCCTGACCTGCTGCATACTTTCAGTGATTTCTGTTTCGGCTCTGGATCCTGGAATCATAAGAGTCCCTATAGTGCAGAAGGAGGCCATTTGGCCCATCGAATCTGAAATTGGATAGGAGTCTAAAAAGCGCTGCTTATCTCAGCAGGGGGCCAACGTAGGGCAGCGAGTGCAGCGGTGTTGAACGAACAGGATTTACTGTGGATTCTGACATGGGCTGCAAAGTTTTTACAGAGGGTGGAATGTGGGAGGCTGTGTTGGGAATACCTGGATCTATAGAGACAATCGCTGGGATTCTACCACCCTGCCTGCTACAGGAATTGGAGCGAGGAGAGGATAGGCAACGGGAAGCTCCATTGATCTCGGGCGCGATTTTCCTGTCTCAAGTCGAATGAGGCCATAAAATCCCACCCAATAATGAGCAGCGGATGAGCTGGAGTAGGAATGGAATCACTTAGTGGACATGGAAAGTGATGGTCTTTGTCTTAGAATGAATATGTGATTGGAAGCTCAACTCGGACCAGATAGAATTTCCAACCATCTGATTGGCCAAGAGCTCTCTGAGGCAGAAGGAGGCCATTTGGCCCATCGAGTCTGAACCGACCACAATCCCGCCCAGGCCCTTTTCCCATGACTCCGCACATTTGTATTCCACACCCTGTTTTTTTTCTCCTGTTCTATGATTAAAAACAGATTGGGGCAGCGGATGAAGAAGGTGAGGAGTGGCTGCGCAGCTGGCTCCTATCCATGGGTTATTATTTGTTGTTCTACATTACTCCACAATGAAATCCTTTGAGTGGCTTTTTTTTTTCCCTCTATCACAATCTGTTGCCACCCACAAGCTGCAAAATCCCACATCCCGCTGAGTAAGTTTATCATCTGGAGCCCAGGACCTGTTTGACTGGGAGAAAGAAGCAGATGCTTCTTTAACCGTGCGAGTTTTAAATCTCTGGAACAGTGCGCCTCACTTGCGTTCTGGCACTTGGCGAAGTAAGTGCAAATTCAAGTCAAGCCGCAGGACACAGGCATAAAGTGTTTCAACTGGATTTTATGAAAGAGGCAATTAAATAATGCAACCACTTTCCCTGCAGAAAATATAACTATGTAGTTGTGATTAAGCTTAGAATTAAGCTTAATTGTGGGTGGCACGGGTTGGCGCTGCTCTCCACAGCACCAGGAACCCTGGTTCAATTCTGGCCTCAGATCACTATCTGAATGGAGTCTGCACATTCTCCCCGCGTCTCTGGGGGCTTCCTCCGGCTTCCTCCCACAGTCTGAAATATGTGCTCGTTAGGCCATGCTAAATTCTCCCTCAGTGTACCCGAACAGGCGCCGGAGTGTGGCGATGAGGGGATTTTCACTGTAATTTCATTGCGGTGTTAATGTAAGCCTATCTGGGACATTAATAAGTAAACCTTAAGTGTCGAACTTTTTTTCGAAGTGAATTGTCCTCGATTTCTTTGCGGTCTGGTTACTTCGAGAGTGTGGCATCTGGGAGTGTCAAGAATGACAGCCAAGAACCAGTTTGTACAGTGAAACCACGGGAAGAGGTATGTCCAGAGCAGTGCTGCTTTATCAGCGCAATGATCACTGCTTATTGTGAGCGATACAACAGCACTGAGATTTGACAGAAGTTTCCTCTGGGAAGGAGAGACCAAAAAAAAAGCCATGGCGTCACCGGAGCCTACCAACACTGACCCTCTGTCAGACTGCATCATCCCGGCAGGAACCAGATTACTGACCAGCATCCCAGATTTCCTCATGCTACCTGAGCTCGTGAGTACAACAACAACAAAAAAATTGGCTCGTTTGAAAGAATTGCTGCGGAGCTTGTTGCTCCGCCTTGCCAAAGTGGGATTGAATGTTTTGTCTACGGTGGTTTGTTTCACAAACACACACCCGTGCAAAGTTTGCCTTTTCTTTAAATCTGGAAAAATACACTGCCCCAACATCAGGCAGGAACAATATAAAGCAAAATTTCATATAATAGGCTATGTAAGAAGTTATTCGGGTAGATACTTAAAGTGCCAGGGACCCGGGTTCAATTCTGGCCTCGGGTCACTGTCTGTGTGGAGACTGCACCTTCTCCTTGTGTCTGCATGGGTTTTCTCCGGGTGCTCCGGTTTCCTCCCGTAGTCCAGAGATGTGCCGGTTAGGATGATTGGCCATGATTAATTGCCCCTTAGTGTCAGGAGCATTGCTGGGGTAAATATGTGGGGTTGTGGGAATAGGGCCTGGGTGGGATTGTGGTCGGTGCAGATCCAGTGGGCTGAGTGGCCTCCTTCTGCACTGCAGGGATTCTATACTCAATATCCTGGTAAAAGGGTAGTTCTTAAGGAGTGTCTTCATAGAGGGAGAAGAGGGGAAGGTTTAGCAAGGGGATTCTCAAACTGGGGTTCTGAAGGCAAGGCGAACAATAGCAGACAAATTAAAATTGGGATGATCACGTGTCAGGGTTAGCAAATCACAATTGTCCTGGAAGGTTTGAGGGCTGGGAAAAATTGCAGAGATAGGGAAGAGCCAAGCCATGAAGGAATTTGAAATCAGAAAGGAGTTTAAAAATTGCTGCTTATCTCAGCAGGGGTTCTGATGTAGGGCAGCGAGTGCAGTGGTGTTGGATGAATGGGATTTGGTGTGGATCCGACATGGGCTGCAGAGTTTTTACAGAGGGTGGAATGTGGGAGGCTGACCTGGAGTGCGTTGGGAATAGCCAGATCTGTACAGACAATCGCTGGGATTCTACCACCCTGCCTGCCACGGGAATTGGAGCAAGGAGGGGATAGGCAACGGGAAGCTCCATTGATTTCGGGTGGGATTTTCCAGTCTCAAGTCGAGTGAGGACATAAAATCCCACCCAATAATGAGTTTCAGCAGCGGGTTAGCTGGGGTAGGAATGGAGTCATTTAATGGACGTGGAAAATGATGGTCTTCATGATAGAATGAATATGTGATTGGAAGCTCAACTCGGACCAGCTAGAACTTCCGACTACTTCCTCCAGTAACAGGAGCGTGAATCTCACCTTTAGCCAAATTAACCCCACTGAATGATAAATGGCTGTGACTCAGACAATATTCATAGAATCCCTACAGTGCAGAAGAGGCCATTCGACCCATCAAGTCTGCACCCGACTCTCTGACAGAATATCTTATCCAGGCTCTCTGTCCTGTGTAACTCCACCCATTTCCCATGGCTAATCTATCTAACCTAAAGAACAATTTAGCATGGCCAGTCCCTCCAACCTGTACTTTTTTGGAGCGCGGGAGGAAACCAGAGCACCTGCAGGAAACCTATGCAGATATGGGGAGAATGTGCAGACTTCACACAGACAATGACCCAAGCTGGGATTTGAACCCGGATCCCTGGAGCTGTGAGGCTGCAGTGCAAACCACTGTGCCACCTGTGGCCCTGTGCCACCTGTGGCCCTGTGCCACTCTGCTGCCACTTATTGGCAGCGAGATCTTCCGCACCCACTCCTCATGTGATGGGAATCCCACCATCAGAGAAATCCCACTGTAAGTTTATGAAAAGTCTCAATTTCATTTGAATAGGAGGAAAAAAATTTTCTGTTTAAATCAACTTTCTTTGTATAAGTCACTTTATAAATCGAAAACAAGAAGCTAGTCATATTCTATTGAATTTAAACAGCTTACTGACTAATTCACTCCAATCGAGCTTAAGTTTGAAGTTTATTTATTAGTGTCACAAGTAAGGCTGACATTAACATGCAATGAAGTTACTGTGAAAATCCCCCAGTCGCCACACTCTGGTGCCTGTTCGGGTACACTGAGGGAGAATTTAGCATAGCCAATGCACCTGACTAGAATGTCTTTCAGAATGTGGAAGGAAACCTGAGCACCTGGAGGAAACCCATGCAGACATGGGGAGAATGTGCAAGCTCCACACAGACATATTTCTGTAACCCCACATATTTACTCTACTAATCCCCCGAAACAAGGAGCAATTTAGCCTGGTCAATCAACCTAACCAGCACATCTTTGGACAGTGGGAGGAAACCAGAGTGTTGGAGGAAACTCACTCAGATAGAGGGGGAACGTGCACCAACAGTGACCCGAGGACAGAATTAAACCCTGGTCTCTGGCAGAGGGCACTGAAAGTCTGCAAAGGGATATAGATAGTCTAAGTGAATGGGCAAGGGTC
Organism: Sphyrna mokarran; assembly: GCA_024679065.1. Lineage (NCBI taxonomy): Eukaryota > Metazoa > Chordata > Chondrichthyes > Carcharhiniformes > Carcharhinidae > Sphyrna > Sphyrna mokarran. Next base: position 22,878,707 of record JAGIQG010000005.1, read on the forward strand.
TGGCAGATGGAGTTCAATGTGTGTAAATGTGAGGTTATCCATTTTGGTAGGAATAACAGCAAAATGGATTATTATTTAAATGGTAAGAAATTGCAGCATGCTGCTGTGCAGAGGGACCTGGGTGTCCTCGTGCAGGAATCTCAAAGAATTGGTTTACAGATGCAGTAGGTAATTAAGAAGGTAAATGGAATTTTGTCCTTCATTGCTAGAAGGATGGGGTTTAAAAACAGTAAGGTTATGTTGCAGCTGTATAAGGTGCTGGTGAGGCCACACCTGGAGTACTGTGTACAGTTTTAGTCTCCTTACTTGGGAAAGGATATACTGACACTGGAGGGGGTGCAGAGGAGATTCACTAGGTTGATTCTGGAGAGGGTTGGCTTATGAGGAGAAACTGAGTAGACTGGGGCCATGCTCATTGGAATTCAGAAGAATGAGGGGAGATCTTATAGAAACACATAAAATTACGAAGAAAACAGATGAGATAGAACAGGGAAGCTGTTTCCACTGGCAGGTGAAATGAGAACTTGGAGGCATGGCCTCAAAATAAAGGGAAGCAGATTCAGGACTAAGTTGAGGAGGAACTTCTTCACACAAAGGACAAAGAAGCACGAGAAACAGGCCCTTCAGCCCAACAAGCCTGCGCCGCCACTTCGATGTTCCCACTTCTACTCATGATCCCTGTCATCCCTGTCTATGTTTATAGATCTATGCATTAGAATCAAATTTGAGACAATTTAGGGAGAATTTGTTCTGCCAATCAGCCTAAGAGCACATCTTTGGGATGTGGGAGGAAACCGGAGAAAACCCGGAGAAAACCCATGAAGAGTTTTGATTCTGTGGAATTCCCTGCCCAGTGAAGCAGCTGAGGTTACCTCATTGAATGTTTGTCAGACAAGGTAAAGACTCAGTAAAGAGCCAGCCATCCTGGTGGAGACAGCAGTCATGATGTGGATTTGCTGGTATTGGATTGCGGTAAACACAGTAAAAAGTCTCACAACACCAGCTTAAAGTCCAACAGGTTTATTTGGTAGCAAAAGCCACTAGCTTTCAGAGCACTGCTCCTTCGTCAGGTGAGTGGGAGTTCTCTTCACAAACGGGGCATATAAAGACTCAAATTCAATTTACAAAATAATGATTAGAATGCTAATCTTTACAGGTAATCAAGTCTTAAAGACACAGACAATGTGATTGGAGAGAGGGTTAAGCATAGGTTAAAGAGATGTACATTGTCTCCAGACAGGGCAGATAGTGAGATCTTGCAAGCCCAGGCAAGTCGTTATGGGTGTTACAGATAGTGTGACACGAACCCAAGATCCCGGTTGAGGCTGTCCTCATGGGTGAAGAACTTGGCTATCAGTCTCTGCACATGATTCTGCGCTGTCATGTGTCATGAAGGCCACCTTGGAGAATACTTACCCAAAGATCAGACGCCAAATGCCCATGACTGCTGAAGTGTTCCCCAACAGGAAGAGAACCTGGTAACTGTCAAGCAGTGTTCATTCATCTGTTGTTGTAGCATCTGCATGGTCTCCCCTATGTACCATGCCTCAGGACATCCTCTACAAAACGTGCCGGATCATCGACATGGGTGCCATCATCTTATGTGAGAACACTATCCACCAGGTACACATGCTTTATCAACTTGACCAAAGTTATCTACTTGATACATCCCAGAAAAGGATGTCTACACTTCCCACTGCTTTGGAAAAGCAGCCAGTATAATTAAGGATCCCACGTGCCTCACACATTCTCTCTTCCACTACCTTCCTTTGGAAAAAGATACAGAAGTCTGACGTCACACACCAACCAACTCAAGAATAGCTTCTTCCCTGCTGCCATTAGTTTTTGAATGGACCTACCTAGCATTAAATTGATCTTTCTCTACACTCTACATTCTGCACTCTCTCCTTCACTATGAACAGTATGCTTTGTCTGTATAGTGCACAAGAACCAATACTTTTCACTGTATCCCAATGCATGTGACAATAATAAATCGAATCAAATAAATTATCTGAAGGAAATGAGTTACATGAAAATATTGAAAATCTACAGGCATCAAGAACTGAAATGATGCTATGGAGAAAAGATAATCGATGGTGCGAATAGCCTGATGTTTCTGTGCTGTAACTTTCTGAGGAGCACTGCTACTGCCACTTCAACTCTTGATTCAAATTACCCCAAAATAATAGCAAAAATCAGTATCCACTTAATTTCATCCAGAATTAATGGTCGACCTTTAGATCCAAGGCACTTTATAAAACACAGTATTTGGTTATTGTGTGTAGTGATCCCTGTGAGAGTTATCACTGCACTAGATTCTCACATTGCTGTTCATTGGAGTTCACGGAAGACAAATTACCTGACTCCTTTTTGACGTTACAACTTCAATAATTGGTTTAAAGCACCTTGAAACATCTGGTGGCTGTGAAAGGTACCATATAACAACATAAGAACATAAGAATTAGGAGCAGGAATAGGCCATTTGGCCCCTCGGGCCTGCTCCACCATTCAATAAGATCATGGCTGATCATTTTGTGGACTTAGCTCCACTTACCCATCCACTCACCATAACCCTTAATTCCTTTACTGTTCAAAAATCTAAATATCCTTGCCTTAAAATCATTCAATGAGGTCGCCTCAACTGCTTCACTGGGCAGGGAATTCCACAGATTCACAACCCTTTGTATGAAGAAGTTCCTCCTCAACTCAATCCTAAATCTGCTTCCCCTTATTTTGAGGCTATGCCCCCTAGTTCTAGTTTCACCCACCAATGAAACAACTTCCCTGCTTCTATCTTATCTATTCCCTTTATAGCCTTACATGTTTTTATAAGATCTCCCCACATTCTTCTGAATTCCAATGAGTATAGTCCCAGTCTACTCAGTCTCTCCTCATAAGTCAACCCTCTCAACTCCACAATCAACCTAGTGAATCTCCTCTGCACCCCCTCCAGTGCCAGTATATTCTTTCTCAAGTAAGGAGACTAAAACTGTACACAGTACTCCAGGTGTGGCCTCACCAGCACCTTATACAGCTGCAAAATAACCTCGCTGTTTTCAAACTCCAGCCCTCCAGCAATGAAGGACAAAATTCCATTTGCCTTCTTAATTACTTGCTGCACTTGCTTGAGATTCCTGCACAAGGACACCCAGATCCTTCTGCATGCTGCAATTTTTTACCATTTAAATAATAGTCCATTTTGCTGTTATTCCTACCAAAATGGATAACCTCACATTTACACACATTGTACTCTATCTGCCAGACACTCGCCCACTCACTTAGACTATCTATATCCCTTTGCAGACTTTCAGCGTCATCTGCACACTTTGCTCTGCCACTCGTCTTAGTGTCATCTGCGAATTTTGACACACTACACTTGGTCCCCAACTCCAAATCATTGATGTAAATCGTAAACAATTGTGGTCCCAACACTGATTCCTGAGTCACTGATCGCCAACCAGAAAGCAGCTTACCACCATCTTCTGAAGATTAGTGATGGGTGGGCAATAAATGCTGCCCCAGCAACGTTGTCTGTAAATGAAGGAAATGTCCTGATATCCTGGAAGAACTACTTCAATGCAAATGTTTTATTTCTTTACTAACTACTCTGCCACCTCTCTTTATGATGCAGTTGAGTGCTGCAGGTTAATTCCTCAGGCTGTTGGAGCTTCAAGTGCAGGCAGTAGAGGTGGCTGTCCTGTTAAGATCAGCCCTGCTCACTGCTGCCACCATCAGGATGGGAGGCTCTTCAGCCAGCAGGCTTCCACAAACAAACACCTCAGGATCCTACAGTACGGAAGGAGGCCATTCGGTCCATTGAGTCTGCACTGACCACAATCCCACCCAGGCCTTATTCCCATGGCTCCACACATTTATCCTGACACTAGGATAAATTTTAGCACGACCAATCAACCTAACCTGCACATCTTTGGACTGTGGGGAGGAAACCGGAGCACTCGGAGGAAACCCACGCAGACATGAGGAGAATGTGCAAACTCCATACACACACAGTGACCCCACGCAGAAATCGAACTTGTGTTCCTGGCGCTGTGGGGCAGCAGTGCGAACCACTGTGCTACCGTGCAATCCTCCACAAAAAAATTCTAAGTGCCGAACTTGTGCAAAATCTGGAGTAACTCCTGCTGGTTTTTTAGCGGGATTTTCAAAATGAATCTCCTGCATTCTGAGTGCTATAGACTTCCCCGGTGAGATTCACTTTGAAAATCAGTGGCCAGGGCCTATAGCGCTGAGCGGGTCACTGCACATGTATAGGTCTGTCAGAGTGGAGATTGGTGTGTGTGCTTTGGCCCCACATTGCTGACCTCCTTGGGGTGGAGGGGACGGGGAGCCTCAATGGCTTCTCTTCACTCCAGCAGGGTCAGGGTGTCTGTTCCCTGTGAGTGGGGAGCAGGAGTAAACCCCGCTGGAGTGAACCATTCCTGGCAGGGGGGGTGGGAGACGATCGCAGGCCTGCAGACTTCAGTGCTGAATCTGCTGATGAGATTTAAATGAGTTCCATGCCCATTTCCGGTATGGAGCTGATGATTCCGGAATGCCTGGAGCCGGCAATACATGGAGTTCAAGGTGCCCAGTGAGGAGCCAGCTAAACGGCCTCCACTGATGTCCCCCATCTAGAGTGGGCTGGGATAATTGCCCCTACAAATTGGGAACAGGAGTAGATCATCCGGCCCTGCCTGTCTGCTCCTCTATTCAATAAGATCACGGCTGATCTTATACTAAACTCAACTCCACTTTCCTGTTTAACCTTGTAACCTTTCACCCTCTTGTCAATCAAGAATCTATCTAGCTCTGCCTTAAAAATACTCAAAGACTCTGCTTCCACTGCCTTTTGAGGAAGAGAACTCGAGAGACTGATTGCCCTCTGAGAGAAAAATATTCTCCTCATCTTTGTCTTAAATGAGTGACCTCTTATTATTAAGCAGTGACCTAGATTCTCACACAAGAGGGAACTTTAAAAGACAAGAAAATTACAGCATAGGAACAGACCCTTTTGCCCTCCAAGCCTGCACCGACCATGCTCCCTGACTGAACTAAAACCCCTTGTCCTTCTGGAGACCACATCCCTCCATTCCCATCCTATTCATGTATTTGTTCAGACCCTCCTTAAAACTCAATATCGTATTTGCTTCCACTACCTCCCCCGGCAGTGAGTTCTAGATACCCACCACTCTCTGTGTAAAAAACTTGCCTCGTACATCTCCTTTAAACCTGCCCCTCGCACTTTTGCCCCCTAGCAATCGACTCTTCCACCGTGGGAAAAAGCTTCTGACTATCCACTCTGTCCGTGCCTCTCATAATCTTGTGGACTTCTATCATTGTCCCTCAACCTCCGTCATTCCTGTCCAAATCCACCCTGTCAAGACCCCTCAGGGTCACCTCTTACTCTTCTAAACTCCAGTGGATACAAGTCTGGCTTCTCTAACCTTTCCTAATGGGACAATTCCTCCATTCCAGGTATCAGTGTAGTACATCTACCCTGAAATGTTTCCGACACATTCATATCTCTCCTTAAATAAAGAGACCTGGGCTGGAATTTTCCTACCCCGTCTGCCACAGGAATCATAATGGGCAGGTCACGATCCACATAATGGTCCGTTGACCTCAGAAGGGATTTTCCGGCTTTTGGGGTGACCACAGCCAGGAAATCCCGCCTTACAAATCTATTGGAATTCTTTGAGGAAACGATTAGTAGAGAGGGTGAGGGGGAACCAGTAGATGCAGTTTATTTGGACTTGCAGAAAGCTTTCGACAAAGTGCCACTAGTGTGTAAAAATAAAGCGCATGGGATTGGATGCATTGAGATGTATAGAAAACTGGCTGGCAGACAGGAAACAAAGAGTAGCAAAAAGCAGGTCTTTTTCCAAGTGGCAGGCAGTGACTAGTGGAGTATCACAGGGGTTGGTGCTGGGACCACAGCTATTCACAATATATGTTGTTTTTAATGAGGGAACTAAATGTAATATCTCCAAATCTACAGATGACAGAAAGCTGGGTGAGAGGGTGAGCTGTGAGGAGGATGCAGAGATGTTTCAGTCTGATTCGGACAAGTTCAGTGAGTGGGCAAATACATGGCAGGTGCTGTATAATGTAGATAAATTTGAGGTTATCTCCTTTGGTAGTAAAAGCATGAAGACAGATTCTTATCTGAATGGCTGTAAATTGGAAGAGGAGAATGTGCAACGAGACCTGGGTGTCCTTGTACACCAGTCGCTGAAGGTAAGCATGCAGGTGTAGCAGGCGGTAAAGAAGGCAAATAGTACGTTGACCTTCATAGCGAATTTGAGAATTGGGATAGGGATGTTTTGCTGCAATTGTATACGGCATTGGTGAGGCCACATCTAGAGTATTGTGTGCAGTTTTGGTCTCCTTATCTGAGGAAGGATGTCCTTGCTATGGCAGATGAAAGGCAGTACGGTGATGCCGTGGTTAGCACTGCTGTTTGACAGTGCCAGGGACCTGGGTTCAATTCCCAGCTTTGGTCACTGTCTGTGTGGAGTTTGCATGTTCTCTCTGTGTCTGAGTGGGTTTCCTCTGGGCGTTCCAGTTTCCTCCCACAGTCTGAAAGATGTGCTGGTTAGGTGCATTGACCTGAACAGGTGCCGGTGTGTGATGACTAGGGGAATTTCACAGTATCATCATTGCAGTGTTAATGTAAGCCTTACTTTTGAGTAATAAATCAACTTTCCAAAGATAGAACATAGAACATAGAACATTACAGCACAGAACAGGCCCTTTGGCCTTCGATGTTGCGCTGACCAATATAAAAAGCAATGCCCCTCCAAACTAAACCATTCCCTTCTCTTCCGTATACTTATCAACTAACCTCTTAAACGCCACCAAACTTGGCGCATCTACAACTGCTGCAGGCAGGGCATTCCACTCCCGAACCACCCTTTGGGTAAAGAACCTACCTCTGATATCCGTCCTATAACTATCACCCCTTAATTTAAAGCTGTGTCCCCTCGTGCTAGCTTTCTCCATCCTAGGAAAAAGGCTATCACTGTCCACCCTAAAGATGTGAAGGGTTGGATTGACTGGCCATGCTAAATTGCTCCTGAGTGTCAGGGAGATCAGCAGGGTAACAATGTGGAATTCTGGTAACAGGGCCTTAGTGACACTGTTGTTGATGCAGGGTCAGTGGGCCGAATGGCCTTCTGCACTGTAGGGATTCAATAGTTCTAAGCTGAACTCATCTTTTGCAGGTTAGACGCCAACCTATCAGCAAAGTGGGATCCTTGTAGACAATACTGTTGGCATCCAAGTCATACATCCTTCGAGGCAGTGACATTATTATCAAGGTGGAGGGAATGCAGGAGTTGTTCCTCACACATCAGCGAATTTTCATTGTTTTTTTAGGCTGGTATTAGAGGGATATGGGATTAGGAGGTTTTAGTTCAGTCAGGCAACATGGTTGATGCAGGCTTGGAGGGCCGAAGGGCCTGTTCCTGTGCCGTAATTTTTTTTGTTCTTCGAAACGGTTAAGTTTTACAAGTACAAACTAAAAGAGCTGCTGTTTTTCCAACAGATTTGTGGTGTGTTGGTCTGGATCCTGGTGGCTTCCATTGACGTCTTTGATAAATTTAGCCAAGGCTGGGTGATTTTCGTTTCCCTTCTCCTCTTTATCCTAACTCTGCTGTTGCTGATATGCTACATCACTGGATGGCCCCGAAACTCAACGGCCTGGTGTTTCTTGGTGAGCGTTTGATTTTTACTATAACTCACATGGGCAATCGTCTTTGGGATGTGAGCATCTTTGGCAAGTCTGACCATTTATTGCTTGTCCTTAATTGCCCTTTTTGAAAGGCTTGAAAGAGCAATTTGTGGAGTCAACCACATTGCTGTGGGTCTGGAGTCACATATTGGCCAGATGAGCTCAGCAGATTTCCCTCCCTGAAGGATCTAAGTGTACCAGATGAGTTTTTATAATAATTAAGTGGCTCCATGAACATCATCACCAAGGCTATCATTTTATTCCGTATTTATTAATCCATTCAATTTTACTTCTCTCCTTGATACTGATGGAGTTTGAACTCTTGTCTCTGCAGGTATTAGTCTAGTTCTACCATCCATTGTACCTGGGTTCCTGGAGTTGTGAGGCAGGGTAGAGGGTTGAAGGATCGTATCTGAATTCCTCACACAAGGGATTGTGTTTATGGGAGGTGATGAGGCATTTAATTGGATGGTGGTGGTCCAATCCAGTAATCAGAGATACCAGGGGCGAGCTGCCAGCCAACCAGAGGCCACTAGCTCACTCTATTGAATTGCAGCACCATTGAGAAGGCGGTGGCCGCTGCTGGAATTACACCCCAGCCAATGCCAAGGAATGTCACTGCCTTCCAGTCACAGATGAGTTGGGACGATGAGGCAGTTTTGGGATGGATATCACGGGAGAGGGCACCCTCAATTCTTCTTCTGAGGTGTGTTTAACATGAAGAAGGACAGATTCACCAAGTGAGTGAGGCCTACCATGTGGCAGGAAGTATCCTTGCCCGCATTTGATCTGACTTCCTGTAGACTGAAGTCAGTGTCAAGTACAACAAGGCACACTTCCTCTTGACTGTACATCATTGTATTGTCACAGCCACTCTGATGGAGGAGTTCTATCGAATACCAAGAACGCAAGTAATTAGAAAGAGTTGTAAACGAAGCCCAGTCCATCACACAAACCAGCCTCCCACCCACTGCCTCCATCTACACTTTCTGCTGCCTCAGTAAATGATCCCAGGCACCCTGGACATTCTCTCTGCCATTCAATGGTCGACCTCATCTCAGCCTCAACTCCACTTTCCTGCCCATTCTCTATAACCCTTCAGCCACTGAGTCATAGAGGTTTATAGCATGAAAACAGGCCCTTTGCCCCAATGTGATCATGCCAGCCTTTTCTTTTAACCCCAAAGCTGGTCCCAATTGTCTATATTTGGCCCATATCACTCTATATCTAGGTAAAGCCTAATGTGCCTAATGGAACTGCCTAGATGCTTTTAAAAAGACAAAATTGTACCTGCCTCTACCCCTATCTCTGGCAGCTTATTCCACCCTCTGTGTGAAAAAAAATTGCTCCTCTGGACCCTTTTGTATCTCTCCCCTCTCACCTTAAACCTATGCCCTGTAGTTTTAGACTCCCCCACTTTTGGGAAAAGATATTGACTATCTAGCTGATCTATGCTCCTCGTTATTTTATAGACCTCCATAAGATCACTCCTCAGCTTCCTACGCTCCAGAGAAAAAAGTCCCAGCCTCATTGAAAACTGTATTTATTTATTAGTGTCACAATTAGGCTTGTATCAAGACTGTCCAAAGTGATCGCCCCGGGTCTCAGATGTTGAGTAGAGGTTCCATTTAGCTTCCAAGGAGCTTTATTTGTAGGTCTCAACTTTCCTTGTCTATTTTACTAACAGGATGTGTGCTATCATGGCACAGCAGCACTCCTTTACTTCAGTGCTGCCGTCCTACAGGCTAATTCCACAGTACGCCTGCAAAATACCAGCTTCGAAAAGCAATATCAGACTGACATTGCTGCTTCGGTAAGTGTTAACCTGTTTGCTGAAATCTACAATCCTAACGGTTCCTTTCCTTCTTCTCAATGTCAGGTATGCAGACAAAAATGTATCTTCCGAGAGACGGCCAAATGATTCCTGTGTTTTGTTTCTTAAATCTTGGGTTACCCCTCTCTCAGCTTCCAGGAGTTGCAAAGCAAACACCAATCTGCAGAAATTGTCCCCAACAATTTGGCTCTAGCTATTCTCTGAGGGTTTTTGATTGAATCATAGAATTGCCACAGTGCAGATGGAGACTGCACCCATAACAATCCTACCCAAGGCTTATCTTGGGAACTCCACATACTTATTCTGCTTATCTCTCTGACACTAAGGGGTGATGGCCAATCAACCTAACCCACACATTTTTTGGAGTGTGGAAGGAAACTGGAACACCCAGAGGAAACCCACATAGACACTGAGAGAATGCGTAAACTCCACGCAGTCAGTGACCCAAGACTGGAATTGAACCCAGGTCCCTGGTGCTGTGAGGCAGCAGTGCTAACCACTGTGCCGCCATGCCACCCTGAGATCTAGCCTTTAGGGACATGTTACATTAAACATAGGTTCAGCTTAGCGGCTAAATATCACAGCCCTGATCCAGAACTCTCTGCATTTGTAGAAGAAACATTATATCACACAAAATCAAATAGTTTTTGACTAAAAAAAAGACCTTTTTTTTAAAAAGTTCATCTATGGGATGCTGGTGTCACTGGCCAGGCCAGCATTTATTTCCCATCCCTAATTGCCCTTGAGGAGATGGTGACGAACAGCCTTTTTTTTTAAAAGATATTTTAATCTAAAGTTTTCATTTTTACACAACAAATTCCCACAACCCAGTAAAGTGCAGAGGAATCATTATTCCACATAAACATACAGAAAAGACCAGTGAACATTCAAACAAATGATTCAAATTATTAATCATTGCAATCGGTGTGGTTGGTATTTCTTCTCATACGGATAATGAAAAGATAGCAGAAAGGATAGAGGAATCTCAGCGTAACATGACCTCATGCTTTTTGATTTGAATTGATTATTATGCCGTATGTATTGGGATACAGTAAAAAGTATCCTGTGCACTATACAGCCAAAGCATACTGTTCATTGCGTATCAAGGGGAGAAAGAAAGGAGAGGGTGCATAGTATAGTGTTATACAGTTATAGCTAGGGTGTAGAGAAAGATCAACTTAACGCAAGTTAAGTCCATTCAAAAGTCTGATAGCAGCAGGGAAGAAGCTGTTCTTGGGTTGGTTGGTACGTGACGTCAAACTTTTGTATCTTTTTCCTGACAGAAGAAGGTGGAAAAGAGAATGTCCAGGGTGCGTGGGAACCTTTTCTGAGGCAGCAGGAAGTGTAGACGGAGGCAGTGGATGGGAGGCTGGTTTGTGTGATGGACTAGACTTCATTTACAACTCTTTCTAGTTATTTGTGTTCCTGGTTAGAGCAGGAGCCATGGCACATCCAGAAAAAATGCTTTCTGTGGTGCAAGGATGGACAGACTGCAAGTCTCCATTTGGAGGAGGTGACCTTTTCTAACCAGCCCAATCCCCAACCGAAGAGAGACCCTAGTACTGATGCTGAAGCATCCAGACTCACACTTAGGTCCTGCAGCCAATAGGACATTACATGAGCAAAGTAATTTGAGTTAGATTGCCCCTGGCTCACAACATCAAGCTAAAAAGGTTAGCTATCTAAGGATTAGTCAACTGGCAAGCACTGGAACCCAACTTCTACAATCCAATGTAGGGCGTGATCTTACCAAAAAAATTCATAGGGCCAAACGAATGGGAAAACAGGAGAGTTTTTGCAGTGATGCCACAAATGGAATTTTTTCGCCACATGATGCAGGAATTGATTCCTGCCAGTAGGGAGAGTGGATAGAATCTATTCCTGCCAGAAAGCCAGCTGCTCACACAAGGGGGTGCTGTCACGTATGTGCAGGTCTCTCCGTTCTGTGCAACAGCATCTTAATTGGTGAGCCCATTAAGGCAAGTGAACCGGGACGATTCTGTCCCGAGCTCACTAATCACATGGAAAATCTAATTTAAGATTCAAGGATGCAAGACTGGGCAGAGAAGTGGCAGATGGACTTCAATGCAGATAAATGTGTAGTGGTCCATTTTGGCAGGAATAATAGGATGAAGAAGTACAATATAAGGGGTAGGAGTCTTAGCTGTGTTGTAGAGGTCCGGGTCCGTAGGACTCTTAAATCGGCCTCGCAGGTGGAGGAAGTGGTCAAGAAGGCGTATGGTGTACTGGCCTTCATTAATTGAGGAATAGAGTTTAGGAGTCAGGAGGTAATGATGCAGCTCGAGAAGACTCTTGTCAGACCCCAGTTGGAGTATTGTGCGCAGTTCTGGTCGCCTCATTATAGGAAGGATGTAGAGGCTATTGAGAGGGTTCAGAGGAGATTTACAAGGATGCTGCCTGGATTGGGAGGCAGGCCTTATGAAGATAGGTTGAGGGAGCTGGGACTCTTCTCACTGGAGAGACGTAGGTTGAGAGGTGATCTGATAGAGGTTTATAAAATGTTGAGAGGAATAGATAGGGTGGACTCTCAGAGACTATTTCCCCGAGCGGAAATGGTCACTACAAGAGGACACAGATTTAAGGTGCAGGGAAGCAAATACAAAGGAGATGTCAGGGGTAGGTTTTTCACTCAGAGGGTGGTGAGTGAATGGAACCGACTGCCGTCGGAGGTTGTTGAGGCAAACTCACTGGGGTCTTTTAAGAGACTTCTGGATGAGTATATGGAAAAGAATAGGATAGGGGGTTATAGATAGGTCTGTGGATTGGTAGATGTGATCGGCGCAACTCATGGGCCGAAGGGCCTGTTTCTGCTGTATTGTTCTATGTTCTATGTTCTATTTTTAAGTATTTAAATTAGACTCGGACCTCTTGTGCAATCTTATTGGCTTACCCTACCCATTGCCTGATAAGATCGCCACCCCACCTTCCCACATCCACTTACCACACCCCCCTCTCATCTTTTCCAGGATACATGATCTGTTTGAACTTTCTCAGGATTCCAAAATGATGAAATTATAAAAGAAAAACGTGGCCTCAGTAGATCTAATGGGGAATTCTCCTCACCCACAACGAGGACTTATAAGGCCATTCCAACCATCGCCGTACTAAACCACCTACCCAACATCCAGGGCAATGGTTAAAGTTTATTGATCAGTGTCACAAGTCAGCTTACATTAACATTGCAATGAAGTTAGTGTGAAAATCCCCTGGTTGCCACACTCCGGCGTCATTCGGGCGCACTGAAGGAGAATTCAGCATGGCCAATGCAGCTAACCAGCACGTCTTCGGGACAGTGGGAGGAAACCGGAGCAGCAGGAGGAAACCCACGCAGACGTGGAGAGAATGTACAAGCTCCACACTTATAAAAGAATATTCTCCTTTGGGTAAAACTGAGAGCCCACCTGTGAGCCAGGCTGATTAAAAGTCCCTGCAATACTTTTCAAAGAACAGTGTTTTTAAAAAAAATCTGAACCTAGGAAAAACATAAATTCTTTAAAAGTTACACTGAATGGAACTGAACAGTTTTGCAATCTTGTTTTGAAGTTTAAGAGCATTTTAAGAGCAGTGATCCATTGGTGCTAATGGAGATTGCTACTGCTGCCTGACTTGCACATTTTCAGCATTTTCCCATTTTGTTTTCCCACTGCCTTTTGAGGTGTAATCCAGATCAGGCTTGGGAAGGAGGGCTAGGCCTCAGGAGGTCAACAGCACGGATATACTCACTGCTTCTCGCTCACTCCTCTGAGTAGCTACTCATTAACTTGTAGGACAATCACATGCCAACATTTAACAGCTAAATGCACCCTTGGAAGTACAGCTGGTGGAGCATTAGGCCTTTAACATTTCTGTACACACATCATTAAAGCAACTGCAACTTAAAAATTAATCTGCTGTAAAAAATAAAGCACCGCACCTGATTAAACCCCTCCGAAATGGCCTCAGAGTGCTTCAGATTGATGTGTGAGACACCTGGAGCAGCAACAGACTCTGAGAGGAAGGCCGGAATACAGGCTAAGGATAGGGCGTGAGACTTTTAAAATTAATCTACGGGATGTGGGCATCGCTGTCTAGGCCAGCATTTATTGCCCATTCCTAATTGCTCTTCAGAAGGTGGCCGCCTTTTTGAATCGTTGCCAATTCCCGAGGTGTAGCTACATCCACAGTGCTGTTAGGGAGGGCATTCCAAGATTTTGACTCAGTGAAGGGATGGTGACATATTTTCAAGTCAGGATGGTGAATGGCTTGAAGGGAATCTTGCAAGTGGCAGTGTTCACAGGTATCTGCTGCCCTTGTCCTTCATGATGGACGTGGTTGTGGATTTGGAAGGCGCTGACTAAGGAACCTTGTTGAATTCCTGCAGTGCATTTTGTAAGTGGTATGCGCTACTGCTATTGTTCATCAGTAGTGGAGACATTGAACGTTTGCGAAAGGTATGCCAATCAAGTGGGCTGCTCTGTCCAGAATGGCATCAAGCTTCTTGAGTGTTGTTGGGACTGCACCCTTCCAGGCACGGTGGGACAGTGGTTAGCACTGCTGCCTTACAGCGCCAGGGACCTGGATTCGCTTCTTGGCGTGGGCCACTGTCTGTGCGGAGTTTGCACATTCTCCCCATGTCTGCGTGAATTTCCTCTGGATGCTCTGGTTTCCTCCCACAGTCGGAAAGACCTGCTGGGTAGATGCATTGACCTGAACAGGTGCCAGTGTGTGGCGACTAGGGGAATTTCACAGTAACTTAATTGCATTGTTAATGTAAACCTTACTAATGATTAATAAATAAATTATTGAAAAAAGAGTTTGCACTCCAAACTTGTGCCTTGTAGGTGGTGGACATGGGCCGTCAGGAGGTGAGTTACTCTCTGCATGATTTCTAGCCTCTGACCTGCTCTGGTAGCCACAGTACATGGTTAGTCTAGTTCAATTTCTGACCAATAGTAACCCCAGGATGTTGATTAGGGTAGACAGCTCCATGTGAAGAGCTGGTACCAGCACAGATGAGCCGGCTGTCCTTGCCACCATCTCCATAAATCTATTAAATCCCAAGGGTCTACGATTTGCAGTGTGGAAGTCCCATCTTTATTCTCATGTGACGTGTACATAGGAAAAAGTTTCAATTCAAATCAGCATGCTAAACCATTGTTGCTTTGCATTGACTGATACTTGTGTGACTTAGAATCCCTACAGTACAGAAAGAGGCCATTTGGCCCATTGAGCCTGCACCAATCCAGGCCCAACCCCACATCCCTCCTCATTTACCCACTAATCCCTCTAACCTATACATCTCAGGACATTACGGGGCAATTTTAGCACGGCCAATCAACCAAACCTGCACATCTTTGGGCTGTGGGAGGAAACCAGAGCACCCGGAGGAAACCCATGCAGACATGAGGAGAATGTGCAAACTCCCAACAGACAGTGACCCAAGCCAGGAATCGAACCCCAGATCCCTGGAGCTGTGAAGTAGCAGTGCTAACCCCAGTGCTCCCATTTGTTAAGTGATTATTAAGATTGAAAATATACACTGACACCTATTTCCTTTCAATTTTTTGCAGGTATTTGCATTTGCAGTCACCACGTTCTATGTAGTTCATGCAATATTCTCCTTCAAAAGGTGGAAAACAGTGTAACTGTCTTCGAAGAGCACAGAAAATGTTGGATTTTGTGGAAGGCATCTGTCGGAATTATATCTCTCAGAAAGCTGATCTGTCTCCACACAACTTGCAAAACAGTCTCATAATTCTTACTTTGCGTTTGGGGTGGTAATTCTGTTCGTAACCTTGTTTCGGTTTTCCTTGTATTTTTATTATTTCTTCCGCACCCCCTCCCCCCCCTCGCCCCCCCACACATCCCCTCCTCTTCCCTAGCAACTCTATAGGGATTATATTATGACGTCTTATTCAATTCCAGAGGGGTTTGGAGCAGTTACAGAAGAGAAATATTATTGTGTTGCAAACTCCAGCTCAGCTCAGCTCAAGTCAACAGAAGAATGTGAACAACTGAAAATATATACTCGCTAAAACTTCCAAGACCTATACAATTGACTCCCTTGTACCGCGTGTTGGAGTGGGATAACAAAACCTGGTAGTTCATAAAGCTCTCCCAGAAAATGAAAGTGCAGGCAGACCATCAGTGGGTACGATTACTGTAGTTATTCTCCCTTTAATTCTACTCCGCTTACCCTCCTGCCTTCCACTTCCCAATATTGGAAAAACTCAAAGCAAGCAAGTTCCATAATTCAGAATCCTATTGTCAAACCCTGACAGATTGTACACTGCCTAAATCTTGCTTTCAAATAACAAGGAATCAATCTGTCCTCTTTGCCTATTCCAATCTTTGACTGCGTCGGAAGACCAAAAGGAAAACACTGCCGGTGCTGGAAATCTGAAATAAAAGTGGAAAATGTCGGAAGAGCTCAGTGGGCCTGGAAGAAACCTGTTCTGGTCAAAAATTACAAACTGTTCTATACGGTCACAAACCGTTCCGATCAAATGCGGTTTCTCTCTCCACAGATGCTACCTGAGCTGCTGAGTATCTCTCGCATGGAGGGGTGGAACGGTGGCACAGTGGTTAACACCGCTGTCTCACAGTGCCAGGGACCAGGGTTCAATTCCCATCTTGGGTGACTGCCTGCACATTCTCCCTGTGTCTGCGTGGGTTTCCTCCGGGTACTCAGATTTCCTCCCACAGTCCAAAGATGTGTGGTTTAGGGTGATTGGCCATGCTAAATTGATCCTGAGGGTAAGGGGGGATTAGCAGAGTAAATATGTGAGGTTAACAGGGTCTGGATGCGATTGTGGTCAGTGCAGACTCAACAGACTGAATGGCCTCCTCCTGCATTGTAGGGATTCTATGGTTTTGCGTCTTGATTTAGCCACATTGGTCTTTCCTACTTTGAAATGGAACTGTACGGGAGTGGCTTGAAATGTGACTTGCCTCATTGTGTACTGGGAATGCAAACATTACTGAGTTCAGTAAAGCGTGAAAACAGAATTGTTAAAGTACACGGGCTGAGTACAGCTTTGTAACTGAATTTACAGGCTCCTGTTGCAGGGCAACATCGTGGTGAAGACTATCACACTTCAGAAAGGCACCACAACCTTCTCAGGGCAGCTAGGGTCAGCATGTGGCCTTGGGAGCAAGGCCAAGATCCAGAGAACAAATAAAAACCTGTCAATCAATTTGTAACTGCAGAGTTGAACATTAAAACCTTTTAGTAATTATACACTGTAGAATCGCTAATTGTTGTACATCACTTTTTATTGAACAGTAAGTGCTGGTGCAGACACAATGGCCAATGGCCTCCTTGACAATTCTGTGATTGCGCAATCATTCAGGGGAATCCGATTAAAGACTAAAGGTGTAAGCGGATGTGGCAAAAGAGACGAGAAATGAGATTATCCTGCTGTACTTGCCCCAAAACCAGAAAATCCTGCCCAAGGTCATAGACCCCTACTGTGCAGAAGGAGGCCATTCGGCCCATTTGGTCTGCACCAACTGCAATCCCACCCAGGCCCTATCCCCGTAACCCCATGCAGTTACCTTAGCTCACTCCTTCTGACACTAAGGGACAATTTAGCATGGCCAATTCACCAAACCAGCACATCTTTCGGACTGTGGGAGGAAACCGGAGCATCTGGAAGAAACCCATACAGACATGGAGAGAACATGCAGACTCCACGCGGACAGTGACCCAAGCTGGGAATCGAACGCAGGTCCCTGGCGCTGTGAGGCAGCAGACATTTTCATGGTCTGTTCTGTGCTTGCTATGATTCCTATTGTGGGCGGGATGGGAAAACTCCCCCTCGAGGTGTCTGTCACAGTGAAGCCAGCTGTTCCAAACCATTTGCTGTCATAGAAACTCAACCTCCGCTCTATTCAGCCCTCGAGCCTGCTCTGCCATTTATTTTGATTATGGCTGATCAGTGAATTTAATATCCCGATTCCCCCCCACTTCCCCCCATAGCCCCAAGAACTACATCTAATTTCTTCTTGAAGTCAGACAACAATTCACGCAACATAGCCCAAACATCATTGAGAGAACAGGTCCTACATCCACACTTGAACATTCTGACCTGATGACTTGCTAAGATTTGATTTAGCTGTAGTTGGCAGTGACCCCCAACTAATGCGCTCACTCTGTCAACCTAAAACCCACTGAGGGGCGACAGCAAAGTGAGACAATACCAGATCCACTGCTGAGAATGAGGTATGAACCAACCGAGGGCCTTCATCCTGAAATGTACACATTAACGGGGACGAAGTAAAAGGGTCGAGAGCTTCAAATTTCTAGGTGTCCAGATCATCAACAACTTGTCCTGGTCCCCCCATGCTGACACTATAGCTAAGGCAGCCCATCAATGCTTCTACTTTCTCAGAAGGCTAAGGAAATTATGCATGTCCACTATGACTCTTATCAACTTTTACAGATGGGTCATAGGAAGCATTCTGTCAGGTTGTATCACAACTTGGTATGGCTCCTACTCTGTCCAAGGCCGCAAGGAACTATAAAAAAGGTTGTGAATGTAGCCCAATCCATCACTCAAACCAGCCTCCATCCATTAACTCTGTCTATACTTGTGCTACCTCAGCAAAGCAACCAGCATAATTAAGGACCCCATGCACCCCAGAGATACTCTCTCCCACCTCCTTCTGTCAGGAAAAAGATACAAAAGTCTCAGATCATGTACCAACTGAGCCATGAACAACTTCTCTGCTGTTGTCAGACTTTTGAATGGACTTACCTTACACTAAGTTGACTTTTCTCGACACCAGCTATGACTGTAACATTATGTTCTGCACTATCTCCTTTCCTTCTCTATGAATGGTATGCTTCGACTGTATAGCGCACAAGAAACAATACTTTTCGCTGTATGCTAATGTACATGAAAATAATAAATCAAATTTAAAAAATTGTCTTGGGTTGGAATATTAAGCAAGGAGACCCAGACAGTGCCAGAGTCTCATTGCTGACGAGCTGCCCTCTCCCATTTCTGAACCTGGAGGAATAAGAGTTCAAAACTTTCCCATCTTACACTGCTAATAAAAATTTAAACACCATCGCCGTGACAACACACAAGTGTCCAGACACTAACTGCACTGAATATCACATAAATGTTCAGGAATGGTCACTGAGTAGGAGGATGGCTAAATCTCGAGGGATGACAATTCTAAAGTACAAAACAGTTGACTAGAACAAAGAACAAAGAATAAAGAACAAAACAGCACAGGAAACAGGTCCTTCGGCCCAACGAGCCCGCGCCGCCACCCTGATGTTCCCGCCTCTACCGCGATCCCTGTCCATGTTTATAGATCAATGGATTAAAAACCAAATTGGAGACAATTTAGGGAGAATTTGTTTTGCCAATTAGCCTAAGAGCACATCTTTGGGATGTGGGAGGAAACCAAAGCACCCGGAGAAAACCCACGCAAGCACGGAGAGAATGCGCAAACTCCCACTGACACAGGCCCAAATCCACGTATCTGCACAGCAACAGCGATAGTCACTGAGCTGTCGTGTTGCCCATCAGATGGTCCAGGTCAAGCATACACTAACGACGTGAAGCACTAGGATACTCTCAAAAAAAAAATTTCAAGAGCAGCCCTCTCACGACCTATCGTGTGTATGCCTCTCGCTAGACAACAAGGTGGACCAAAGTACCTGTAGGATAAAAACAAGTACATCAATATCATCATTTATTTACACACTTCCCAGGGACTCCCAAGGCTCACGATCCCTATTTTAAATCAGTTTTCTATGCCCCTCCATTCCCATTCTGTTCATGTGCCCATCTAAGTATCCACCACTTTTACACCACATCCTGCCTCCACCACTTTATTTGGCAGCGCATTCCATATCCCCACCACCCTCTGTGTGAAAAAACTCCCTCTAGCATCCAAATTATACCTTACACCCCCCTCACCCTAAGCCTGTGACTCCTCGTGCTATTTGAGTCCATCCTAAGAAAAAGCTTAACCCTGTTTATCTATATCCCTGTGCACATATCCAGCCAATGAAGTGCAATTTATTTCCAGTGATAGTACACCCTTGAACCAGAAGTGACAACATTTGTTTAGTTTGCCGAATGTT
The DNA here is from genome assembly GCA_024679065.1 of Sphyrna mokarran. NCBI lineage: Eukaryota > Metazoa > Chordata > Chondrichthyes > Carcharhiniformes > Carcharhinidae > Sphyrna > Sphyrna mokarran. Next base: position 22,898,378 of record JAGIQG010000005.1, read on the forward strand.
ACCACTACTCCTTGGGGCACTTCTGACCTCTGCAGCAGGAGTGGAAGCAACCTGCTGACTGCTACACTCTGATGTGAGTGATAATTTTGGGGCGGCATGGTGGCACAGTGGTTAGCACTGCTGCCTCACAGTGCCAGGGACCCAGGTTCAATTCCCAGCTTGAATCGTTGTGCGAAGTTTGCATATTCTGCCCGTGTCTGCTTGGGTTTCCTCCGGTTGCTCTGCTTTCCTCCCACACTTCAAAGGAATGCAGGTTACGTGGATTGGCCGTGCTAAATTGCCCTTAATGTCAGGGGGACCAGCAAGGGTAAATGTTCTGGGTTATGGGGATGGGACTGGGTGGGATTGTTGCTGGTGTAGATGCAACGGGCCGATTGACCTCCTTCTGCACTATAGGACTCTATGATTCAATGACATCCTGTGGTGTCTCAAGGCCCTGTTCTGCTCAAGGGCAGGAGTGCAGCCGGCAGCTGGTGTGGGTATAGGTAGAGGGTGCTCTGTGCGAGTTGCACACCATTAGCTGTCCTGAGTGAAGGTTCTGGGGGTGTCCGGCTGATGCTCATCCTCCATGTGGGTGCCAGAGGGTTCCCGGTCTGACTCCCTCAGGAGTTGAAGCACCTGCAGGGAGGTTCTGATGGGTGCCTACCAGAGTGTGTGGCCATGGAGTGCAGGGCTGGCTGCAAGACTGGATGGACCTGTTGGACCAAGATCTTCATGGCAGTTGCCAACCTCCCCATGGTGACCTCGTGGCGTTCGCATGTCAGAGATACCACATTGGAAAGAATGAGGATTAACGCCTCCATCATGCACCCTGCTCTGCTGAGTGACTCTCGAACCTGCACCCAATGTCCCACTACCATCTCCAACAATGAGCTAGCTAACAGCTAGCTTCCAGAGGCTTATCATCTCACTGGGACTGAATGCCAGAGACCCGGGCTGTCCCTGCCTCCTGAGGGGACATAGCTTTAAATTAAGGGGTGGTAGTTATAGGACGGATGTCAGAGGTACGTTCTATACCCAGAGGGTGGTAAGGGTATGGAATGCCCTGCCTGCTGCAGTTGTAGATGCACCAAGTTTGGGGGCGTTTAAGTGGTCAGTGGATAGGTTTATGGATGAAAAGGGAATGGTTTAGGTTAGAGGGTCATTGCTTTTTCTCAATTGGTCGGCGCAACATCGAGGGCCGAAGGGCCTGTTCTGCGCCGTAATGTTCTATGTTCTATGTTCTATGTACTGTTGGGGGACTGTGTGCCTGTGTTCTACGGGAATGATGTGGAGATGCCAGACTGGGATGGGTACAGTAAGAAGAACTTTAATCTGCTGTTCTGAGACTTCTTACTGTTTTCCAGGAAGTGACCCTGAATCTAATCCAGAGCTCTGCCACTGCGAGGTTCTGCGCTGGTGTGAGTGAGCACTGAGATGGGTCTTCCTGAATCCCCTCAGGCTTGGACATGCTTTGGGGGCTCAGAGTGCTACCTGACTGGCTACAATCCACTCGCGCCTACAAGAAGGAAAAGACAGTTTTAGTGGACAAGCTTAGGCTTTCTCAGAATACATTTAACTCGCTGTGATATTGTTGGGACTTGATGAAGTGATGGGGCTGAGATCCGCGCTAGGCTGTTGGGAGAGGCCAATCACCGAGTCATCACATGAGCTATCCCTGCCCTTCCCAGTAAGCTCTGCTACAGCCTCCTCTGAGGATCTCTGTGCCTCCCCTGGTCTGCTCTCACTCTCATGTGTCTAGATGCCATGATGTTCAGTCTCCTGTTGACAGTTGAGCTGAACAGAGTGATATGAGTGCTTTGGGCTGGTGTTTAAATATGGTGCCATGACCTTTGAACCTGCCAGCTGACAGCAGGCAGACAAATCAGTTCCACACCAGTCTGGTAATTCGGAAAGATATTCGCTTGGGCATAAGGTCTCAAGTGAGGAATCGGGATTGAATTTGTGCCGCAGAACCTACAGAGCTGAAGGAGGCCCTTCGAGCCCCACCGACTCTCCGGAAGAACATCCTAGTCAGGCCTTCCCTTCCGCCCACTCTATCCCCACAAACCCCATGCATTTACATGATTGATCCACCTAACCTACAGATCATTGGATACCAAAGGGCAATTCCGCATGGCCAATCCACCTAACCTGCACGTCTTTGGACATTCCAGTGGGAATGTGGCCACCAGAACTGCTTGCCTCAGCACTTAGAAAGCGGGATGGAGAATTCCATGCCAAGCATATATTCCATCCAGACTGGGTGACCTTTCTACTTTGAGCACTGCTTTTCTTTCCAGTATTTATGCTTCATATATTTTCATCCTCTCTAAATTCTCTACCACCTCATATCTTACTGTAACTCTGACAGCACTATTTTTTATGGGAACGCACTGCTAAGTACTTAGTTCTGGACATTTACTCTTCACTTGTCATAGAGTCATAGTATTTACAGCATGGAAACAGGCCTTTCGGCCCAATGTTTCCCTGCTGCCCTTTTTTTGAAATCCCTAAATTAACCCTAATTGCCCACATTTGGTCCATATCCCTCTATACCCATCGTACCCATGTAACTCTCTAAATGCTTTTTAAAAGATAAAATTGTACCCATGTCTACTACTACCTCTGGCAGCTTGTTCCAAACACTCACCACCCTCTGTGTGAAATAATTGCCCCTCTGGACACTTTTGTATTTCTCCCTCTTTCCTTAAACTTATGCCCTCTAGTTTTCGTCTCCCTTACCTTTGGAAAAGATATTGACTATCTCGCTGATCAGTGCCCTTCATTATTTTGTAGACCTCTATAAGATCACCCCTCAGCCTCCTACGCTCCAGAGAAAAAAGTTCCAGTCTATCCAGCCTCTCCTTAATAACTCAAACCATCAAGTCACAGTAGCATCCTAGTAAATCTTTTCTGCACTCTTTCTAGTTTAATAATATCCTTTTTATAATAGAGTGACCAGAATCGCGTACAGTATTCCAAGTGTGGCCTTACCAATGTCTTGTATAACCTCAACAAGGTATTTTAACTCCTGTATTTAATTGTGTATACTTTGCTTCAAGAAGAAATTAAATATAGCTCTTGGGGCTAAAGAGATCAAGGAATATAGTGGGGGGGAGCATAAGGAGGGGGGAACAGGATATTGAATTGATGATCAGCCAGAATCAAGCAGGATGGCGGAGCAGGCTCGAATGGCCGAATTGCCTATTCCTGCTTCTAGTTTCTATGACTCTATGATTCTAGGTCAAGTCCTCAAACAAGATTAAAGTTTTTTTCTGGGGAGTTCATGGATGCTTGTATCTCTGGAGGGCATGGTGTGGGTAGGTGGAGAGGCGGCAGTGTGGGGCAGGGGTGGGGTGGGGTACATATTTATAACATAGGAATCGTAAACTTTGCCAAGCTCACATTCCTTTGGCAAAAAAAATTGAAATAATTCCAGATCAAGCAAGTCAGTAACAACTCACACCAACTGGATTACCAACAGGAATTTTGGTATCTGTTATGACCAATTGGAGCCCTATTCCAACATAACCCCATTCATGCTCAAAGGAGCGTAGTTACCTGGCCACATTCCAGGGATTCTTTCCATGCCACTAGGTAGCTAGGTTATGAACATGTTTCTATTTTGAGTCCCATTACTTACCCAGTAAAATTAAAATTCGACTGCCTTTGCCTGATAGATTTTAGGTTCCCTTGTACTGTGGGCATTGTGTCCACTTTCTCCTCTCTGCACAAACAACTTCAAAAAAGTTAAGAAAGTGTTATTTTCTTTGATGTATTGTAGTTTCGCCTGCAGTTGTCCCAGTGGGCTCACATTCTGCTTAATCACTTTCTTTGGCTGAATAGATTTACGGAAACATTTGCAGGTAGTGTTGATATTCCCTGTCAATGTTCTTTCCGTGGTCTCGCTAAAATTTAACACCTGACGTGTTGCTAAATAAAAACAAAGCCTTCTTGTCATTTTCACATTGCTGTTTGCCGTGGAGAAATCCAAACATGTGCAGGTTAGGTTGATTGGCCATGCTATGAAGTTGTTCCTTAGTGTCCAGGGTAGCGGAGGTTAGAGGGATTAGTGGTATAATATGTAGGGATATGACAGTAGGGCCTGGGTGGTATTGTGTTCAGTGCAGACTCGATGAGCCGAAGGGCCTCTTTCTGCATTGTAGGATTCTATGATTCTGTGATTCTATAATTCTAAATTGACCATCATGTTTCATACATTATCCAGTGACTACACTTCCAAAAGTTTTGCACTGGCTGTAAAGCCCTTTTTGAATTGAATTGATTTATTATTGTCACATCTACTGGGACACAATGAAAAGTATTGTTTCTTTAGGGTGGCACAGTGACATTGTGGTTATTACTACAACGCCAATGACCCTGGTTCAATTCCAGTCTCCAGTCATTGTCTGTGTGAAGCTTGCATATTTTCCCTGTGTCTGCATGGGTTTCCTCTGGATGCTCCGGTTTCCTTCCACACTCTAAAAGATGTGCAGGTTAGATGGACTGGCCATGCTAAATTGACCCTAGTATCAGAGGGATTAGCAAGGAAAATATGTGGGGTTACGGGAATAGGGGGCCTGGGTGGGATTGTGGTGGATTCGATGGGTCGAATGGCCTCCTTCTGCACTGTAGAGATTCTAATCTATGATATGCACTGCACAGGCAAAGAATAGAATACATAGGGGAAAAAGAAAGGAGAGGGTGCAGAATGAAGTAATACAGTCATAGCTAGGGTGCGGAGAAAGATCGACTTAATGCAAGGAAGGTCTATTCAAAAGTCTGACGGCAGCAGAGAAGAAGCTGTTCTTGCATTGGTTGGAACGTGACCTCACACTTTTGTATTTATTCCCTGATGGAAGAAGGCAAACCTTCATGAAAGTTGCTATTTAAGTGCAAGCTTTCTTCCCCCTATTGTCATTGTGCATCTCTTCATTTTGTTCTCTCGGCCTACTACTCTTCCCCTTTTCCTTGCATTTGTGCCAGTCTTATCTTCGAGATGGAACTCTCTTTCACTAGGTTTTGACCATGTTGCTCTACTCAAGTGGACCTTTTGGTATTTAAGGATCTGCACTGGCTTTGTTTCCCATCAAATACTTTCTGAATTACTTCCTACTGTTGGTCTGGTTTACTGTCGGCAACATATTTCTCAGCCTTTTGTATTTTGCCTTACTTAAACTAAGGACTTTGGTACATGACTCTTGTCATACTTTGAACAACAGGCAACCAGCAGATAGATTACTGAATAAATGGTTTATTGTGATAAATAACTATTTACAGAGGGTTATGAAAGGCCGGCTGTACTCTATTGCTCTAAACTCCTAACAACAAGGGAAAGCCCCACTCTGTCCTGGAACCGCACACTCCAGCCCGATCAACTAATTGGGTCACATGACCCATGGAGGTGTTTCGCAAGAAAGAATTATTTCTTTTGAGGGATCAAAATACACTTAGTGACTGGATGACTGCCATGTCAGTTTGACCTGTTCAAAGGCTTCTTTTTGATGCTTGTCCCAAAGTGGATGGCACAGTGGCACAGTGGTTAACAGTACTGCCTCACAGTGTCAGGGATCTAGGTTTGATTCCTGGCTTGAGGTGCAGAGCCTGCTCATTCTCCCCATATCTGTGCAAGCTTCCTCCGGGTGCTCCGGTTCCACCCCCCCCCCCCCCCCCCCCCCCCACCCAACCCCCTCCCCACCACAGCCCAAAGAACCTGCTGGTTAGGTTCATTGGCCATGCTAAATTCTTTCTCAGTGTTCTCCTCAGATCAAACTTTGATGAAAACTTAGTATTCAGATGAAACTTCAGGTTCGGTGTACCCGAATAGACAAGGGGATTTTCATTGCAGTGTTAATGTCAGCCTATTTGCGACACTACTGAAATATAAAAAGCAAAATCACCGGTGATGTTCCTTAAGCTGTGTGTGTAGTGGTGCGCACACTGCAGAAAGTTTACGAATAGATCTCCCATAGTAGTTCATCATTCCTAAAGATGTTTTAAATTCTGATACATTTATAGTACTTTATGATTGCTTTTATCTTCTCTTCATAGGATGCTGCTCTTTTGCAACAGCTTTGAACCCTAAGCGCATCACTTCATGAGACTGGAGTGTATAACTTTTCCCTTTTTAACCTCTTTGCGGCCTGTTTAATCTCTTTAAAACTTCTTTGAGATTTGCCAGGTGCTTCTGTTTGGATGGTCCCTTAATCAATGGACCATCTAGATAGACAACCATCTTAAGTGGGTTTTGTAGTAAGCTTTCCATCGTGCACTGGAGAATGGCACACACTAATGAACCAATTGTCTAGCCAACTGTGCTAACCAAAGCAGCTTTAGTGATATAACACCCCTCAATAAAGTTTAAAGGGAATATTGGGCAGGGGGGTGGCGGGAAGGGGCTTTCTCACAGAGTGTGATGGGATTGTGGAATGAGCTGTCAGGTAAAGTGGTGAAAGGGGGCTCACTTTCAACATTTAAGAAAAATTTGGACAGGTACATGGATGAGAGGGATGTGGAGGGATATGGTCCAGGTGCAGGTCAGTGGAACAGGCAAAAAATGGTTTGGCACAGCCAAGAAGGGCCAAAAGGCCTGTTTCTGTGCTGTAATGTTCTATGGATCAATTGCCCTGTCCTTCCTGAAGATCTTATAGTTTGGAATATTTAATACTCACTCATGCTTATGTTGTAGCCAGCAGTGAACACATCATACCCATTAGAGAGACTAAGTTGTAAATTTGCAACAGCAGTAAGTGAGTTTTGGATTTGAATAGAATTGGAGAGGTTACTCAGTATCTGTTTGATATCTCAACGTGGACCAGTGATAAACAGAAAATAAACCGTACTGCTGACTCCCAATTATTCATTAGCCACACCACACGATGTCTACAGATAAGGAAGGAGAGCATGTCAGAAATGGGCCTAGATTTATAAATGCCCATGAGGCTGAGGTCAGACATTTCAAAATCATTTCACTGCGGCTGACAGAGTGTGAGGTCAGGACCCAGCGATTTTCCTGCCATCCGGTGGGTTCCTCACCCTAGCTTGGAAGTCTTTTGATTTGATTTATTATTGTCACATGTATTAGCATACAGCGAAAAGTATTGTTTCTTTGCGCACAACACAGACAAAACATACCGTACATAGAGAAAGAAAGGAGAGAGTGCAAAATGTAGTGCTCCAGTCATAGTTAATCCATTTCTAGGGCTGAGAAAAAAGGGATGACAGCACTGCTGCCTCACAGCTCCAGGGACCCGGGTTCAATTCCAGCCTGGTATCACTGTTTGTGTGGAGTTTGCACACTTTTCCCTGTATGTGCGTGGGTTTCTTCTGTTGCTCTGGTTTCCTCCCACAGTCCAAAGATGTGTGGGCTATGTGAATTGGCCATGCTGAATTGCCACTTAGTGTAGAAAGATGAGTAGGTTAGATAGATTAGACATGGGAAATGTGTGGGGTTACGGATGTGGGAAAGGGCCTGGATAAGGTATTCTGTCAGAGTTGGTGCAGAACTCGATGGGCCAAATTGCATCTTTTGCAATGTAGGAAATTGTGAAAAAGAGAGAAGGGGCCTTCCCTTCCTCCAAACATTAACTTGTATTTTCAGAAGCATTGCTGCGGCACAGTGGTTAGCCTCACTTACTTATATCTCACTTACTGTCCTGTCTGGAGATAATACACATCTCTTTAACCTAATGCTCAATGCTATCTCCACTCACAATGTTTGCACTTTTGAGACTTGATTAGCTGTAAAGACTTACATTCTAATCAGTAATCTGTACTCTGAGTGTGTGCCTTTATATGCTCTGCTTGTGATCAGAACTCCCACTCACCTGACGAAGGGGCAAAGCCCCGAAAGCTAGTGGCATTTACTATCAAATAGACCTGTTGGACTTTAACCTGGTGTTAGAACATAGAACATAGAACATTACAGCACAGAACAGGCCCTTCGGCCTTCGATGTTGTGCCGACCAAAATAAAAAGCAATGCCCCTCCAAACTAAACCATTCCCTTCTCTTCCATATACTTATCAATTAACCTCTTAAACGCCACCAAACTTGGCGCATCTACAACAGCTGCAAGCAGGGCATTCCACTCCCTAATCACTCTTTGAGTAAAGAACCTACCTCTGATATCCGTCCTATAACTCATACCCCTTAATTTAAAGCTGTGTCCCCTATTGTTGTGAGGCTTCTTACTGTGTTAGCCTCACAGTGCCAGTAACCTGGCTTCGATTCCCAGCTTGGGTCATTTTGTGGAATTTGCATATTTTCCTTGTGTCTGTGCAGGTTAGGTGAATTGGCCACAATGAATTCTCCCTCAGTGTACCCAAAAGGCACCGGAGTGTGGGTGATTAGGGGATTTTCACAGTAACTCCATTACATTGCAGTGTTAATGTAAGCCTATTTGTGATTAATAAACAAACTTTAACCTTACTATTCATTTCCAGCATGTCCTGCCTATGCAGCAGTTCCAGCTTTTGTGGTTTTATTTTTTTTTAGAGATATTGCTCAATTATAAACATTCAATGCAATTGGGATTCTCATCTATTCGAGTTGTTTTGCTGCTGTGAATACTCTACTGTTTAGACGGGCACTTTCTGTCAAACGTTCTATTGTGAAAGACCTATTAGGCATGGCATCAGTGCTTAAGAATCTGGGTGTTCTGTTTCTGAGTGTTGAGCCCTAGTCTTCCATCTTTGGTGGAATTTATTTTGAAAATTCTAGGTAATAGTAGAAGCCTCATTCTTGTCTCCGAACTGGTTTTACCGCTGCATATTTGTTCTCTTTGTTAAGAATCCATCCCAGCCCTTTTGGTATTTGGAGATCGCATTAACAGTTGGCTCAGTTTCATTCAGGGATTTTTTTTCATCCCATTCTCATTGGGAAAGTTTGGGGGCGGGAACTGGCCTGAAAGAAAGTTCTTTTGTTGTTAAGATTCTTTTCTAACGGGCCCAGCTCATGTGACCAGAGTGACAGATTGAGTGTGAACCTCCCTAATGCTGGCGTGTCCAGACCACTCCTGTGGCCTACAAACCGTGATATGGAGATGCCGGCGTTTTGAGACCTGGTGTTAACCTGGTGTTGTGAGACTTCTTACCGTGCCTACAAACTGCCCAGAGGCAAAACATCTCAGCATTTGAATCACATCTTTCATAGGAGCCCAATACACCTTGCAGCATGCAATGTCCCCATTGACTTCCTTTTGCCTGCTGTGGTTTACTTATTTACAACTTATTAGTGCCACAATTATGGTTACATTAACACCGCAGCAAAGTTACTGTGAAAATCCCCTTGTCACCATATTCCGCTGTCTATTTGGGTACGCTGAGGGAGAATTTAGCATGACCGATGCAAGCATGTCTTTTTGACTTAAGGGAGGAAACCGGAGCAACCAGAGGAAAAGCCATGCAGACATGGGACAACGTGCAGTTCCAAGTTAATTTGACTGGATTTATTATGGTCGCAAGTATTAACGTACAGTGAAAAGTATTATTTCTTACGCACTATACAGATGCAGCATACTGTTCATAGAGAAGGAAATGAAAGAGTGCAAAATGTAGTGTTACAGTCATAGCTAGGATGTAGAGAAGGGATCAACTTAATGCAAAGTACATCCATTCAAAAGTCTCTTAGCAGCAGGCAAGAAGCTGTTCTTGAGTCAGTTGGTACATGACCCTGGACTTTTGTATCTTTTTCCCGACAGAGGAAGGTGGAAGAGAGAATGTCCAGGATATGCAGGATCCTTGTTGGCTGCTTTGCTGCGACAGCAGGAAGTGTAGACAGAATCAATGGATGGGAGGTTGGTTTGCATGATGGATTGGACTACATTCAGGACCTTTTGTAGTTTCTTGTGGTCTTGGGCAGAGCAGGAGCCATACCAAGCTGTGATACAACCAGAAAGAATGCTTTCTAAAATGCAACTGTAAAAGAGTCATAACTGACACACCAAATTTCCTTAGTCTTCTGAGAAAGTAGAGGTGTTGGAAGGCATTTTTAACTATTGTGTCGGCATGGGGAGACCAGGACAGGTTGTTGGTGATCTGGACACTAAAAACCTGAAGCTCTCGACCCTTTCTACTTCGACCCTGTTGATGTAGACAAGGACATGTTCTCCTTCAAGTTTCCTGAGATTGATGACTATCTTCTTAATTTTGTTGATATTGAGGGAGAGAGCATTGTTGCCGCACCAGTTCATCAGATTCTCTATCTCATTCCTGTTCTCTGTCTTGTCATTGTTTGAGTTGTGTCCCACTGCGGTGGTTCACCAGCAAACTTGAAAATTGAATTGGAGGGGAATTGACCACACAATCATAGGTGTATAAGGAGTATAGTAGGGAGCTGAGAACACAGACTAGTGGAGCGCCGGTGTTGAGTATGATCGATGATTTCTTTAGTTTTCTGAGAAAGTAGAAGCACTGGTTGGCTTAAAAGTAAAAAAGTTTATTTATTAGTCACAAGTTAGGCTTACATTAACACTGTAATGAAGTTGCTGCGGAACTGTGATGGTGGCTTTTTTTAATTGTAGTGTCAGCATGGAGGGGGCGGGATACCTGGACAGATCGTTGGTGATCAGGACACCTGAAAACTTGAAGCTCTCGATCCTAACATCGCAGACAAGCCAGGAATCTCTTCATAGTGTCAATCCTACCATTCCAGGAATCAGTCTGCTACATTTCAGTTGGGGTACACTGTGGGAGAATTTAGCACGGCCAATGCATCTAACCAGCATTGTTTTGGACTGTGGGGGGAACTGGAGCATCCAGAGGAAACCCACGCAGACACGGGGAGAACTTGCAGACTCTGCACAGACAGTGCCCCAAGCCAGTAATTGAACCTGGGTCCTTGTTGCTGGGAGACAACAGTGTCACTGTGACACATGCTGCAATGTAGTTACTGTGAAAAGCATCTAGTTTCTGCACTCTGGTGCCTATTTATAGAAACATAGAAAATAGGTGTAGGATGAGGACATTCGAGCCTGCACTACCATTCAATATGATCATGACTGATCATCACTTTCAGTGTCCTATTCCTCTTTCTCTCCATACTCTTGACCCCTTCAGCCACAAGGAACATGTCCAGCTCCCTTTTGAACATATCTAACAAACTGGCCCCAGCAGCTTTCTACGCTAGAGAATTCCACAGGTTCACAACTCTCTGAGTGAAGTTCTTTCTCACCTCTGTCCTTAATGGTGCACCTCTCATTCTTAGACTGCAATTTCCAGTTTTGCACTTCCCAAACATTGGGAAAGTTCTTCTCGCATCCAGCCAGTCCAGCCCCATCAGGATGCTAAATGTGTTTTTAAGAGATCCTTCTAAATTCCAGTGAGTTCAGCCCAGTCGATCCAGTCTCATTTCATATTGTCAGTCCTAGTGTTTCAGGTGTCAGTCTGCTACATTTCAGTTTGGGGACACTGAGGGAGAATTTAGCACGGCCAATGCATCTAACCAGCATGTGTTTTGGACCGTGGGAGTAAACCGGAGCATCCAGAGGAAACCCACTCAGACACGGGGACAACTTGCAGACTCCACACAGACAGTGCCCCAAGCAGGGAATTGAACCTGAGTCCCTGGCGCAGTGAGGCAGCAATGCTAACCACTGTGCCACCATGCCACCTCTACTGTGCCAATGTGCCGCCATATTCAGTAAGCCAAGCTAAAGGGACTGTCTGAATATTGTTAGGGGGCAATGCTCAGTGATGTGAGCCATTGATTGAAATGCATCAGCGAGTGTCTGGATTCCACTTGTGAAGGCCCCACTTGTGTCGATTTGCTGCACAAATGCCTTGACCAGTGCTGAAATAGTTGACGGATGTGATACAGTTCCAGTCTTTCAGTTCACTATGGCTGAATGTTCTTAGACAGTGACTATCCCCCCGGTGTAACTCTGCAGCTGCTGCCTCAAGCTTTAGTAGGCTTTGGAATGTGCTGGCCTGCAACACTCAGCTGTGGGCACCTGTGTACTGGAAGTTTTGGGGAGACTAAAGACTGCCTTTGACCCAGTTAATGATCTTCCAGCTATAACTGGTGTGCCTGTCCACCGCCCGCAGAACACGATGTCCTGAGTCACATAAAAACACGTAGAAGAGAGAAGCAGGAGGAGGCTATTTGGCCCTTTGAGCCTGCTCTACCATTCATCACAATCATAGCTGATCATCCAACTCAAAAGCCTAATTCTACTTTCTCTCCATAACTTTTGATCCCATTCGCTCCTAGTGCTATATCCAGCTGCGTCTTGAATACGTTCAATGTTTTGATATTAACTATTTCCTGCGGTAATGAATTCCACTGGCTCCCCACTCTCTGGGTGAAGAAATATCTCCTCGGCTCCGTCCTAAATGGTCTACCCTGAATCACAGAACTGCTCAGGATGAATCTTGACATCCTGATTGACACTTCATCTCTCTCCGGATCTTCTAGGCACATTCCAGAAGGAGGTTAATGTCAGGCTCTTCCCCACCACAGGTGCACAAAGGGCAACGTTTTGAGAAGGGGATTGGAAGTAGTGAGAGCTCAAACATGTAGGAAGGGCCTGCCAGGGAGGGACATTCAGACTACCGACCAAGCTAGGCCTTGGTCTGATGTTGAGGCATTTTGCCAAATGATCTGATCTTTAATGGCCAACAGAGTCTGCTCGATGATGTAGATGTGGCACTGCTGACTTCAGCTCTGCACCATTTTCCATTGTACGGAACAGGCAACTAGACCAGTGAGTGTCATCGTCATGTGAATGCATGACTGATGAAATGGACAGCATGGTGACACAATGGTTAGCACAGTTGCCTCACAGTGCGAGGGACCTGGGTTTGATTCCCGGCTTGGGTCACTGTGTGGAGTTTGCACATTCTCCCTGTGTCTGCGTGGGTTTTCTCCAAGTGTTGCATTTTCCTCCCACAGTCTGAAAGATGTGCAAGTTAGGCAGATTGGCCATAATAAATTGCCCCTTTGTGTCGGGAGATAAGCATGAGGTTCTAAGGCTTGGGTGGGATTGTGACCAGTGCAGACTCAATGGGCCAAATGGCCTCCTTCTGCACTGTAGGGATTCTATGATTCTTTGAGCCAATGCAGTGAGATATGGATTTTGTTTAAGCTTGCTCCCACTGTGACAACTGTGGAAACTAATCTCAGTAATAGTGACCATGAAACTATTGTCAATTGTTGTAAGACACAATTTGATTCACTAATCTGCCATCCTTACTTGCTCTAGTCAATATGCGACTCCAGAACCGCAGCACTGTGGTTGACTCTTCACTGCTGTCTGCAACAGTGTGACAATCCATTGGCCATACTAAATTCTCCCTCAGCTTACCCAAATAGGCGCCGGAATGTGGCCACTCGAGGATTTTCACACTAGCTGCATTGCAGTGTTAATATAAGCCTACTTGTGACAGTGATAAACAAACTTTAAACAATCCACTTGGTTTAAGGCTAATTAGGGATGGACAACAAATGGTGGCTTTGTCAGTGACACCCACATCCCATGAAAGAAGAAAGGAAAGTGCTAAGTGTGTGAGAGCACATGACACAATGGTTAGCACTGCTGCCTCACAGCACTAGAGACCCAGGTTCGATTCCTGACTTGGATCACTGTTCATATGGAGTCTGCATGTTCTCTCTGTGTCTGCGTGGGTTTTCTCTGGATGCTTCGGTTTCCACCCACAATCCAAAGATTTGCTAGTTAAGTGGATTTGCCATGTTAAATTTCCCCTTAGTACCCACAAATGCGTAGGTTAGATGGGTAAGCCTTACGGGCAGCAAAGTGCCACAGTGGCTAGCACAATGCCAGCAACCCGAGTTCGATTCCCAGCTTGGGTCACGTCTGTGTGGAGTTCTCACATTCTCCCTGTGTCTACATAAATTTCCTCCAGGTGCTCTGGTTTCCCCCACTGCTTGAAAGACGTGCTGGTTAGTTGGATTGGCCGTGCTAAGGTTATGGGAATAGCACAGGAGAGAAGGCCTGGATTAGGTACTCTGTCCGAGAGAATCAGTGCAGACTCAATGGGCCGAATGGTCAGCTTTTGCACTGTGACAATTCTGTAGTAGCTTTTGTCCAAGACAGATACACTTGTCTTAACAGTTTCCAGCACCTATTCTAAGCTAATCATAAGTAATGCCAGACGCCCAACAAAGTTGGCATGATGCCTGCATTATATTGAAAGCCAGTTCTGGCGAAATTGCTTTAAAGGCATACTATGAATATAAGTTATTGTAGCTCAATGATAGCTGGATGCAATTCTTTTTCAACTCAGTTGGGAAGGCTACTGTGTCTGATCAATAAGTTGCCTATATAACTTGCACAGGGCAACACGGTGGTTCGAACTGTTGCCTCACAGCACCAGAGACCCGAGTTCGATTCCCAGCTCCAGGTGACTGTACAGATTCTGCATGTTTTCCCCGTGTCTGCGTGAGTTCCCTCTGAATGCTCTGGTTTCCCGCCACTGTCTAATCCCTCCACAGTCAAATCAAATCAAATCTAAACCAAAGATGTGTGGGTTAAGTTGATTGGCCATGCTAAACTGACCCTTAGTGACAGGGTAAATATGTGGGACTACGGGAATGGGGGCTGGGTGGGATTGTAGTTGGTGCAGACTTGATGGGCTGAATGGCTTCCTCCTGCACTGCAGGGATTCTATATCTGACCTTACTGAGTCTAGGTGTTGGAAAATCAATATCGGTTATTTTCTCCCTGTCCATGAGAGGTGTTTCAGCGGCTGTGGGGAAGGGGAGGGGTGCCAGCTTGAACTTCATGTGATTTGGTGCACAGATGTAGAGTTCGAATTCAGTAACACCCAAACCTCCACACCACGTTTGGGGTTTACTGCAAGCTGCCAAGGTTGCCCACACTTCAGAAATGTAACGAAATGGGCAGCGGAGTGGGGAGTTGGGGATATCCCATAGACAGAGGTAAGGGGGGGTGATTTAACATTTTGTAGGTATCTGGGGTGTCTCTGAGGGTTTCAGCTTGCAATCATTTACTGACATCAGTGACATTGCTTTGTTAAGATAGCAACAAGGACAGGCTTGGAACTGATCACTTAACAGTGCTGTCTTGCAAGCAGGAATATGTATGTATGCTGCTGAAAAGATGCCTTGTAAAAACACAACGCACTGTCCACACGTTTTGGTATGTTAAAACTTCAATTCAGGGTTAATTTTTCACAGGAAAACAGCAGTAAGGTGACACCTTGAGCCAGAGGGAAGCAGGTGAGTGTTCACCTCTGAAACATTTAAACGAAATCTCTCCCTCCTTCCTCTCCTCCCTCATTTGGCTTGAGAGGCGGCATTGCTGCAGTGATGAAAGGTTTGGGGAGGAATGATTAAATCCAAGGGACACACCTTCAAGCTGGCCCTGGTATATCAGTGCTGATACACACTGTAGAGTAGGATTGCACAGGGTCGCCTGACCGTGAGTGTGCTTCTGCCGAGCCAGGCAACCTTTCACTAACTTGGTGTCTGCAGCAAGTAAGGAAAATGTCAACTCCTGCTCCTTCAACTAGTCCCATTCCATCTGGGATGAAAGTGTGCATAACATTTCCAGAGATCCTGATGTTTGGCGAGTTTGTGAGTAACATTATTTAACACCATGTTGTGGACAAAAAGTTTGTTTAAAGTTTATCAAGTTTATTTATTTATTAGTCACAAGTAAGGCTTACATTATCACTGCAATGAAGTTACTGTGAAATGAATGTGTCTTCTCCAGCATGCTTGATAGTCCCAACAGGGTTACAGAGGAGGAATGCAAGTACGTTTATAGGGAGAAGCTCATTGTATCTGAGTGGAAGAGATACAAGATCTCAGCACAATAAGAAGTCTCACAACACCAGGTTAAAGTCCAACAGGTTTATTTGGTAGCAAACACCATTAGTTTTCAGAGCGCAGCCCCTTCATTAAGTAAATGGGAGTTCTGTTCACAAACAAGGCATATAAAGTCACAAACTCAATTTACAAAATAACGGTTGGAATGCGAGTCTTTACAGCTAATCAAGTCTTAAAGGTACAGACAATGTGAGTGGAGCGAGGGTTAAGCACAGGTTAAAGAGATGTGTATTTTCTCCAGCCGGGACAGTTAGTGAGATTTTGCAAGTCCAGGCAAGTCATGGGGATTATAGATAGTGTGACATGAACCCAAGAGGTTGAGGCCTTCCCCTTGTGTGCGGAACTTGGCTATCAGTTTCTGCTCAGCGACTCTGCGCTGTTGTGTGTCATGAAGGCCCCCTTGGAGAATGTTTACTCGAAGATCAGAGACCGAATGCCCATGACCTGATGAAGAATACCGCTCCGAAAGCTCGTGGTGTTTGTTATCAAATAAACTTGTTTGACTTTAACCTGGTGTTGTGAGACTTCTTACTGTGTTTACCCCAGTCCAATACCAGCATCCCCACATCAGTTCTCAGCACAGACAGAAGAGGGGCAGAGTAAAACTGGAGGACAGGGCAGAGTGGGAGAAAAAGAGTAAGAGGGGGGCAGAAAAGGTGACGGAGAAAATGGGATGTATGTGGAGGCTTGGGGAAGGGGAGAGGAAGGAGAGAGACAAGGGTATCAGAGGATGAGCAAAGGACAAGGTGGAGGATGAGAGAGATTTATAACACAAAAAGAGGTCCTTCCGCCTGCACCTCATTTAAGCACCTTTACTAATCCAGCACTTGGTCTGTAGCCTTGTATGCTGTGGCGTTTCAAATACTCATCTAAATGCTTTTTAAATGTTGCGAGTGTTCTCATCCTTAGCCTTCCTGCAGGCAGCGGGTTCCAGATTCCCTCTGGGTGAAAACGTTTTTCCTCAAACCTCCTGCCCCTTTCCTTAAATCAATGTTCCCTGTTCCCACAAAGGGGAAAAGTTTCTTCCTACCTTCCCTGTCCATGTCTTTTACAATTCTATACACTTCATTCAGCCTTCTTTGCTCTAAGGAAAACAAGGGAGAATAAGATAACAAGTGAAGAATGGACATAAATGCTTAAAACAAGAGAGGACAGCTTAAAAGTTTATTTATTCTCATGAGTAGGCTTACATTGATGCTGCAATGAAGTTACTGTGAAAATCCCCTAGTCACCACACTCCGGCACAGTTCGGATACACTGAGGGAGAATTTAGGATGGCCAATGCACTTGACCAGCTAGTCTTCTGGACTGTGGGAGGAAACTGGAGCACCTGGAGGAAACCCATGCAGACACGGGGAGAACATGCAGACTCTGCTCGGACAATGGCTCAACCTGCGAACCAAACCCAGGTCCCTGATGCTGTGAGGCAGCATTGCGAACCACTGTGCCACCTTTTAAAGTTGATACAATTGAAAGGCAACTTATTCTGAACTAAATGGACAGGACCAACCTTAACATTGAGGATAAACCAAAGCCAATATCGAGACTGTTGGAGACCTGGAACAGGAGGGAAAGAATGCCCAAAAGGCTGGAAAAACTCTGGCAGCTCAGCTAACGTTTGCACTCCAGTCTCTGGAAGAAAAAGGTTTACGATAATCTTTGCACTCTCAACTAGCTGGTTCCGTGCTGGGGAAGAAGGGAAACCGGTTTTTCTGGCGTTCAGTGTTTGCTCTCAGAATTATAAACCACTGATGGATTTGGATAAACAATGTTACTCTGCTTGTGGGCAAATTATTCAGGTACAGGGGATTTGAAGTGTGTCCTTACCTACTAAAAGTAGTAATAGCAGGGAACCAAGGAGATACCCACATGGTGGGGTGGCACAGTGATTAGCGCTGCTGCCTCACTGTGCCAGGGACCTGGGTTTGATTCCTGGCCTGGGTCACTGTCTGTGTGGAGTTTGCACATTCTCCCCATGTCTGTGTGCGTTTCCTCCGGGTGCTCCGGTTTCGTCCACAGTCTGAAATAAGGACTGGTTAGATGCATTGGCCATGCTAAAGTTAGCCTCAGTGAACCCAAACAGGTGCCAGAGTGTGGTGACTCGGGAATTTTTGCAGTAACTTCATTGCAGTATTAATGTAAACCTACTTGTGACTAATAAATAAACTTTACTTCACTTGCGTGAAGCAAGTGTTACAGCGGCTATAACTTGTGTGAAGCTTATTACCAAATTCCCTCACCAAAGTCCATCCTCTGTAGGATTTTCACTTTAAAAAAAATGCACTCAGCACCTGCAGTCGATTTCTGAACTCGAGTTATCGAAATGAACTGGGGCAGGGGTATGGTAAACAGATTAAAATATCTGCAGGTACGCATCTGCCTGTCTGTTAAATGTAAATTCAGGCTGCAGGAGGTTGTACATCTTGGCAGAATATTAGGCTATCTCCCCTTTTCACACCCTCTCCAAAATCAGCTCTCTCCTTGCAAATGCAGATTTTTTATTTTATTTATTTATTAGTCACAAGGAGGCTTACATTAACACTACAGTGAAGTTACTGTGAAAATCCCCTAGTTGCTAAACTCTGGCACTTACTTGGGTAATGCAAACAAAGGACAAAGAAAATTACAGTTCAGGAACAGGTCCTTCGGCCCTCCAAGCCTGCACTTATCATGCTGCCCGACTGAACTAAAATCCCCTGCCTTTCCGGGGACAATATCTCTCTATTCCCATCCTATTCGTATATTTGCCAAGACACCCTTTAATACTCACTATCATATCCGTTTCCACTACCTCCTCCGGCAGCGAGTTCCAGGCACCCACCACCCTCTGTATAAAAATACTTGCCTCGTATATCTTCTTTAAACTTTGCCTCTTGCACCTTAAACCTGTGCCCCCAAGTAATTGACTCTTCCAACCCGGGAAAAAGCTTCTGACTATCCACTCTGTCCATACTCCCCTCATAATCTTCCACATTTCCATCAGGTTGCTCCTCAACCTCCGTCGCTCCAGTGAGAACAAACCAAGTTTCTCCTACCTCTCCTCATAGCTAATGCCCTCCATATCAAACAACATTCTGGTAAATCTTTTCTGTACCCTCTCCAAAGCCTCCACATTCTTCTGGCAGTGTGGCGACTAGAATTGAAACGTTATTCTAAGTGCGGCCTAACTAAAGTTCTATAAAGCTGCAACACAACTTGCCAATTTTTAAAGTCAGTGCCCCAGCCGATGAAGGCAAGCATGCCATATGCCTTCTTGACTACATTCTCCACCTACACTGCCACTTTCAGTGACCTGTGTATCTGTACACCCAGATCCCTCTGTCTATCAATATTCTTAAGGGTTTTGCATTTACTGTATATTTTCTATCTTTATTGAGCCTTCCAAAATGCATTACCTCACATTTGTCCTGATTTAAACTCTATCTGCCATCTTCTGCCCAAGTCTCCAACTGACCTATATCCTGCTGCATCCTCTGATGTCCTCATCACTATCCGCAAATCCACCAACCTTTGTGTCATCTGCAAACTTATCAATCAAACCAGTTACGTTTTCTTCCAAATCATTTATATATATTACAAACAGCAATGGTTCCAGCACTGATTCCTGAGGAACACCACTTGTCACAGCTCTCCATTCAGAAACGCAGCCTTCCACTCTACCCTCTGTCTTCTTTGACCGAGCCAGTTTTGTATCCACCTTGCCAGCTCACCTCTGAGTGCAACTTCCCCTTCTGCACCAGTCTGCCATGAGGGGCCTTGTCAAAGGCCTTACTGAAATCCATGTAGACAGCATCCACTGCCCTACCCTCATCAATCATCTTTGTCACTTCCTCAAAGAACTCGATCAAGTTAGCGAGACACGCCTCCCCTTCACAAGACCATGTTGCCTCTCACTAATACATCCACTTATTTCCAAGTGGGAATAAATCCTGTCTAAAAGAATTCTCTCCAATAATTTTCCTACTGCTGATGTAAGGCTTATTGATGAATGACAGGGCAGGCTTGAAGGACTAGATGGCCTACTCCTGCTCCTATTTCTTATGTTCTTACGTTCTCACCAGCCTGTAATTATCTGGATTATTCTTGTCACCCTTCCTAAACAAAGAAACAACATTCTCCGATCCTCTGGGGCCTCCCTTGTTGCCAGTGAGGATACAAAGATTTCTCTCAAGGCCCCAGCAATTTCCTCCCTTGTGTCTCTTAGTATCCCATCAGGCCCTGGGGACTTGTCTACCCAGTAAGAAGTCTGACAACACCAGATTTAAATCCAACTGATTTATTTGACAGTAAACTCATAAATCAAATAAATCGGTTGGATGTAAATCTGGTGTTGTCAGGCTTCTTACTGTGTTTACCCCAGTCCAACGCCGGCATCTCCACATCATGACTTGTCTACCTTCAGGTTTCTCAGAAAACCCATGCAGACACAGGGAGAATGTGAAAACTCCACATGGACAGTGATCCAAGCCAGGAATCAACCCGGGTCCCCGGCACCATGAGGCAGCAGTGTGCCACCTTGTCAGCCTTGCCAACTCTGTATTCTGAATGACAATTTCACAATAAGCACGGCATTTGGAGCACCCTGGCCGTGGGAGAAAGCATGGAAAGTGGGTTATTATCTCGGGTTTCAACCCTGCTCACCCATTGTGGGGTAAAGTACAGATTTTGCTCCCTGCTGGGGAGTGGGAAGGGTGGGGGGGGGGTGTGGAGAAATAAACATTGCAAAATTGTTCTTGCTGCCAAGTTGCATCTAATCATTATAAAATCCCTACAGTCCAAAAAGACACCATTCATCCTGCACTAACAACAATCCCACCCTATCCCTATAACCCCATGCATTTACCCTGCAAATACCCATTTATACTAAGGGGCAATTTTAGCATTGTCAATCAACCTAACCCGCACACTTTTGTACACTAATGTCTTTACCTGGACTGGCCTATATGTCACTCCAGAGCCCTTCTCAACTAACTTCTGAAATGGCCTAGCAAGCCACTCAGTTGTATCAGTTGCTCAAGAAGGCTACCACCTTCTCAAAGACAACAAGGGGATGGGCAATAAATGCTGGCCTAGCCAACAACACCCACATCCCACGAAAGAATAAAAAAACTCAGGGGGAATTTAGCACGGCCAATCCATCTAACCTGAACACCTTTGGAAGGAAACCGGAACACACGGAGGAAGCACACGCAGAAGAACATGCAAATTCCACACAGACAGACACTCGAGGCCAGCATTGAACCAGAGTCCCTGGTGCTGTGAGGCAGCAGTGCTAAACACTGCGCCATCGAGCTGCCCTGAGGAGTGGGAATGTCTGTATGTGTGGCTATCGGTGAGGACAAATGTGATGCTTGATAACTCTCTCCCCGAACAAACTACCATTTCACTGCAGAGCATGTTTGTCCAAGCCCCAGGACTGGATGTCACTCACTAAGAGCCACCGCAAAGCTCCTTGTAGCAGTTTCCAAAATTTCTGTCAGCCAATTGAGTTTCGATGCAAAGTTCTGCTAGGAGGTCATCAATTTTGTTGCTTTACATTTTGTTCAACAATTGTTTCTTTGTTTAAAGCCTCAGCATGGCACAAGTGGCACAGTGGCACAGTTGTTGGCACTGTTGCTTCACAGCACAAGGGGCATGGGTTTGATTCCCGACTTGGAAGATGTGGACATTCAAGATGTGGAGGCATTGGAGAGGGTACAGAGGAGGTTTACCAGGATGTTGCCTGGTATGGAGGGCAGGTCTTATGAAGAGAGGCTGAGGGATTTGAGGTTGTTTTCGTTAGAAAGGAGGCGGCTAAGAGGGGACCTAATCGAAACATATAAGATGATTAGAGGTTTAGATAGGGTGGACAGTGATAGCCTTTTTCCTAGGATGGAGAAAGCTAGCACGAGGGGACACAGCTTTAAATTAAGGGGTGATAGTTATAGGACGGATATCAGAGGTAGGTTCTTTACCCAAAGGGTGGTTAGGGAGTGGAATGCCCTGCCTGCAGCAGTTGTAGATGCGCCAAGTTTGGTGGCGTTTAAGAGGTTAGTTGATAAGTATATGGAAGAGAAGGGAATGGTTTAGTTTGGAAGGGCATTGCTTTTTATATTGGTCGGTGCAACATCGAAGGCCGAAGGGCCTGTTCTGTGCTGTAATGTTCTATGTTCTATGTTCTATGTTGGGTCACTCTCTGTGCAGAGTTTGCATTTTCTCCCCGTGTCTGCGTAGGTTTTCTCCAGCTGCTCCAGTTTCCTCCCACAGTCTGAAAGACCTGCATCGGCTGCGTTAAATTCTCCCTCAGTGTACCCGAACAGGTAGTGAATAGGGAGTTTACATAGTAACTTCATTGCAGCGTTAATGTAAACCTACTTGTTGGCATGCTTGCCTTCATCGGCCAGGGTGTTAAGTTTAAAAATTGGCAACTCATGTTGCATTTTTATAGGATCTTAATTAGGTCACACTTGGAATATAGTGTTCAATTCTGGTCACCACATTGCCAGAAGGAAGTGGAGGATTTGGAGAGGGTACAGGAAAGATTTACCAGGATGTTGCCTGGTATGGAGAGCATTAGCTATGAGGAGAGGTTGGAAAAAAAGGTTTGTTCTCTCTGGAGTGACGGAGATTGAGGGACAACCTGATAAAAGTCTACAAGATTATGAGAGGCATGGACAGATTGGATAGTCAGAAGCGTTTTCCCTGGGTGGAAGAGTCAATTACTAGGGTCATAGGTTTTAAGTGCGAGGGGCAAAGTTTAAAGGAGATGTACGAGGCAGATTTTTTACACAGAGAGTAGTAGATGCCTGGAACTCGTTGCCAGGGGAGGTAGTGGAAATGGATACAGTAATGAGTTTTAAGAAGCGTCTTGACAAATACATGAATAGGATGGGAACAGAGGGATATGGTGTCCGGAAGGGTAGCAGATTTTAGTTACGTCAGGCAGCACAGTCAGTGCAAGCTTGGAGAGCCAAAGGGCATGTTTCTTTCCGTGCTGTAATTTTCTTTGTTCTTTGTTCTTTGTACTTGTGACACTAATAAATAAACTTTAAACTCATTAAACTGGGACGTAAAATATTCGCTGGCTCAGTTTGGAGAGGAGCAGGGGTCCTCTGGTGTCCTGGCCAATTTTGACCCTTTGATTGACATCGCTAGAAGTGAATTATTTGGTCATTTTCATGCTGGAGTCTCTCACTTAAGAAAGCAGTGTGAAGAAATATTGTGAATGCATGGAACTCTCTGCTTCAGACAGTAGTGGGAGTAGGGCCAATGAATATTTCTAAGGCAGATTTAGATAGATTCCTGACTAACAAAAGAGTCAGAGGTGATGGGGAGTAGGCAGGAATGTGGATTACAGGCTACAGTAAGATTAATTTTATTGAGTGACAGAATAAGTTTGAGAAGCCTACCTTCTGTTCCAGGTTTGCATACTTGTGCATTTCTCTTTATGGAAGCTTGCTTTGTGCAAATATTTTGCAGATATCCTTACACTAGTGACTGTGCCTCAGCAACATGGGGGCGACACGGTAGCACAATGGTTAACACTGTCGTTTCAGGGTGCAAGGGTCCCAGGTTCAATCCCTGGCTTGGGTTACTGTTTGTGTGGAGTTTGCACATTCTCCCCACGTCTGCGTGGGTTTCCTTGGGTGCTCCGGTTTCCTCCTACAGTCTGGAAGATGTGCAGGTTAGGTTCATTGACCTGAGCAGACTGTGGCAATTAGAGTAATTTTACAGTGACTTCATTACAGTATTAAGGTAAGCCTTACTTGTGACTAATAAATAAACTTTAACTTTAATATGGCAGGCATAGTGGTTAGTACCACTGCCTCACAGTGCCAAAGACCCGGGTTCAATTCTGACGTGGGTGACTATCTTGTGTGGAGTCCCGTGCGTCCATGGGTTTCTGTATTTAAGGTTATCAAGGATGGTCACCTCAGCACCTCACTGTACTGCAAGCCCATGGATAATCTCATGGTACTTCACTTCTCCAGCTTCCACCCTCAACACATATAAAGAAGCCATCCTTTAAGGACAATCCTGCTCAGATGAGGAGGATTACAACAGACACCTACAGATGCTGAAAGATGCCCTCATAAGTACAGGATATGGTGCTTGACTCATTAATTGACAGTTCTGACGCATCACAGTGAAAAACTGCACTGACCTCCTCAGAAGACAAACACGGGATATGGTGGACAGAATATTCTTTGTTGTCCAGTATTTCCCCAGAGCAGAGAGGCTACGACACCTTCTCCAGAGCCTTCAACATATCATTGATGAAGACGAACATCTCGCCAAGGCCATCTCCATACCACCACTTCTTTCCTTCAAACAACTGTACAGCCTCAAACAGACCATTGTCCGCAGCAAACTACCCAGCCTTCAGGAGAACAGTGACCACAAAACCACACAACTCTGCCACAGCAACCTCTGCAAGATTTGTAAGATCATTGACACAGATGCCATCACCTCATATGAGAACACCATCCACCAGGTACACGAGACATACTCTTGCAACTTGGCCAACATTGTCTACCTGATACACTGCAGGAAAGGATGTTCCGAGGCATGGTACATTGGCGTGATCGTTCAGATGCTGCAACAACAGATGAATGAACACTGCTCGATAATCACCAGGCAAGAGTGTTCTCTTTCTGTTGGTGAACACTTCAGCAGTGATGGGCATTCAACCTCTGATCTTCGGGGAAAATTCTCCAAGGTAGCCTTCATGACACACGACAGTGCAGAGCTGCTGAGCAAAGACTGATAACCAACCTAGTTCCGCACACACAAGGACAGCCTCAACCGGGACCTTGGGATCATATTACACCATCTGTAACTCTCACAACTTGCCTGGGCTTGCAACATCTCACTTACTGTCCTGTCTGGAGACAATACACATCTCTTTAACCTGTGCTTTAACTGTCTCTCCACTCATATTGTCTGTGCCTTTAAAACTTGATTATCTGTAAAGATTTGCATTCTAATCATTATCTTGTAAATTGAGTTTGTATATGCTCTGATTTCTCTTCAGATTGTGTAAATCTTTCACCTTTTAATAAAGACTTCCTGTAGATGCCCTGTCTGTGAGCACAACTCTTCACTCACTTGAAGAAGGAGCGAGACGCCAAAAACTTGTGCTACCATATAAGGCTGTCGGACTTTAACCTGGTGTTGTGAGACTTCTTACTGTGTTTACCCCAGTCCAATACCGGCATCTCCACGTCATATTCCC
Organism: Sphyrna mokarran; assembly: GCA_024679065.1. Lineage (NCBI taxonomy): Eukaryota > Metazoa > Chordata > Chondrichthyes > Carcharhiniformes > Carcharhinidae > Sphyrna > Sphyrna mokarran. Next base: position 22,923,383 of record JAGIQG010000005.1, read on the forward strand.
ACAGTCCAAAGATGTATGGGTTACGGGGATTCATGGGAGAAATATTTGGGATTAGGAGTGTGGGGCAATTGGCATTGGACTGGGGTAAACACAATAAGAACTCTCACAACACCAGGTTAAAGTCCAACAGGTTTATTTGGTAGCAAAAGCCACTAGCTTTCGGAGCGCTTGCTGCTCCTTCTTCATCTGACGAAGGGGCAGCAAGTGCTCCGAAAGCTAGTGGCGCTTGCTACCAAATAAACCTGTTGGACTTTAGCCCTGGTGCTGTGAGACTTCTTACTAAAATACTAAAATCTGTCAGAGAGCTGGTGCAGTCTCGATGGGCCAAATGGACTCCTTCTGCACTGTCGGGATTCGGTGGTTTACAGGCCACTTGGTTAAGCAAGCTGGTCTTTTAATCAAAATACTCAAATTCTTACAAGATTCATTGTAGAGAAAGATATAGAAGTTACAGCAGGAACAGCATCTGCCCAGTCAGTTCATGCTATTTTTAATATTCCATTTGCGTAAATAATTCTAATTGCACCTGGGATAGATGCAATGGGTATCTGACTTCCTTCTGTGTTATTATCACTTGATAGTTCTAAACATTTTTACACACACAGTTCACATACCTTTTTCTTCATCTGTCCGTCCAGCCGATCCTTGAAATGTTGCCATGGTTTCTGCCTCAAGGGCTAACGGTTGGAGTGAATTCTATAGTATGGTATCTGTCCCTCTGCTTTTCCTGTTAATCCGCTCCAGCTCACTCACTTGCAGAAGGCTGAGGTTGGGGTGAAGGGTCTGGGCTCAAGTTTCAGACTGGAATTGAGGCTGAGACTGCAGTGAGATTGAGGTTGAAGACGAAGAACACTTTGAAGTTAGAGGTGAGCTGGATTGAAACGAGAAAGCTGAGGATAAATGCAGGAGTCAAGCCAAAAAGTAAAATCTAAACTTGAACGGAAGCCATGGTGACATTTCTGATTTGTAGTGAAGGCTGGAGGTGAAGCAATGTTTGAGGTTGAGACTGTGACTGAGTTTATTCACAGAATCCCTATAGCACAGAAGGAGGCCATTTGGCCTGTCGAGTCTGCACTGGCAACAATCCAACCCACGCTCTGTCCCTGTAACCCTACCTATTTATCTTACTAATCCCCCACACACTAAGGGGCTAATTTAGCATGGCCAATACACCTAACCCGCACATCGTTAGGAGGAAACCAGAAACCCATGCAAACACGGGGAGAATGTGCAAACTCCACATGGACAGTGACCCAAGGCCGGATTTGAACCCGGGTCCCTGGCGCTGTGAGGCAGCAATCTAACCACTGTGCCACTTAACCTGCGAGCTAGCCTCAACTTTAAAAGCTTTTTTGCCCCTTCAATTTTCTTCTTCTCCCCTGCTCATTGACTCTATTGTTGACACACAGTTTCATAGATGGTAATTGTCGTATCATTTCATCACTCAACTATTCCAATAAGCCCAAACATCAGCAGGCCATTCAGCATGGAGATATCCTGACCAACTATAATCATAACATCCCTACGATACATAACAGGCCACTCAAACCATCGAGTCTGTATTGACAGGAGATGCGGCGTTTGCTGTAGAGATGGTGTTTGAGGAGTGTGAGAGAAGTGTGACAGCAAAGTCTCTCAGCGTAGTCTGTGTTATAGGTTGACTTGACTGGGTTCGTTATCTGTAGTTTTTTTTTGTAGAAACTTGGTGTCTGTGTCGATACAGACATCAAGTTTCTACAAAGAAAACAACACAGAAATCAAGTTTCTACAAAGACCTTACCTCAATCCAATGCCGGCATCTCCACATCATGGCTAGTTTCACCCACTAGTGGAAACAACCTCTCTGCTTCTATCTTATTTGTTCCCTTCATAATTTTATATGTTTCTATTAGATTCCCCCCTCATTCTTTTAAATTCAATGAATATAGCCCCACTCAGTGTCTCCTTATAAGCCAACACTCTCAATTCCAGAGAGAATCTATTGAGTCTCCTCTGCACCCCATCCAGTGCCATAGAGCATTGAATCATGAAGGTTTTACTGTATGGGAACATACCCTTTAATCCAATTTGTCCATGCCACCCTTTTTTTTAAACCCCTAAACTAAACCCAGTTGCCCTCATTTGGCCAAAATCCCTCTATACCCATCGTATCCATGTAACTATCTAAATGCTTTTTAAAAGATAAAATTCTGCCCACTTCTATTACTACCTTTGCAGCTTGTTCCAGATACTGACCACCTTCTGTGTGAAAAAATTGCCCCTCTGGCCACTTTTGTATCTCTCCGCTCTCACCTTAAATCTATGCCCTCTAGTTTTAGATTCCCTATCTTTGGGAAAAGGTATCTTGTCTATGCCCTTCATTATTTTGTAGACTTCTTTAAGGTTAGCCCTCAGCCTCCTATGCTCCAGGGAAAAAAGTCCCAGTCTATTCAGCCTCTCTTTATAACTCAATCCATTAAGTCCCGGTAGCAGCCTTGTAAATCTTGTCTGCACTCTCTCGTTTAATAATATCATTTAATACAGTGACCAGAATTGTATACAGCATTCCAAATGTGGCCTCATCAATGTCTTGTGCAACGTCAGCAAGAGGTCCGAACTCCTGTATTCAATGTTCTGACCGTTTAAACCAAGCATGCAGAATGCCTATCCACCTGTGACTTCACGTTCAAGGAGCTAGGATCATGTATCCCTAGATCTCTTTGCTATGTAACTTTCCCCAATGCCCTACCATTAACTGAATGAATCTTGCCATGGTTCAATCTACCAAAATACATCATCTCATATTTGTTTAAAGTAAACTCCATCTGCCATTCATCAGCCCACTGGTCCAATTGATCAAGATCCCACTGCAGTTGGAGATAACTTTCTTTACTGCCCACTATGCCACCAATCTTAGTGTCATCTGCAAACTTACTAACCATGCCCCCTCTATTCTCATCCAAATCATTAATATATAACAAATAATAATGAACCCAGCACTAATCCCTGAGGCACAGTGCTGGTCACTAGCCTCCAGTTTGAAAAACAACTCTCTACAATCATCCTCTGGTTTCTGTCAAGAAGCCAATTTTGCATCCATTTAGACACCTCACCCTGGATCCTGTGAGAATTAACTTTATATAATAACCTACTATGAGGTACCTTGTCAAAGGCCTTGCTGAAGTCCATGTAGACAACATCAACTGCACTGCCCTCAACTACCTTCTTGGTTACCCCTTCAAAAAATTCAATTAAATTTGTGAGACATGATTTTCCACTCACAAAGCCATGCTGACTGTTCCTAATCAGTCCTTGTGTCTCTAAATGCCTGTAGATCCTGTCTCTCAAAATACCTTCCAACAATTTACCCACCACAGATGTGTGGCTCACTGGCCTGTAGTTCCCCGGCTTTTCTCCGCAGCCCTTTTAAACAAAGGCACAACATTTGCCAATCTTCAGAGACCTCGCCTGTGACTATCAATGATTCAAATATCTCTGCTAGGGGACCCATAATTTCCTCCTTACCCTCCCACAACATCCTGGGATACACTTCATCAGGTCCCAGGGACTTATCAACTTGATGCGCTTTAAGACTTCCAGCACCTTCTTTGTAATCTGTACATTCCCCAAGACATCAATATTCATTTCCCCAAGTTCCCTAACATCCATGCTTTTCTCAACAGTAAATATTGATGAGAAACGTTCATTGAGGATCTCCTCCATCTCTTGTGGATCCAGTATATCCTTTCCTAAGTAAGGAGACCGAAACTGTACACAGTACCCCAGGTGTGGCCTCACCAACATCTTATACAGCTGCAACATAACCTCACTGCTTTTAAACTCCATCCCTCTAACAATGAAAGACACAATTCCATTTGCTTCTTAATTATCTGCTGCACTTAGCAAACCAACTCCTTGTGATTCTTGCACAAGGACACCCCGGTCACTTTGCACAGCAACATGCTGCAATTTTTTACCATTTAAATAATAATCCATTTTGCTGTTATTCCTAAGAAAATGGATGATCTCACCAATTTTATACTCTATCTGCCAGACCTTCGCTCACTCTATATCCCTTCTCAGACTTTCAGCATCCTCTACACACTTTGCCACTCACTTTAGTGTCATCTGTAAATTTTGACACATTGCACTCGATCTCCAACTCCAAATCATCTATGTAAAACAGGGAGAACGTGCAAATTCCACACAGTCACTCAAGGGCGGGTTGAACCCAGGCCTCTGGGACTGTGAGCGGGCATTGCTGACCACTGTGCCACCTTGCCCCTGTGCTGCACCTACACACACATCATGAACAGTTCCAGCAGTGATCAATGGACAGGGTTCAGGAGTGAGATAATTGACAAATTTTTCAACCCTTTGAACCTGCTCCACCATGCATTGTGATCATGGCTGAAAATTGAGAAATTTATCATTGATAATAGAGCGATTGATTAATCATAGCAATCAGTTAGTCTACAGCAGATCGAATGGTATAAAGCCTTAAAATCTATAGCCATTTCTTTCTCCATACTGTGCTTTACTTACCACGCTAAAGGCAGTAGTTTATTGGCACGTCTGCCCGAGGATCGTTTGAACCTGCTCTCTGAGACTCAGAGCAGGCCTACCAGCAAAATTCCGGCCTATGTCTCAGATTATACATCTGCAGCATTTCAAAATGTTGTTTCAGAAATAATTCTATTTCATTCACAGAATCAGGGCTATTTACTTCCTGTGTGATTCTGAAGAGTCTATTCCAGAGCTTTATAAAATGGGGGAGTTCTGTACCAGGGGCCACTGTTTAAGCAAATGGGCTAAACCTGTTACGATTGAGATGAGGAGATATTTCTTCAGTCTGAGAGTGGGAAGCCTATGGAATTTGCTACCACTGAAAGCAATTGAGGCCAAGATATTGTGGGCCGGTTTCTCCGACCTTGCCCACAGCTGGGATTATCCAGTCCCGCCTGAGTGAATGGAGATTTGGCTGATTGCCTGATTCTCCATTCTTGCCGGCAGTGGTGGTGGGAAGTAAATGGTCAAGAATACTGCCCTGTAAGTTTTCAAGAAAGAGTAAGATAGGCCTTTTGTGGCACTTTGCAAACCAACTCCTTGAGATTCCTACACAAGGACACCCAGGTCTCTTTGCACAGCAGCATGCTGCAATTTTTTACCATTTAAATAATAGTCCATTTTGCTGTTATTCCTACAAAAATGGATGACCTCACATTTAACAACATTGTCCTCCATCTGCCAGATCCTCACCTATTCTATATCCCTTTGCAGACTTTCTGCACCTTCTGCACACTTTGCCAATCATTTTAATGTCATCTGCGAATTTTGACACATTGCACTCAATCTCCAACTCCAAATCATCTATGCAAAACAGGAAGAATTTGCAAATTCCACACTAACAGTCACTCTGGGTGGAATTGAACCTAGGCCTCTGGGGTTGTGTGGGGATGGGGGGATGGGAAGGGCGGTAGAAGACAGGTTCAGGCTATTGAGTTGGTTGATCAACCATGCAATAAATGATGGAGCAGGCTCGAAGGGCCCAACGGCCTCCTCCTGCTCCTTTTTTTTATGTTTCTATCACTTGTGCACTAAATGTCCTTTCCTCTGATTAATTTTGAACTTGCTCCTTTCAATGGCAGGTCAGATCGTGCGGTTTCACAGTTCTGGACGCCGTGAACATGGAGCTATTCCTTCATGAAATTATTGAACTGGTGCAATCTCTGTGGTGATGGAAAGTGCTCCATGAATATGACTTCTTAGACAATTGTCAAGTTGTGGGTGCATCCAATAGCCTAGAAATGGAATAATTTGATTTGATTTATTATTATTACAAGTATTAGTGTACAGTGAAAAATATTGTTTCTTGCACAGTATACAGACAAAACATATCATTCATAGATAAGGCAAGAAGAGAGTGCAGTGTTACGGTCATAGCTAGGGAGTACAGAAAGATCAATCTAATGAGAGGTGCGTCTATTCAAAAGTCTGATGACAGCAAGGAAGAAGCTGTTCTTGAGTCAGTTGGTGGGTATCCTCAGACTTTTTTATCTTTTTCCTGATGGAAGAAGGTGGAAGAGATTGTGTCCAGGGAGCGTGAAGTCCTTGATTACGCTGGCTATTTTTCCGAGGCAACGGGAAGTGCAGACAGAATCAATGGATGGAAGGCTGGTTTGTATGATGGACTGAGTACGTGTCTTATCTGATTATGATGCTTTTGACTATCAATCAATAAAAGACGACATGTCAGAGCATTTTGAATCGTTCTTATCACACATCAGCGAGAATGTCAAATGTAAATTTGGGCAGCCTGGTGACACAGTGGTTGGCGCTGCTGCTTCACAGCTCCAAGGACCAGGGTTCAATTCCTGGCTTGGGTCACTGTCTGTGTGTGGACTTTGCGCATTCTCCCTGTGTCTGCATGGGTTTCTTCCAGATGCTCCGGTTTCCTTCCACATTCCAAAGATGTGTGAGCTGATTGGCCATGCTAGATTGACCCTTAGTGTCCTGGGATGCATAGGTGAGAGGGATTAGTGAGGTTACAGGGCTAGATCTAGGTGGGATTGTAGGTGCGCACTCGATGGGCCGAATGCCCTCCTTCTGCTCTGCAGAGATTCTAGATGTGTTTCTGTATTTTAAAAAATGACTATCTGATGTTTTTGCTTGTTTTTCTCTTTTTAGGTTTTTGGCGGGCTAGTTTGGATCCTTGTGGCTTCGGCGCTAGTTCCATACCCAGGCGATCAAGGCTGGGTTATGTTTGTTTCGGTTTTCTGTTTCGTTATAACGACATTGCTGCTCATTCTGTACATGGCCGGAGTTCAGAACACTTCCTCCGCGTGGACTGCAGTGGTATGTCTGTGACCTCTGTATTAGGCAACAGAACAAGTTCCTATTGCAAACCTGTCTGTGATACTCTAATCTCAGCAACAAAGTTAAGACATTGCAGTGCTTTATTTTACATGCTATCTCAATCCAGGAGGAAGACCACTCAAGAATCACGCATCACAGATTTGAATACATGCCTTTAAAAACACTGTTGATGACACCAGAGAAAGGAGATAAAATGGTGACCAAAGTCAGATTGAACTCTCAGGTTTAATAGGCCCTCCTTTGCCATTTGACCGCTGTATGGCTAATTGAAATTACCCACCAGCTAATCATTAATGAAATCCTAAAGTGTTGGCAATGCTGCAGGAGTGCAGGGGTGGCACAGTGGTTAGTTTTGCTTCCTCACAGTGCCAGGGACCTAGGTTCGATTCCCAGCTTGGGTCACTGTCTATGTTCTCCCTGTATCTGCGTGGGTTTCTTCCAATTCCCTCCCACAGTTGTGCTGGTTAGGTGCATTGACCCAAGCAAGCACCTGAATGTGGCGACTAGGGGATTTTCACAATAACTTTATTGCAGTGTTAATGTAAGCCTTACTTGTGACTAATAAATAAACTTTAGATCCATGGTTGTTGGCAGCTCGTCAATGACTACGTAGGGAATAATCAACATTGCTCCAATGAAACACAAATAATTGATCTGTGTGGAATTTATGATAGAGTCACATATGCAAAGTAGTGTATAATTTCCAAGAGTTCAAACTTGGATATCATTCCATTGGAGTGAAATTAACATCTCTGTC